>OX243817.1:36641223-36826223 GCA_945859605.1 Lumbricus rubellus
CTCCTCTCGATCGCATTTTTCACGCCGACTTCAACAACGTCATTACCAACAGATCCGTCTTGACCTCAGGAAACGAACATCACGCAAGGAAGTCGAAGGTCAAAGGTTAAGGTCATAAGGTCAAAGAATAGAGATCATTATTTAAGGCCCTGTGGGCGTTCGGCCGTGGAGACTGGAGACGTCGTGAGATCCGAATTCCAGATGAATTACAACATGTAGACTAAGGCATAGTATAAGCCAAGGACATCTCAATGTAATTTATAGGAGCCATTGTAGCAGTCGATGGCTCGTGGGTAAAAGCATCGTATTTTTATGACCTACGAAGACGTCGGGAAGATGCCAAGATGTTACTTTACCTCTGAGGCTCTGAACCATCTGATGCCAGTGTGACAGGTGACACGAAAAGGATTATATCCCCTGAAAGCTATCCGGGGGGATGAATTAATCTATTCCCCCCGGATGGAGATAACCGGTCTAGACTATCCGGGGGGATAAACCATTCTATCCCATTTTTAGAAAAATGTGTATAATTAAAACAATTATACTTTAATCAAAATTTAAAGTGACTCTAATTGTTTTAAGTGACCTAAGGAATGCTCAGAGAAAGGCAACTCGAATTTATTTAGTGTTTCCGGCGGCTTTTAAGTGTTTTAAAAGTTTTAAGTGCTATAAAACCTAAGCAAAACAAATTATTTAGTAGGAATAAACATACCTGCTAGTGTCATTGTTCAAAACAAAGCAGATGATTAATTTGCAAAAATAAATGCACGCGGAAGTGTTTTTTTAAATACTTTTCCTCATTTGGGGATACTATTAATACGGGGGATAGGCCTACTCTATTTCGTGACACCGGCTCCGTTCAGACGCAACCTCGCGACTTGCAACTTTCGAAACAAATAAATGAAACTAGGCTGAGAGCCGCTGAGCGCACATGGTTGGATTAGATGATAATGAGAACTTATGAGATGAAAAGTAATGAGATGCAATGAGATTCAGATAAAAAAGGATTATATACTTGATAAAACATATACCAGTAGGCCTATAGAAGCAAAGCATTACAGAATATATCGAATGACGTGACATAGCATTGCATAGGGTAGGCATATTAAGCTGGCACAACATGATCAAACACAGCATAAGATAAATAATTATTTATAGGTTATGTTACAAAAGAGAACATGAGCAATTAGAACATGCAGAAGACTGACGAAGCACAGCGCAACGAACCATAACATGACACATAACATGACACATCATATAACATAACAATGCCATGTTCATTGTTCAACCATCATTACGGCATTACACAACTGGGTTGACCAAGCATAACATGACAGACATTGATTAGTAGCTACTACTGACGTTCTCTTCACGTTGGGAAACTGTTCGTAAAATGGAGACTCTAGATAATCATCAGACTAACTGATGCCACAACGTCTACTACCGTACATATTCAACTGTTTTGTATATGTACTTCGCAAAAAATGTTTTTGTTATTTTGGAGCAATAAAATTGATGGTTATGGTTAAGTACAGAGCCAGATGAAATTGCATCCATGATTTATCTTGGCAAGAGATGTGATGTTATGATGTTACTGTAATCTTTATATCGTTTTGAAGACTCGTTCTGAGACGGGCGTGTGGAAATTCGGATCCGGGCTGTGCGCTTTTAGTTGTTACAAAACTCGTGGCGGTTGCCATGCTGAGATGATTATAGGTGATGTTAAATTTGTCAAAAAGACAAATATTCCATGGCCAGACTCGGGTGCAATATTACAAGCCAACCCACGAGTAGACGCGATACTTGTAAGCTCAGCTTGAAATCCAATAACAGAGAACATTGTTTTCGACAGAAATTTAATTAACAGCCGGATGATCCGAAAGCGAGATTCTCTATCATTCTGTAGTTTATGATAATTACAAATTTACGCAATACGCACAGTGATCCCTGTACAAAAAGTGTACATAATACATATACACACAATGTGCACATTATTATACACATGATTGTATATAATATATATATATAATTATATATATATATGAAAGCCTAAGGCCTATATGCATAAGAGTTTGCATTGCTTTGTATTTTCTAATGTTGAACGTATGCGTGTGCGAATACAAGCATCGATGTATGTCAGTATCATAGTTTGCATGTATCATGTACACAAATAAATAGCCTATGTGTGTAAATAATTATACGCATTTGAATGCTCATGTATATATCAGGGCTTAAAGTGAGACTGGACGGTCATGGACGGCGTCCATGCACTTATTTTTAAATCGTAACGCCGTCCTGCCACTTATTGGCCAGCATAGCCTGGAAAAGTAAGGATCGTCCAGACACTTATTTTCCCACACTTTAAGCACCGTATGTATTATTTATGCACGCATTGTGTTGTATTGCATTGTATTGTTCTGTATTGTATTGCATTGCATTGTATTGAATTGTATTGTATTGCTTTGCATTTTCATTCCGCTCATTTTGTTTCTACCATGAAGTCGATCAATGTGCCATATATTGGTCTACTATAATCATCTTGGCATTTTCTGCAGCAATTGAACAATAATGCTGCTCGTGGTCCATCACTTTAAGATGAAAGTGACTTAGATGAAAGACAGGAAGCTGAGGCTGAGTGCTGCTGAAGAGTACAAGCAAATATCAGAGGTGAATTAGATGCAGAACGAGCGAGTGCATGGTGAAGGAACAAAGGAAATGGGAGAAGCGTTAAGTACATAAAAATTGTGCTACAAAGATGAATAGAAGCACCTGTTTGCCCTGCATCCTTTGGATGTATGCAGGCCTATACAATAATGTATAGTGTGTAAATGCAAGCATGGATGTGTGTAAGTACGTATATACACTATATTATGTATAATTATGTGTGCAAATATATAGGCCTACATGTACATCTGAATGCTCACGTATGTATGCAAGTTCGTATGTATGTATCCATGCATCTAAGTGAGCATGCATGTCTGTAAGTAGGTGAGAATATAATTATGTGTGCATGCATGCATGTGAGTATATTATGATATGTGAAGCCATTGAATACTTATTATGTGTGCATGTAACACAGTGTAAGTATGCTGCATATATTTGTGCGTAGGGCCTATATGTGTGTATATGTGTTGCATATGTCAATATATGCATGTGTGCATGTTGTATGTACGTATACAAAGATATAATGTAATGTATGTATGTATGCATGTATGTATGTGTGTATGTATGTATATTATGCATTCACTATTGTATTCTGGCTTCAGTAGTGTGGTCTGCTCTGATATCTGCTGATATGTGAAGCCATGAAGCCAGAAGGCGTAGCAAAACTAGAAGCAGCAGATAGGATCTCTGTCTGTGTAGGTCATAACTCAAAACTGACATGTTGCTGAACGACGACGTGGTTCATGGTACATCAAAATATGATGCGGACCAGTTTTGTTATGCGCTCAATGACTTGTTTGTTCTACATGAAATTATACAAGACGAGTTCGTGTTTGCCCTTCGATTCGAATACAGAAAACCAGCAGCTCCACAACAGTATACATTATACACACACACAGGTGCATTCCTAAAAGTCTATACTATGCAGTCTACAGCAGCTGCTGTAAGCTCACACGTACAACACAGACAACGTGAGTTGATGAACACGCAGTACTCATTTTGAGTACAAAGTCCAGGTTAAATGTGTACATAAGATCTATCTATCTGTCTGTGTGCTCGTCCATCCATCCGTCCTTCCATTCGCCTGTTCGGCGAAGAACTGAAAGACGAACTGAGTGTAAGACAGAGGTAAAACTTATGCTTTTTGGCGCTAAACTATTAGGGCCTATAAAGCATGTCAAACATGTCATGTGTAACATGCTGTCAATCATTTAGATTATTCATTATACATGTACATTATAGTTAATAAATAGGCCTATCAATAAATTTCAGCCGCTGCTTTTGAGTTTACTGTTGCGGCCCTCGGCTTCAGAATCATAGCTTCAGCGGCCCATGATGCCGAAAAGGTTGGACAGCATTGGCATTGAATAGCTTTCTTTCACACTACAAATAGGTCTACTCTGTGGGTCTTTGTCTCTGTGTTAGGAGTCTTTTACAGTCTCACTGCTGTGTATGACATAAGTAGGAAGAGAGGATGAACAGCCAATAACAGGCAAACACAAACTGTAAAGAATATGCAGAACGTGGCGAAACGTTCCGTACCATTAACGCCATCTGGTGAACTGGTGGAACATAATCTCAAGGCATCTAAGTTCATAGCACGACTCATCTAAACCGATGAGAGATGTCGTTAATATTTCCAACGATCGGATTTCGACCAACATCTCAACGAGTGGATACATGGTTTTGCTTTACCTCTAATATGCAGTAGGCCCAGTGGTGTAGTCCTAAAAATGAAGTGGGGGAACGCTCTTTATAATAATATTAGTAGTAGTAGTAGTAGTATTAATATTCCATTATCCCTGGAAAAAAGTGGGGGAACAGCGTTCCCCCTGCGTTACCCCTCCACTACACCACTGAGTAGGCCTATAAGATAAATGAGGAGTCAGACGTTGATTGATGTGGAGTTCGGGTGTGCAATGAAGACTTTACCATGGAGTCCTAGGCCTAACAGCGCTTGAAGTGCAGAAGAAGTGCATGGACGCTCCTTACCTTTCTAGGCTTTGCTGATTTAATTATTGGCAGAACAGATTTGAATGTGTGTGCGTGACAGATCACTGCGTCAATTGAGCCACACAGCAAGAGAAAGAGACAAATGGAAGGAGGTGATCAAAAGAGCAGCAGGCACCTACGGGCGATGAACCCATGGACATTGATAATGATGATGATGATGATGATGATGATGATGATGATGATGATGATGATGATGATGGTGGTGCGTGACCGTTGTCCGTGCCGTGACTTCCAATCACACTTTAAGCCCTGGGTCCTAAGAAGGACTGGGTGATGATCCACCTCCAACTTCCCACAACAATTCTCGCCCTACATTTATGCACTTTTATTTCCGGTTCTCGAGCATTCACTGTGGCTGGTCTAGAGCTGTGGAATTCACTGACCAGAAGTGCGTCCTCTCTCCGCCTCTCCCTCTGTCTCTCTCTCTGTCTCCCTCTGTCTTTTTCTATGTCTCTGTCTGTCTATATGTCTGTCTGTGTGTCTGTCTGTGTGTCTGTGTGTGTCTGTTTGTCTGTCTCTCTGTCTATTTATCTATTTTGCACTGACTGCTTTAATGTACCACACCAGAGACAGAGAGTCAGACATGTCCAGACTGACAGACTGACAGACAGACCGGCAAACTGATAGACAGACAGAAAGACAGACAGCAGATAGATAGAGAGACAGAGAGAGAGAGTGCGTGTGCGTGGTGTGTGAGAGAGAAAGGGATGGAGGGAGGGATGAAGGGAGGGAGATAGAGATATTTCTTACAGATACAGTATGCATGGTCTATAATAATACACGTACGTAAAAAACATCGAGCAGGAAACAAGACAGACTGAGGAATGGCAGATTGGAGAAAAAAAATTATGCTTGTCTTCCGACCCAAAGTCATCTATTACCTTCAAGCCAGGTCAAATCAGTTCAGCAAAGATGAGGCACAATATATATATATATATATAATATTATACATATGTGTATATAATATATATATACAATGAATTATATATGCATGTACTGAACAGGTGTATGTATAATTATGTATATAGGACTGTATAATATATCAAGTAGAACTACACTGAGCTATGGCGTGGCAAGATTAGCGTGTCATTCTTTCTAATATCTCATTAGCTTTCCCCTCTAGCCTACTGGAGCGAAGCAAGACGCGACAATTAGGCGCCGTTCAAAACAAACCACCCATCATTCTCGCTTGCACGGAACACAAAGTATGCACCTCTGCTGTAATCTGCTGATGAATCCTACAGGTCCGAGGGCGTTCACTCATTTCCGAGATGTCTTTGGATCAGCTGGTTTCGGTCAGAAGAACGAATGCCATCCACATGGATTCAGTTAGAACAGTGACATATTTATGCCAACAGTCTGCGCTCTCAACGTCGTGTCTGGTACCGAATTATAACAAGCAACACCCATCAGTCCATCCGCTCGTTGGAACAGCTCGCTGGAACAGTTGGGTTAGAATGCTTGTAAACCAGAACCAAGGACCTTTGCAGGTATCTAACTGCTCAAATGCGCCCTGTCGGAACTGTCGGAACACCGTGTAAAGTGGACCTGTTTGATTATTGTAAACAGCCTCAATGACACGCTGTCTCCTGCTAGTCTGCACCTAGTCCCGTTTTAATTATTGTAAGGATAACGACTGTGCAATACAACAATTTTGGAACTCATTATACTCATATAATATGTTCCGCCAGTATTGCCTATCGAGAAACTAATATTTTAAAACATAGATCAATTAATATTAATTCATGCAAAATATTTATTTACATTGCTTATTTAAACTGAACTTACAGGCCTACATAAAACCTTTGTAAAATTATGTAACATGCTGCGTTCTGCCAGCCTGAAGTGTTGATTAAACGAAAATTGATTGATGTATTGATTTTCACCCCTAAAATTAGACTACATTCACTCTAAATGCAATGTTTATGATAAAAATAAATATTGCTATTATTACCTTCATAATGTCTTCGCGCAATATTTGTTCGAAAATAGAATGGTTTGCACAAATGATTGAGTAGGCCCACTTGATAATGCAAGTGTTTAGAAGAATCTCATAAATCCGTAAATGAAATGAAGCTGGCATAGATTACCATGGACACACTTCGTAAGAAAAGAAGGGAGTTGTTTGGAGAAGGAGATAATAATTGAAGGCCCAACACCAGAATCACGTGCACGAGGTATTGCCTACTAAAAACGAATTGGATGGATAACATGAGAACGTGGGCTGAACTCTCAACGGCGGCACTGATGAAGAAGATAAACAACAGACAGAAATGAAAAAAATTGGGCATGACGCGGCCAACCCTCGTCTCAAAATTGACTGGGAGGACAAGACACAGCATGGTTTCCAATGGTGTGCGGTTTAAAATGAGTGGAGAAGTTAACATAATCTGAAGGGTTTTTACCTTTAGCGATTACGTTGGCGTCTGTTAATTATTTGGTCTGTTGGATAGCATTATAAGGTTTTTAGAACGAATGAGGAATTCAGAGAACTTGTCAAATATATCATATTTGATATTAGGCTACACGCTTCATGTTGTCTAGGTTATTAAAGCTGATGAGCAGTTTTTAAACCTGAGGTATCAGCTACACTTTGAGTTACCGATACAGTATTAGTTATGGTTATAACAATAATAATAGTAGAATAAAATGTTTGAAAACATTAAAATGTCTGTTATTGATTATGATGCACTGTCTGAATTTTACTCTTTCTTTAATCATTTTCGTAATAAAATGGTCTAATGGCATAGCTGCACTTTCGCTTACACGAAAAGATTTGTTACAACTTAAAAACTAATTATAATGGGTTATGATGATTAAAGAATAGAAATTAGGACTAAATAAAAAAACAGATAATAACGACTATAAATAATTAATTATTAGGCCTACTGGCATTGTAATTTTCATGACCAATCGTCATAAAAGAGTTATTATTGTGATAGCGATTGTGATAGCAATGATCATTCAAGCAATGCATACATAGGCCTTAAATTGCATCTGATTCGCGTGATTAAGTGATAATAATAATTAAAGCTAAAACATTATAAACCAGAAAAAGCCTCGCCCCACCAAAACAACAAGAATAAAATAACGATCAAGTCGATCGTTAACAAAATAAATTCTCTTTTGCCGATTTCAGAAACGACTTCTCTTTTCCCAATACCTTTTTCTTACACCCATGGTCAAAGAATTAATAGCCTGATAATGAATCATTTTTGAAATATTAATTCAATATGAACACCATTTAGCCTATGCGATGAATTCGAATAATTTGCTAGGTCAACTGTATAATCAAAAAAGAATTTTGAGATTGATACTATATTATAATTCAATTAAAAATTTGGTCATTTCCTAAGAAAAAATTAATATAATTATCCGGTCTCAAATGTTTCTTTAAAAATTCTTGATCGGACGTTGCTTCATATTTAGACTTAGACTTCTAGTCTAGGTTTAGTCTATTGGCTTTGCATTTAAAAACAAGATCATATCCAGTTATTGATACATCATGTGCACGGCGGATAAGAAAAGAAAAATAAACAAATCCTGCTAAAAGCAACAGATGAATTATTTCTATTCAGTGGCTTAACAATCGATTGTGCAGACCCTGGCTGCATGAGAGCCCGCGGCGGTTAGAGTCAATTATTGTAACTTTCAGACGATTCAGTTAAATCAAATCTAAATGTACAAAAGTACATTCTCGCTAGTTTTAATGGTTTGTAATAAGTTAATTTTCAACTAATCTGAGGTGCAAAATATGCAAACAGAGTCTATCGCACAAGAGTCAGACGTTTTTGCACAGCCTTCTTTTTATTTGATATCGAATGGGCTTAAAGCGTTCAAGGATCCACCACAGGAGGTCTGCACATTGCACAAGGACCCCAGAAACCTTACTACCCCAATGTTTCTACCTCTCCTGTTTCAATCGATCTTCTGATTGCCGATTATTTTAACTTGATTTCTAAGGCGCCAGCCGCGGATACACAGTAACAGTCTGTTCATATATATATACTGAGCATTCGACATCGCATGGTATAGCCTACTAATGCTTAGTCAACTGTAGTATGGTTGAATTTTTATTCTATATAAACTTTTCTCTTATCTGTGAATTTTCCAACATAAACTTTCAGTTATATCCCGTTTATACCTTCTTATCAGTCACGGTTCAATTCAGTGTTTATTCTAGGGTGACCCACGTTGGCGCCGTGCTTAGTTCATTTTAAAACAATTTCTTTGAGCCAAACATTGTATTTAAAACCTATTACATCTGTTAAACTCTTTTACTTTTGGTTTCAATAAAAAAAATAGTGGTTATGGTTAACCTATACAATGCGTTAACAGTTTAACTGATGAAGATGCAATTCTGGTGATGTTGACCATGTTGGGATTCTTCTGTCCTGAAGCCACCTTGATTTATCGTTAACCTCCTGGTCCACACCCATCCAGACGAACATTACAACGCGGTTTGTCTGTAACAGATGTCTTCTTTATCTTTCTCTGTGAAACATTATATCTGCACAGCACAGGGTGAAAAATCATACATCAAAGAAAGGCCTTGGGTAATTAACGTTACAACAAGGAATGCATCTAAGGGTTAGAGAATGAAAAGTCATGGCGCTTTAGCCTAAGACTTATTTTTGTAAACAATTCCTTTACTGTTATTATTATTATTATTGACTTTTTATATAGCGCACTTTCAAGGTAACTACTCAGAAGCGCTCTCAGTCCCTCAACGGTTGAATAAGGCAGTTATTAAATGAGAAAGAAATATAGTGGGGTGCGACCTCTAGGCACACGGCTGAGCGCAACAGGGAGCCCATTCCAGGTTCCCGGACCAGCCACTGAGAAGAGCGCTTGACCTAGACTGGCAGAAAATAGTATGCCTAGTAGCAAAAGTAGTAATAGTAGGCCTAGTAGTAGTGCTATAGTGATGCTAGTAGTAATAAAGATAATATTATTAGTGGCTGATTAGTAGCAGAAGTATATAATATCTAGTAGTAGTAGTAGTAGTAATTGTAGTAGAGCAGAATTGAATAGACTAAATGAAGTAGAGTAGAATGATGTAGAGTAGGATGAAGTAGAGGACAGGACAGAATAGGACATGAGAGGAGATGAAAGGAGATTATAGTAAAGAGAAGACTCAGAAGAGTTAGTGGAGATTTATATTCTGGCAAATGTCTCTCTCACGACTTGTTCGATCTTCCTTTCACCGTACGAAGTTCGTTTTCTTTTTCTTTTTATTTCTACGGCTGTGAACAACGTTTGCCTGCATCAACAAGTACACGCTGGCGCCCATGGACCTATGGGCTGGCAGAAAACGACCCGCCGCCGCCGAAGGAAATGGGTGGAGGAAGGCGGAGGAAATCTGGGGGCGTTTCCGCCATTGTACGAAAAACAGCTGGTTGTATAGATAAACAGTGTTTGGCCTGTCTTTGTCGACATATCGTAGAGCGGATATATACGTCGGTAGCCTATAGCTCCTGCCTCTCAGATAATAATTGTCCTCTAGCCAGACAGCTCGGCGTATATTATGTAACATATATTCCCTGTTACCGCATTCACTTGATGTTGCTGCTGCATCTGAATGTGACGTGCTCTACTTACATTGGTAATATCGTTTGGAACTTTGAGCATCATGGTACAACTGCTGTAAGGAGGAGAATAACACACGATTCACTATAACCGTAAGTCTGATGTGTTGTAGGGTATGGGTATTAATCTTCAATGGATTGAAGTTGGCCATGAAATAAATTATCGATTCAATCAGAACCTCTTGTGGTTTATGCGATACGTTTTAGAATCTGCTTGTAGACATAATGGCCTATCTAACGAAATTTCTGAGATTGATGTTATAGGCCTAATTATTCAAGTGATATTATTACTGATTTTCTTTTCCTTTCTCTCTCATACAGCTCTCAATTTGTCTATTATGTTTTGCAGTTACATAATTATGATGATTAAATAATTGCAATTTATGATTAGTTTTGTGATTTTACTTGCTTAGATTGTTCTTAATTGAAGTTCCCGAAGTTCGTGTGCTGCAGGCGGCTCAATAAAGTACACGCTCACTTCTTTACTTTCTTGTATTATAAGTTATAGGCCTACATGTAGGCTACATAATTCAGTCAATGCCTAAGAAAAATTATCTCTGGTTTCAAACGATTCTTAGAACATTCTGAATCAGGACAACTAGGCCTATGCTGCTCAAGATTTTGCGTCATATAGTTTATACGTTTGCATTTAAAAAACAGGATCACAGACAATGAGCTTATTTTCTCAAGGTGTCTTAACTCAAAGAGCTTCCTCAAACGTTCCTTTACTATTCGAAAATCACATATAACTAAAGGCAATGATTGGGAAAACATCTAAGGAAAGTGTGCAACAAATGTGTGTCGTATCAGCAAAAGAGCAAAAAGATCGACGAATTCTTGCTTTGATGTTCCAAGCTCATAATAATTTGCGAACACGTAGTTTACAAAACAAGTTAGCGCTAACCGTGTTAATCAGCAGTGAATCACGCATTCATCTCTCTGTTCTTTAGCTGGTGGCTGTCAGTTTGGCATGTCGAAAAAGACAGGATGTTGACGGTAAAATAATCGCTTAAGGTTTGAACGGGCTTTGAAGAATGCCATTTATTCTGCTGCTTGCGAGCAAGCGCATCTCTATTCACCAGTTCATCGTTAACAGATGTTGGTGAATGTCAAGGGTGCTAATATACGACCCATACGATCCTTGTTAGACTATGCCTCGGTTAAGGGACTAGCCCTACACGTTGCCGGTCGGTAGGTATTATACTGAACACCGAGCCGAAGGTTGAGACGCAGTACGTCAAAGGCAGAACGAGGAGCGGCTGGCTGTAGGACGGAAGCAGTAAGCGTCTAAGCACGGTATTCACATTATAGTTTGTTTATTTTAATAATCAGTTCTAATTTGTCATGTCTTATTCAAGTGGGTTGAACAGACATTGGATAGAGAATCGTATTACGCTGTGGAGTGAGATGCAAAGTGATTTGCGACGATTCGGTGACTGTGAGAAGAAACGGTACTAAAGATATCTTCGTTAGAATGATCCGACGTCGCGAAATCTCGGCTCTACTTAGGACCAGGATAAATGCGATTGCATTTTTGGACACACTGACCTTGTGCGGCTTGGATTAAAAGCGCCATCTTTGATAACTTGCGCATTATAGACAGGCGCGATAGAAGCTATCGACTTTCATTACATTACATGGTTATTGGTTATGAATGTATGTAGGCTATGTGGCCATTTATATAGCGCCTTAACAAGAATCTCACGTAGGCGCTTATCGTAGCTAAATCCAACGGATATAAACATATGCGATTTAAGAGATTTAAAAAATGTTTCCTGAGTTGCATTCAGCTATAAGTAGGCCCCTAATAGCGTTAGTAGGCCTAATATTAATAGTAATGATAATAGTAAGAAGTTTTTACTAGCAGTAGTCTAACAGCAGTTATAGCAGCCTAGTAATAGAAGTAGCCTATTCATATGGAAATACTAATATTATAACACCTAGGCTACTGTGCTACTAGTAGGCTACTGTAACTGTTGCTTCTGCTGCTGATAGGCTACTACAGTCACACATCACAATGATGGAGATAGCAAATTGAAAACAGAGAGTTAAATGGTGGTTATATAATGTTTCGTGGAAGGGTCCATGTATTCGATGCATAACAATCTTGTTGTATGTTTACACCTAGTGACATCCTGACAAAGTTCGGGGCGTGGTTGCGCTGATGGCTTTACAACCTGTTTCAACATTCCACACACTACTGTAATCGACAAGTTCATCGTCCATATTTACCTCTTGAAGATTTCTGCTTTTCTCAAACAACAATCTCGCGGACTATTGATAGACAAAACGTGTCACAGAACAGGAAATCTTGTCTGAAATGCGATAGGCAACCATCGTGATCTGTTGAAACTGTCTGGTATTAAAGACGTAAGCTTGGTCTTCAAGTGTTTTCACGATTGACGGCGAACTGCTATAGGCCTACAGTTAGACTGATATTCTGTTGGAAACTATTGGAACGAGAGCTTCACAAAATGTCGCCAGTGATCTCTTTAGTTTTGAAACTTTTCGTCTGCGTCGTTGCGGTGTCTTTCTTCATCTCTGAAAGCGAAGGTAAGTTTCCTGACACTCATTAATCACAGTAGGCTAGCTACAACCACTATACTGCAAAAACAAAACAAACAGCAACTATTATACTACTACTTCTATCGTTTTCCTTCTATTCTAGGTTGTTACTATTATTGTTGTTTTCGTTATCATCACTCCTTTAGGCCTACTATACATCACAATTTAATGATAAGGGATCAATCAATAGGTCGGAAGCGCTCCTGAGTAGTAACCTTGAAGGGGTGCTATATAAATCTCCAAAATGAGTGAATGGATGAATGATGTTAAGCAAACGTGGATAAAAGAGGCGCAAGTTTTTTTACACGGATGATTGACAGAGGAGACTCAAGTCAAGGTTAAAGACCAGTAACCTTGCACGGTTTTCTAAGCGATGAAGCTATTTCAACCTGTGCATTTACTGTGGGAAAGAGCAATAAGACAACACTAGAAGCAGAGTAAGCTTACTGTTAGGAAAAGCATTGGGAGCATAAAAGAGACAGTAAAGTCGTAGTTGGAGGTTTGGAGCCATATAGGCTAACTGTGTGGAGCTGCTATATGCACTAACTTGTATCCCTATGGTTTGTGCGTTAGAGCGGTTTGTTGTTCTTACAGCATCTCTGAATGTAAACTTCTGAAGAGGTTTTATTGAGCCTACTCTTTTATTGACGCATTCCTTACACAGCATTTTATGAGTGTGTGTCCTAAACTTGTGTCTGTCCTAAACTGTTTGCATAGGACTTTTCAGAAATCCCAAAGGCGAGCGATCCCTATTATTTGACGCAAAGGTCATGTAGCCTACTTGTGCCTTTCTTCTTTCGCGATCATATCTTGGCGTTACGTAACGTTCCTTATAGTAGCAATCATAAATGTTTTTAGCAAATTAATAAAGTTGGCCTAGGCCTATATACATTATATGATCACCTTACATTACTTAACCTGTATATCCTCACCTAACAATTCTGTATTTGCATTGTGTTCAAGGTATGAATTCTGTGCAAGCCAGTATACTAAAGTCATATTGTTTCTATTACTCTGCAGGCGTAAATCCCCCGTTCGGCAATCGTCATGCCACCAATCGTCGCTTGATCAGCAGCAGCAACAACAACAACAACAGGTCGTTGGGTCGAGTAGCTGCGCTTCAACGAACAGGAGGCAAGTCACAGCACCAGAGAGACGAAGGATCGTCGAAGGGTCTGGTGATGAACGATCAGCCGATGGTCCACGACTTCGACGAGGAGGAAGAGAGGTACGTTCCAGCATCCTTCAACATCGAGGATTACGGAGCGGACACCGGAAACCGTTTCTTCAACGGACACGCCATCGAGATGATGCCCCCTGTCGAGGTCCCGGAGTACGGCTGGAACGAAGACTCGAGGGGACTGTCGGAGCTGGAGAATGGTGGTGACGTCCAGCCGGTCAACCATGGGAACAACGACGAAGACGAGGAGTATTACTTCAGCACCCCGGCCGCTGCTCACGGCAGTCTGGACGAATGCGGTGGAAAGGAGATCGATCCGACGTACGCTCTTTGCTGCAGTGGATTGGTGTTCCGCAAATTGGCCCATGATCAAGGGAAGTGTTGCGGCAGCGTGGCCTACGATGATCGGTACTTCACCTGCTGCCAAGGCCGGGCCATCGTGCGGAAGGCCCCTCAGATGCCGCTGTGCTGCGGTGACTACACCACGGATAGCCTCCCCGATCAGTGCCGGTTCGGGTACGAGAGGGACAGCACCGGTCTTGGCTCGACCTGCTGTCGATCAGCGACCGGGAGCTGGACGTGCTGCCTTAAGGGTGAGTCGTGCTGCACGGGGAGTGCTGTGGATCGAAGCACTGCCATCGAGGTGCCGGGGTTCCGTCCGGCGTGCTGTCACTTGAACAACGAGGACCTGACGGCGCAGTGCTGTGCGACCACCTACGAGAAGATCCGAGTGCTGCCAGACTGCTGTGAGAGAGATCGACTGAAACCAGTCTGCTGTCAGACAAAGGATCGTTCGAGACCGATCAAGTGTTGTCCAGGTTAGAAGTGTACGCTCTCCTTTCTTAACCCTATACAACCATTGTCTTGCTTGTGACGGTGGGTGGACGGTCGTATCCATGCTCGTTTTTCACTTGCAGTGAACGGAAAATGATGATGACGATCAAGGCCGTAGCCAGGATTTGATTTCGGGGTGTTTCTTCGCCGGAAAATGTTTGACGACCTTTTCTAGTCGCCAAAATTTCTGACGACCTTTTTTTTAGTCATTTGGTCTGAATCTCAAGAAATATTACATATTCCCCTTCAAAAAATTGACGACCTCTTTTAGTCATTTTGCCTAAATGCATGTTTTTTCATTATGTGCTAGTGAATGCACATTCTGTTATTTCATTTCGGGGGTGTTTTCATGGTTTTATTTCACGGTTTTACATCATGTGCTAGTAAATGCATTAGAGTTTTTCTACATTTTCCATTTGGGGGGGGGGTGTTCAAACACCCAAAACACCCCCTGTCTACGGCCTTGATGACGATTACGATGACGTTGTTGGTACCGGTACTTGTGAATAAGCTGGTTCTCATGACGTTTGATTCAAGTTGTGATTACAATTACGATTACGATTGGTGGTGATTAAAACACTTGCTATAATGATTAGGCCTATGGCATTCATTAATTATAGCTAAGTTCACTGAGTGAGACATTAGACAGAAAGTCAGAAAACCAATCCGCACATTATAATTTCGAAGATGAAGACACGCAATAATTAGACTAACACGCAGAAGATGCAAGGCAGCTCTTCTGACTCGCTGAGTGGAACTTTATAAATAAGCTTACTCGATAACAATTGCAACAAGGATCTGATTGTATTGCAATGACTAGCGTGGCTTGAAAATTTCGATGTGGAAAACTCACGCAATATTTTGTATTGGCTTCTTGACACAGTTTAGCTCCTTTCAGCAAAGGAAATGTAACCCAGTTCGTGTTTAATTTATCGATTCCTTCAGTCGAGGAAATTGAACTCAGGTCGTGTTGACAATGTGTCAATGCTTAGCTTCACTAAACAAATTGAAAGCAGACCGTGTTTAGTTTATGGCGTCCTTCGGTTAAGGAAATTAAACCCAGTTCTTGCCGAGTTAATTATGTCAAAGCTTTGATCTTCGAATTTTCTTCTTTTCAGGGACGATCGGTTACTGCTGTGGAAGCGAAGAACGACCAGTCCAGCCAACAGTAATTATTCCCCCTGAATTCCGACTCCAGTCAACCAGGGCCCCATCCTTCACTTATCCTCCGAGACCGTCTTACACCCAGAGACCACCCATCGACCCGAGACCATCCTACACCCAGAGACCCCCCATTGATCCGAGACCCTCTTACACCCAGAGACCACCTGTTGACCCAAGACCCTCTTACACCCAAAGACCACCTATAGATCCGAGACCATCTTACACCCAGAGACCACCTGTTGATCCGAGACCATCTTACACCCAGAGACCACCCGTCGACCCGAGACCCTCTTACACCCAGAGACCACCAATCGATCCGAGACCTACGCACGCCCCTGGTTCCAGCTACACAACAGGGTATCCGTTTCCCATCCCGGGGCAGTCAGTGACCCCGAGAGATCACTTTCTGCACAGCACTGCTGCTCTGCCATTGTGCTGCATCAAGAAGGCTCCGGTGCGACAGTGTTGTTCAGGCGCCACAAAGAGTCCCGCCTGCTGTCAATCGGCAAAGCTCCAGGCACGCACATGTTGCCTGACTTTCTCTTTCAATCCCACCTGTTGCAGAACACACATGCAACAACAGCAACAACAACAACTACAACAGCAACCACAACAACAACCACAACATCTGCCAGCCGAGCGATTCGTCATAGACTCCACAAACAACTCAGCCACTGCTGATGTCATCCCAATCGACGCCATCCACACAGCAGAACGCGATGGCAACCATGAAGAACCAATCCATCCAGCGCCCCACGACGCCCACCGCGGTGATCCTCGACAACCCTACCAGCCCTCTTCCTCCTCTGACACGAGGAATGGTCACCCCTCGCGTGGTGGACCACCACCACCGCCAGCGAGTGGCTTGAGCAACGGCCGATCCACCACTGATGGGAGATTGACGGACTCTGGTCTGCAGGCTGAACGGCGGAAGGTAGCACACAGTTGCTGCCGCCTGGGTAGTCGAGCAGCCACTGCCTGCTGTCAGGACGGGTACAAAGAGACCGGACGCCTGCCTGCCTGCTGTGTATCAAGTCCAGTCGACAACCAGGAGCAAAACGATGCAGACCCAACGATGTTGAACCAAGGATCGAACCAAAGATCGAATCAAGAGCTGAGGTTATACGCTTCCGATTCGCCGCAGGTCACACGTAAACCACGTCGTGTGGGTCAAAAGAATTCCCAGAAAGATACCCAGGCGAATGCTGGTTCATCGAAGGTCGCAACTGGCCGCAAAGTCAAGGCCACCGCCACCTCAGGGCGCCCGTGCAACGAAACTACTTTCGCAGAGGATGAATTCATCTGTTGTAACAACGTGCTACGCAAACGTATCGGAGTGTCACCTTCATGCTGCAATACCATCGCTTACGACCAACTGCTGTACATGTGTTGTGATGGGAAGGTCCGTGTGTCTTGTCGCCCCGACTACAAGCCGAAGAAAAGCGTCTGGGGTGTTTCCGTTTAGAGTCTCCCTTCCTTTGCGAACTCATATTTATGCAGCTTGGCCCGTTCATCTCCCGGTGAATCTAAGACCCAATTATAAGTTAGTGAACACAAACATCTAGATTATGGCTATGGAAAGGTTCTCATTAATGAATTCTCAATAATCACGATTGTAGATTTGTATCAATGAACGATTGGCTGGACAGCAGTGGAAGAAAGACATTTGTGAAGAAGCACATTACCGGTGTACGAATCTTTTGCAAAAGATGATGCTAAGAGGTGAGGGGAGAAGTTTCTCTCGGTCCTTTGAAATCGCAGTCAGTATCCGATGGACGATTGAAAAAACTAGTATGAATCGGTGATAGAGAAAGACAGAATTATCATTGGAAAGTTGAATGACGAAGATGTATCTTCATCGGGAGATAGTGAGAACGCCGCCTAAACTCATGAATACTCAACAGTTCAACAGCATCATGAATATTCAACAACATGATAGTTTGGACCAGTGCTTCCAGCTTCCTATAGATTGCTATTTGCCTTTAGTGGAGGATACTGCAGACTAGCTGGCGCATTTTCCTCCTTACTCCTTTACACCTGCAACCATACACCTATGAAGACAGCCTCCTCATTGTGTGCCCAGTGATGGTGGTAAATGTCATCCTTGCTATAACGCTTGAATGAACCTAGCTTTTAAGAACACAGCTTCGTCCTGATGCTGCTGCTGCATAAATTTTAACAATTGTTGAACATTTTGACATCAGAGAACTTAACTGACAATACGTGATGCAGCACTTCGTCTTGGCATTATATTTCTTTAATAATTTTCGTGTATGAGTAATTAGTTAGTTAGTTAGTTAGCTAGACACTTTTAGTATCACGGCATGTCAATACCTCATGAATAGAGTTTCAACATCTTGGTATTGAGTTCGGGCCGCCATCTTAGTATTTAGTTTCGACAGCCATCTTTTTGAAGACAACACAATACCATATTTTATGGTACCCGTGCATCTGGATACAAGTGTATATTTACTAAGATAGAATATTATTATAGCCTCGCTGGAAACTATAACCAAGTCCTAACTGATTGCTGTTGTTCTCGTATTTGTATCACATAATGTCTTACAAAAATTGTGCTTGTGTAGCATACCAGACATTGATGTGACAATCTCTGGCCACATTCTTGTCTAAGTCTTCTTTCATTGATATAAATTGTATCGAGGGCCACGGCTAAGTTCCTCGAGAGGGGCAAAAATTTATTGTACTTAAGGCTGACATGATATTTTTTCTTATAGCTGCTATCAGCTTACAGGAAAGGCTAAGGGGCGATGAAATATTTTAGGCCTATGCATCCCATCTATAAATTCATGAAAAATCCTGACTCGGAGGAATTTAAGAAATTATTATTTTTATAACAAACCGAACCATGTTTGGATTGCAACTTTTTCCGGTCTGGGATTAATGAAATTCCTTCTAATATTATAGCTTTAGTGTTCAGAATGTGTGGGCTGTACCGATAGGTCTGGACTCTACACAGAGATTGCATAAGAAACTCTCATCCGTCTCTATGACTAAAGTTTACACTGGACTGAACCGATTTTTGTTTACAGGCGATTTGTTTTTATGATGGCCGAGACTCAGTAGCGAATCTGTTAAATCATTTACTGAAAGCTGGTTTCGTTAATGGCTCATATAGAGTTTCTGGAGATAGGTTACATAGGCTATAATTTTGTACAACAATAATTATATTTTTATTAAGGAGTTATTCAAAGGCATGTCTAAATTCATTCATTCGTGCAGGCAGGCATTCACGCATTTATACACAAATACAAGCATGTAGGCCTATACTATTTTCATACATACATTCATGCACGTATAGGCCTACCTATAAGTTCTATACATTATATAGGCTAATCATATGCACATATAAATAAATTATGGATGCACGCATAAATACATTATTAGGTTGTAAACTTCAAGATCGAGAAGATATTAAGCTTAATTATAAGCTTAAGCCTTCAAATACAAATTTCCTACATTTCCTGCTAGGATAGACGAATTGCAAACAGTACGGTAATTAGACTCATCTTCAATTCGATATGGTTTCAATCTTTTTTTCATTCAAAAATTTCTATATCACCTCTTCAAGGGCACTCAAAATCGCTCCAGACTAGCACGTCGAAAAATCAGTTCGAGTTTAATGTTTTTATGCTTCAGTAAGAACCATGCACGAGAAGCAAAGCTAAGGCCGTTTACTGCAAACAGAAAAGAAAGAGGGTTTAAGCAAGAGGCGAAAACTTGCGCACTTATTAGGGTCACGTAATTGACAGCAAATTGGTTTGAAATGATGAGTGATCTACAATACATTAACATAACAAAATAAACGGCAATAAAAGTTAGACTATAACCAAGCTATATTTATTTAATAAATGTTTTCATAATTGAAATATTCAGATATATGATTAACCTATAGGCCTAAGCACGAGTGGCGGCGTCACCATTATAGTCGCGGCAGGTCATATGACACGCCTATAATTACTTTTGATCTTTCTTATGACCGTCGAAAATTCTTTGGATTTTTAATATCTTCTGTAAGCTTATACGTTTACTTTCTTCGACCTGCTGAATAACTCCCATGACCCTGACATAACGTGTGCCTTGTTTGCTAACTTGTTTCATATGTTTTGTTCTTAGTGACGCTTAGCATCAAACAGGCCAGCGCAGAAAGCGCTTCTGAGTAGATTTCTCGAAGAAGCGCTATATAAATTCTTGGAATGAATGAACCTGCTGAAACAATAGACTATAGTCTAAGCTCATAGCTGGCGCCATTGCCGCTAATCGCTAATCTGAATCACGAAAGAACAGACTCTAGAGACGACAGCGATGAATGAATAGAAAACCGAAGACAGTTTTAAATCGTGCTAAGATGTTAAGACTCTCAAAGCAGTAGACCTAGTTGTAAAAATCGGAGAAGGTGTTCTTAAACTGGTGCCACTGTCTGTGGAAACTATTGACTTTGACTTAACACCATTGCACGCAGTCGGTAAGCCATTCTGTTTTTGTCGACGCCTAAGAAAAATTAGACTGTTATCATCACCATGTAGGTCCTGCTCTCTTAACAGTGGTTTACATTGTACGTTTTATTCTAGACGATGACGTAAAAATAAGTGTAAGCAAGTAATAATTGGAGCCTAACTCGACGACCAGACGTCTCAATTGACTTGGATGCAAATGCTCGTTCAAAGCCAAGATCGAGCTTTCAGTTGATGGATAATCACCTTTGCTTTGTACGGTTGTTTAACGGATAAACTCACCAGTGTAACAGTAGATTATTCTAACGCTTCGATAAGAGGTTGAAGTGTGATCGCGGCCACTTCCGCATCGCGAGAGAGACGATCTTTTGAAGCTGTCTCTCGTTCACCTGCGTGTGCTGTTTATAACATTTCACTATCATCACGCTTTTGTCTCGTAAACGTTTATCTCAACGCCAAGTAACAGTGCACAGATATTATGGCTTTAAACTGGAGCTCTAAATATCTCAACTCATTATCAGGCGTTGACTAAGATTAGGTTAATTATAGGAATCTAATAATAGTCACAGTCGAATAATGACTAAGCCTATAATCAATCCGTGTCTATGAGAAATTGTGAGTGAGGGACTTGCTCAAGATCTTAATATGCAGGATCACAGAAACCGTCTCGAGGATTTATAGTCTCGATTCACTACGATAAACTCCATGTCAGTCTGTCTGGCAGCTCGTGTGCAATCTGGCAGATGAGGGCGTGACGGGAAAGTGTACGGTTAGATTAGGGTCTATTATAGTAGGCAACTCTAAATCCAGAGGCCTTTAGAAAAACTGCGATGCGGTTGTGTCGAAGCGCTTGAAAAAATATGCTCATTACGCCTTTTCATTTCTGTATGATAAAATTATCAGGTAAGAACTGTGACGTTTGAGTTCTAAGCTAATTATTAGGCTCTATGTGGCTTCTCAGGGCCTAGGCCAGTGGTTCCCAACCTTTTTTGACTGAAGGGCCACTTTTTCTAAGTTGGAAGACACGAGGGCCACTTTTTCTTAGTTAAAAGAACATTAGAGCATTTAGAGGTCCGCAATGCTAAAATTTAATTAACTAGAAGCATATAAAAATTGTTATAATTAATTCAAAGTAGAATGTTTGATGTTTACATGCTTCAAAATAAAATAATTTGTAATAGAAAATAATTATTATGTTCTATCTTGTCTAAATTGTCAATTTTTTCGTATATTTTCGTTAATTCTTTGAGAGATGAGTGCCATTGATGAGATCTGGCGGGCCATTTTGTGAGGCCTCGTGGGCCACTTTTGGCCCGCGGGCCACGGGTTGGGAACCACTGGCCTAGGCCTACTCTGTGAGCACTGCTTCTATTGTGCAGTAGGCTACAGTAGCCTACTGTCGTGAGGCTGAGAAGTTCCGGATAGTTGCAAAGAACTTGTAAAGAAGTCTCCTTTAATGCATTATTTGGATATGCTTCAAAATCGTATTCTTATTCCTTCAGTTTATCCGTTACTTTGATGTATCAATTTACTATTTCCTTCTCTCATTCATTCACTGTAGGTTTGTCCTTTGAAATTTGAAAATTAACACTGTCGAGGCCGTCTGCGGTCGTTATAGAAATTTACTTTTTTAACATAAAGCCTAGCATCACGAAATGATCAAAATAATGCACGAGTTTTGCAATCTGCATTATGCTTATTTCAAGAAGCAATGACGTAGGCTATGTCCTTTACTATACAGAAAAATCACCGAACAGAATTCTCCAAAACCAAAAATAATCGACCGGCTAAGCTTATAGATCTAATTACACTGGTCCTTTCAAAATGTTCATGCGTAGGCTAAATAGCCGCAATTAAAAAACCGTGACCAAGTGTGAATGAAATTAGTTCTGTGTGAAGTCATTTTGAGCGATTGGAATTTGGAAATATTAACCAACAAGTCAAGATTAATAGATCTCTGCTGGAAATTCTGTGTGTCTAAATCATTCAGAAATCACGAAGTAGACCTACGGATGCTAAAAAAATTGAAATAAACTTGAAGTTCGAAACAGAGGCAAACAAACTTTAAATAACGCTGATCAAAACTGTTTATTCAAAGCTTTAGCGTCAAAATTTATTGCCAGGTCCAACCTTGAAATAAACTGCAACAGCGAAGCCTTATGGTAGTTCTGGTTTAAGTGGTAGACCTCGTGGTGGTGAGGACGGTACGTACTAGTAGGCTATTGCGCAGGTCTTCACGGTAGTTCATGGGGTTTGAAATGTGGCTAATCTTGTAGGCTATATGTGATAGGATTGGTGGTGTAGATAGAATTGGAAATGATGGGACTATAATAATTGGTGTAGTTCTTTTTGCAAATGGGGGCTTGGTTCTATTCGCAAACAATTGAATTGGTGAAAGCTGAAACTGATTAAATTGATGGTGTAATTCTAGTTGGAAGTTATGAGATTGGTGGTGGTGGTGGTGGAGTAGTTCTTCCCATAAATGGTGGTGTAGTTCTATCTGCAAACAATTGAATTGGTGTAATTCTAGTTGAAACTGATGAGATTTGGTGGTGGTGTAGTTCCTCCTATAAATGGTGGTGTATTTCTTTTTGCAAACAATTGAATTGGTGCAATTCTAGTTGAAAATAATGAGATTGGTGGTGTAGTTCCTCCTATAAATGGTGGTGTATTTCTTTTTGCAAACAATTGAATTGGTGCAATTCTAGTTGAAAATAATGAGATTGGTGTTGTAGTTCCTCCTATAAATGGTGGTGTATTTCTTTTTGCAAACAATTGAATTGGTGCAATTCTAGTTGAAAATAATGAGATTGGTGGTGTAGTTCCTCCTATAAATGGTGGTGTATTTCTTTTTGCAAACAATTGAATTGGTGCAATTCTAGTTGAAAATAATGAGATTAGTGGCGTATTTCTTTTTGAGGATATTGGCAGCGAATCCTTGTTAGGTGGCAGAATGGTTGACAATGGTTTCTCTGTACAAAACATCAAGAAATAACACAGTGTTACCGTGTAAAATAGAGCTGTCATTTAATACGAATTATGTTGGTTCCTGTTATATAATTTGCCATTAGGGCTTCTGCATGCTAAAAAAGCAATAAGGCAAATCGCTTTTCTTTTTACATTGTCATTACTTTTCTTCCACATTGAGTTTCTTTTCTTCTCGTTTTGATTTTGCTGACATTCTTCATCAGATTAATTGTAGCAACCGATGATGATCTAGTCTAGTGGTTGATGTGCTGGGCGATCAACCAAAAGGCCAAGGTTTCAAATATCTGCGAGGACTAAAATTTGTTTCAGATCCACTTGCCTCCTATCAACTCAACCATGAGTACTCTCACCCTACATCGTAGGTTAGGCGATCAGGCACCGATGGAGAGAACTATCACATAGGCTTCGATTAAGAAAAATGAAATCGCCGATAGCTTATGTTCATCGATGTATTGTATTATATATTTAGATTATATAGCGCCTCTCGCAGATTGACTATTCAGATGCGCTCTCTATACAAGAAAAGTTCCCAATGTCTGAGGTAATCTTCTTCTTGTTCTCTTTCTCCTACTCAAAAGACAATGAAGTTGCAGTACCTCATACTGATTGTTTCCTCAGATCTATCCTAAGACTGCTCTTTCTCTTCTTCCTCTATAACGTAGATCCACGCCTCGTTTTCTCCCCTTCCTTTTCAATCACTTAGTCCTATTCTTCATTAATGGTTCGACCCCAAGGCTATGAAATTGCAGTATGTTAGAAAAAGATAGGCAAATAGATATGTCGAAACTCTTATATTCAATCACCTGTTGTTGTGTGTTCTTGGAAGCGTTGAGAAGCCACGAGGGGAATCTCTTCCCAGCTGCCCTTAGACCAAGGCAGGTCTGCAGATCTTTGCTGGAAATTCTGTGTGTGCGAATCAAGATACAAGCGCAGTTACCAGACCCATCATATTCATAGGAAATCACACAGATTTAAACAAAATCGATACCCATGTATAGTGTATACATAAATACAAAATAGAACTAATGTTATTTTCCAACTGTCGTGTTTGCTCTATCCTTGCAGAAGAACCGCCCACTACCGATTGAGAAATTGAACTGCGAGGTTTTGTTAATAACTGTCTTTCACAGATGCTTCGTGGCGTTTAAAGTCTAGCTAATGTTCTCCATGAAGTAGAATTCAATTGGTTACAGAATTTAATATAGCTGAATACAGAATGGCTTTGTCGATTTCATTTGATTCTTTCTTTAGACTACTGAACACAATGCAAGTCGACAAAAGCAGATAGCCTACCAGTTTCCTAGGCAACCGGAATCAAGCTTTTATATGTCGCACATTAATAAGCAGTTGATGATGACGACAATTGACTTAAGCTTATTTATTTTTCTCCTATTTCATTCTCTCATTTGCTCTAGCGCTCCTTCAAGCAACCACTCAGAGACGATCGCGACTACAGCGCTGACACTTCATTGGAGTTTCTCGTCGAAGCGCATGGGCAATTGTGAGTGAAGGACATGCTCAACATCACTATACGCGGCAGCTTGAAGGGGATTCGAACCTGAAACCTTCCAGCTCCAAGGCACCGAACCCACCACTACATCACCGTGGCCACGTTAACATTTTACTAGGCTATGCTGTTGATTAAACAGGTAGCCTAGGCCTAATAAAAATCTTAACGATTGAAGAAAGTTGGTGCTAGCGAAGACACATTAAACTTTAAAGAGTGAAATTATCTAATGAGCAAAGACACATTAAACTTTGAAGAGGGAAATTTATCTAATGAGTAACCTAAACCGCAGTTGCTGTAATGCGCATTCATTCATTCATTCATTTCAGGCATTTATATAGCGCCTCTTCAAGAATATCTACTCAGAAGCGCTCCCGACCCAACCACGGCTAAAGAGAACAGTCTTAAGAGCAGAGTAGAACGTAGTCTCGAAGGCTCGAGGTAAGTTGATTATGCATGTTGTGCATAATCAACTATAGCAAGGATTTGTAAAGATAATGAAATTTCTTGCGTACCATTTGCTCCTGTCTCGTTTCCAGTCCTCCTCGGTAACTCTCATGACGCTGTTCCAGCGGCGCAGCTAAAGATAATATTGTAATGCCCAGCACCGCAACCGCCAAAGCAAGTAGTGTCGAATGCATCTTTCTTGTCATGCGTCTTCTGTAGATTCAGCTATTCTTCCGGACTCACCAATGGCCAGTGAAGCAGTGCTTTTATAGATGCCAGACAATTGACTGATGATGCAATGTAACATCTGTAACGTAGCCTGTCTTCTTTACTACATGATTTTCTCGACGCAACCATTAGATAGATCGTAAATTTTGAAGTACCACGATCAATCAATCAGTGACTTCGATCTTTTTTGCTATCGATTGCACATTTGTAACATGTCATCAGACTAAGTGTTTCGAAATGCCTTCACCTAACTCTGATGTGAAACTTTTATCAGAAGACAGTCGTAGCATCTTATTTTTCGCGTAAAAATTATTTTTTTATGCGACAGCAGCTTGTTCTTAAGAAATGGGCTTTCAGTTATAGTTCAAGATGGATCCGGTAATCCATTTAAAATCACGTTCTAGTCTCAGGCTATTATATAGTATACGATCAATGCTTAAGTAGACCTATGTTAATGTAAGCAGGGTCTATAATGTAGTCTATTATGTAGACCTTATAAGCTAATAGGCCCATGTAATGTATGCATCAGATTCTATGCATTTATGTAGATGATTTGTCTATGCAAATCCGTGTATGAAAGTAGAGCCAATAACATAGATAGGTTTAACTATCAGACAATACCTGCATATCATGCAGGTCGCCCACATAAGTTTGTATGCAAGCATGTGCTTGTACGTTTGAATTGTATTCTTTTTAATCCTTTTCTATTTAAGTAGGCTACTTAAAATCGCTATCCACAGTATGGGACTGCAGTCTAATGAGAAGCTCAGCCAGTGTGAAGAACCCATCGAGAGAAAAGTCTTAAGAGTATGGAAGCAGTAGTGTCCCATACAGATAAGATCACATCACGACATGTCCAGCAGGATGGTCAATTTTGGTCATTCCATAGCAAAGGACAAACAGAAGCATAGGCACGATGCTGTGCTGTGGCAGTACGCCTACGACTTC
The DNA here is from genome assembly GCA_945859605.1 of Lumbricus rubellus. Classification (NCBI taxonomy): domain Eukaryota; kingdom Metazoa; phylum Annelida; class Clitellata; order Crassiclitellata; family Lumbricidae; genus Lumbricus; species Lumbricus rubellus. The sequence continues at coordinate 36,667,822 of OX243817.1, forward strand.
AATGTATATCTAGCCTACTTTTGAAGGGCATGACGATCAAAAGAACGGAGAGGACTTCCGAATCTCTCTTTTGCCATCATCTAATTGTTTTTGCATCTTTAATTATTAACCCTTATAGGGTCACGAAATTTCTCAACCGATTTTGGTCACCTGGGGGTAAAAAAATACCCCCACTGTGATTCGCATGATTCCTATGATAAACTCCGATTTTCAAGTATAAAACTAACAGAAGTTATTTATAGAAGGTTCGCGGAATGCACTGAAACAAAGAAACATATGCAGCACTGCAGGAAAATCAAAATGGCGGACAAAATGGCCGCCATAATCTTAAATGGTTATAAGTGAAGTTATGTATGCAATGGAAACATGATTTCAGAGTATAAATCAACATTTTCGAGGTCAAGGAATGCAATGGAACCAAATTCACATATGTGGCACTGCACGAAAATCAAAATGGCGGCCAGAATATTAAAATAGCCATCAGTGAAGTCATACCTGCATTAGAAACATGAGCTCAGGGTCTAAATTGATGCTACACTTGTTAACTTCACGTGATTTGCTGTAGACAATTTTATTTATTTATTCTAATTTTGTTAAACCAAAACGATTTCTATATATAAAACGGTACTAATCATGACATACGTTTCTATTGTCTGTGCTGGAGTCGGGAGCGCCACTAAGTAGTTTTCTTGAAGAGGCACTATATAAATACTCGAATGAATGAATGAATGAATGAACAATACTATGTAATGTTCAGATAGGCCTACTGATAAGGAGACATTGTGACAGCAAGGCACTCACATGTAACGCATGCATAATGCTATGTTTATGAATTCCTGACTAAAATAGCTACGAAGTGGTGCATTTTCGTGCTGTATAGCTGATTTGGGTGCATGGATAGATAATAAAACTGAATGCATTCTGTGCATGAAACATATCTAGGAAAAGTCACAAAAGCGATTTCTTCAACTATTTTCAGGGAAAAACATTTCCGTGAAAAACTGAGCTGGGGGTATTTTTTTACCCCCCGGTGACCCTATAAGGGTTAAGAGCCTTGCCTTCAGAAGTTACTGTGAACTGAGTTACTTTGCTCATACAGATTGTTGAATGCACAGTCGATGGGCTAAGCAGACAAACCACTCTGCATGGTTCTTCGAATAAAGTGTTTAAACCGGCTAGACTAATTTCTCAAAGCCAACCATGCATTCCGTCCTTACGACCAACCAATTTTTTCAGCGTTCGTTGAGAGTCGCAAATCGAATGAATCGAGGGAAGTAAATTAATTGCTAATGTAGAATTGAACTTTCAATCAATCAATCAAACTTTAAACTAGGCCTATTTACCAAACGGGAGCTATTATTATAATAGTTCAGGGATTTCGATCATCAACAATACGATTTACTTAAATCATAAACTCTTGAAGGAAATACTGCAGACAGCGCTGGGGAACGACTGGATTATGCACAGTTTTACATCTTAAGTGCTTACTTTTGAAAGATTTATAATAAAGAGGAACATGATATTAACATGATATTAACTATTTTGTTGATATTTATGTTGTTGTCTATAATTGATGTAGTCCTATTACAATACGCGCATTGTAACTCCAAATCTGACGCGCGAAGCAACTGCGTGAATAAAGGGCTTCGGCTACTCTGGAGTCTATAGGTCTCGCACTTCAGCTGAATTTCGAACCCGAAATTCCTGCATTACAAAGTGAGCGGTTTATGAATCAATCAATCAATCAATCAAATCAATCAATCAATCAATCAATCAATCAATCAATCAATCAATCAATCAACCAATCAACCAATCAATCAATCAATCAATCAATCAATCTTTATTCACCACCACGATAATAATACAAAAAGCAGTTTACAAAATTTGTAAGCAGTGTGTCAATAGGAAAACCCCGAAGAACACAATGTCATGGTTCAGCTAAACAGGAATGACCTATAATTTACATCAGTAGTTAATCAATTATTATGCTTATTATAATAATAAATTGACGGTCACCATTTCATAATAATGTCTTCGAACAGTCATATTATAAAGTGTCAACAGTTGATTTTACTGGGAGATTAAAGCTCCTCACAAGATAGACAAAACAATCATGGACAATTCATGCAGTGTACGAACATAGTAGCCTAGTGCATGTAGATTGTAGATTGTAGGACCAGCAAGTGCAATATGCAGGTAAATGTTTTACCTAACTAGCCTAACTTATTTAATAAGGTAGCACAAGTGCAGTCAAAAGGCAAGCTTCAATTTGCGTTTGAATTGATAAATAGTGGGTAGTTGTTGAAGGTCATTAGGTTGAATGTTCCATAGCAGTGGACCATAATTATATTGCACACCCTACGCTGATGGTATTTCATGGCTTAACGCGTATACAGCGATCATGCCCATCTGCGTTTTGCAAAACCAGTAGAGCCTAGTCAAAACTAACCGAATATTGGATGCACTTGAAGTATGTGTAAAAATAAACCTTCCTGGAATTTGTCTATGCACTCGAAAGGTAATATTGTAAGTTATATAACCAGCCAGCTACTGTGGCTCACAAGTGTGAGCACTTGGCTTTGATACATGCCAGGCCTAAACAGTAACAGTGATATAAAAAGAACCAATCATGAAGTTAGAGAAATTATGGTCTAACTGGTGAGATAAAATGTAGGCCATGGCCATAATTCGAAACTTTAGAATAGTTAGGATGCTTAATAACCATTTCAATGGCAAAGTAAACAGCAGATTGGATGTAAGAAAAATGAAGTTGATCAACCGAAGCCTTTTAATTGTTTACCTGTAGTTTTGAGTCCAGAAGAGCTCTGAGGCCTAACACACAATCTAACGTCTTCATCAGAGCCGGTCTTTTCGTTTCTAGGCGTGTGACAAAGTCCGGGTTGCTGCAAGTAGTTCTAAACGATTTAAGAGATTTGAAATAGAGACGCACGTCGCATTCACAGGCAAGAAGGTTATTGCGAAAACAAAGCTGTTATTACAGCATTCGTTACTCGGCCTTCGTACAAGAATCAACAACCAAAGACTGAGACATTGATTGGTCTGCAAAGTTATTGTGTTCCTCTGCCTCTTCTAGGCCTAAATTGTTATGTACAAAGGTCTATTCAAGTTTCAATGTATGCGCCTTATTGGTCAACAAAGCAAATTAATGTTCATAATTATTAGGCCTGCAGTCATAGGTGCAATCACGTCCTTAAAGTTGGGGGGACCATAATGAATCACGTCCTAAAAGTTGGGGGACCATAATGAATCACGTCCTAAAAGTTGGGAGGACCATAATAATAAAGTTAGGGGACCACTTAAAAGTTGGGGGGACGCGTCCCGTGGGTCCCATAGGGTGGTTGCGCCTATGCCTGCAGTTCACGTGCATGCTGAATGTTGATATATTCAGACCCGACAAGAACAATAGGCCTATTGCGGGGACGCATTGTCTCACTTTTGTTTCCGTACTAGGTACAGGTACACAGTAACAATGAAAGCATGACCTGAAGTCAATACAGAAATAGGCCTACTTTAAAATGTGAAAACAGGCAAAGTATCCTATACAGCTATTAGGCTAAAGTGCAAACAGATTTTGAATTATACATTGTTGTAAGCATCATAATGATAGCCACAATTATTCAATCAAATGCCGTTTGACCTGTTTTAATAAGGTGCACTGCACAGGAGGGAGAAAACAAATGAAGTGGAAGAATGAATTCCATATAATATAATGTCTATTATTTGTGCAAGTTTAATATAACCTATGAGATATTATTTTGATGCAGGACCTACTCTTATAAAAGTTATAATGATGTAGCCTACATGCATTTCCAGGTCTAAAAGAAATACACTACCTATATACCTATAGCTATTAAAACAATTTGCAGGTAAGCCTATGAGTTTCCTTTCAAATCTACGCCTAAATAAACCAATCTGCAACTAAACAATGGCAATTTGCCAATTTACCTGTACATTTTGGTTTGCCACGAAACGCAGAGTAGCCTACTGCAACAGTAACAGTACTGTCTGAGTCTGTCTCTGAAGGGTGTTACACTGTTTATATATTAGGCGGCAAATGTCCTTTTATGTCTTTTCTACGACGTCGAAGACTAATTGCAGTACTATTGTTCATGACTAAATGAGCTAGAAGTTGATTAATTTTGTAATAATAAGTTCGCAATGATTCGTTTTCAGTTGTATTGACTTTATAGAACGCCAGGAAATATGACACATCTGTGGCCTGTGTTTTCTTTATTACAGAATTTCTCGACATAACCAGTCGACGGCTCGTGAATCTTGAATTACCATTATTAATTAATCAAAGACACTGGGGATCCGGTAATCTATATAACTTGCATTCGTTTCATGCTGTAGCTTGAGCTTACACCTAGGCCTATCGGGCATAATTTATTTCGCTTTGCACTCTTGCTACAGTAAGTAACTGCCGGATGTTATCCAGAAAGAAAGGGTCGATCCAAATCATCCAATACTTCGGATGACCCTTTCCGATGGATCGCTTGACTTGCGCGTCAATCACTTGCAAGTTATTGAGTTTGTAGTCTACTGTACTGATTGATTTTACTTTGTCTTTGTTTGATGTTTTGTCCATAAACGGCTACTTCTACTAAATAACTAATGCTTTTAACTATGCCTTTAACCTTGCGTTTATCAATCAATGCATTTAATTGCAAAAATTAAATCTAATGCACACAATTTGATCTTCTCTGGTTTCCGGTCGGTGACTCCCATGATGTTGTTCCAACGGCGCCGATAGAGTGGTTGTAACGCCCAGCACCACAACCGCCAAAGCGATTAGTGTCGAATGCATCTTTCTTCTTCTGCGTCTTCTGTAGATTCACCGATTCTTCCAGACAGAACTTATCTTTATCCAGTGAAGCGTCGCTTTTATAGCTGACTGCAGACAATTGCTTATGATGCAGTGTAACATCTGTGTCTCCCTCGCTACATGATTTCTCGACACAACCACTCGAACGGTCGTAAATACTGAATTAGCGCCATTAATCAACACCTCTGGTCTTTTTTGCTATCCAATGCACATTAAGTGTCATCAGACTAAGTGTTTCGAAATGTCTTCACTTACGCCTAACCCTGATGCGAAACACTTTATTAGAAGACGGTGGACCTAGTCGTAACACCTTATTTTTTTAGGCATAAAATTAAAGCGTTTTTCTTGGTGACAGCAGCTTAATTGTTCCTAAGAAATGCTCTTTCAGCTAAAGTTCGAAATGGATCTGGTAATAGGGACCTACACTTTAAAATCATGTTAAAGTATTAGGGTGCGATCCATGCTTAGGCTAATATTTTAATGTGAGTAGCCTATGAATAATAGCCTAATTATGTTCGCAACCAAGCATTTATGTAGATGTTTTATGTAAATCTGTGGATGAAAGTAAAGCCTACAATGCAGAAAGGCTTTACTTCCATACATTATCTGCATGTTATGCAGGTTACCTACACACGTACAGGCCTACATGTATGCAATCATGTGTTTGTATGGGCCTAAGTTTCAATTCCATTCTGTTTTATTCTGACTTATTTACGTAGGCTACTTAGAAGGCGCTCTTCACAGTATACTATAGGCCATGCTGCCCATGCAGTCTGATGAGAAGCGCAACCAGTGTGAAGAACCCATCGAGAAAGAAAAGTCCTAAGAGTATCATGGAAACAGTAGTGTCCCATGCAGATGAGATTACAGCACGACATAGTAGCAGGATGCTCATTCCATAGCAAAGAACCAATAGAGGCATAAACACGATGCTGTGCTGTGGCAGCACGACACCAATGTCACTGTACTAATAGGCCTATCTACTATTGAAGGGCATGGCGATTAAAAGAGCGGCGATGACGTTCTGAATCTCCCTTATGTCATCATTTAACCCATTAGTGCCCAAAGTGGTAAAACCCAACAAATGAAGTTGTGGTTTCAGTAATCTCATCAACTTGGTGCAGTAACATGGCTGATAACTTATTTATTGATTCGTGCTACATTATCAGTACTTTCCATACTGTCCGTTTTAAAGGACGTCGGGCACTAGCCCAGTGCTTAGGTTGCCATTGAGAATTAAGCCTTCTTCTTATTTCATGCAATGCTTGGTGAATGTTTTTGATGATTTGCAACATCTATTTACTTCATTATCTAATTATCTTCATTTACCTAATGTCAAGTGCAGGGCACCAGCTTATTCACGAGCGTTTCATGTATTGTGATAGTACTTGTGGCTCTAAGGATAAAGGTTTCCATCACATTTCTCAGGCCTTGCAATGGCAGTTTGTGTTTCCTACTACAATCAAATGATTGTTACCATCGCATTGTACATCAGGCTTACAGGACTGCAGCAGCACGTTGACCTTGGGTGGATGGTACGCCAAGCACTTGAGTACTGGATGGTACGCCGTGACCCTTGTGTACACTTACATGTACATCTGTTGCCTTGAGTCAAACTTCTGCTGCCTTAGTAAACTTTGTAAGAGATACCAAGCTATGTCACACAGGTAGACTGATTGGACATCACAATTTCCGTTGCCTGATTCATATCATGTTAGCATCGCGCCTATCTTACATATCAACACATCGCCCATGCCTTGATTGTAGAGAAGTGACATGGAAGTTTGAAAAATAGACATGGCTTTCTTCTGGCTGTGTGACTATCCCTGCACACGACCCTCGTCCACCATCCTAAAAGTTCGTGCACTGAAGACTAACTATAATAGGCCTACTAGGATTATGTTCTATACAGGGTGGGCACATCTTGAAACAAGTGCAAAACAGGGGAAATCAGAAATGAGCCAAAGCCTACATGTACGTCGGGAGGGGATGGTCGGCCGAGGAGAGGACGGACAGGGATTGAGTCCGGTCTCCTCTCGAAAGGGGGGGGGGGGTAAAAGTTTCTTACAGCACAGCGATCACGCCAGCAAATAATCAGTATAGTGCGGCGTGATACTAGTTCTTTGCACCTGGCTGCTATGGGTTTCAAGGTAAATTGACCTGTGTACATGTTCCTCAAGTACAGGCTCCTTCATTACATGCCCCACCGTACCCAAACTCATGTCAGAAGTGCAAAAGTCTACAATATTCATGTCAAAATAGTGAGTCGCCAGTCTGAATAAACTGTAGGCTGATGCTTTCTTCATATTACAAGTAATGCAACGACGGTGGTAATTGCTGGAACAATGGCGCATAGAGACTTACTGTAGGAAACGTCATCTCTGGGCTAGTGCCCGACGTCCGTTATAACGGACGCTTACATTGCAATCGAAATTTCCTTTGGAAAACTTGCGGCAATTGGGATAATATTTTGTCAGGATATTGACCAATATGGCTACTACAAACAACATTTACACGTTCTCTAAATTCCTCCTCGTTCAATACCAAACATAAATATAATAGCTAAGGGTAGCGAGGATTTTAGACATGCTGCAATAGACACATTAGCACAAGCAAAAAAATATTTCTAATCCACATAATCCGGCAATCAAAATAGTGGAATCTGTAGCCAATTGACCCACCAATTTAAAAAAATAGTGATGACTATATTATACAGTTAGCTCTAATTTTGGCAACGTGTTCTCTGAGCGTCCTTTATAACGGACGTCGGGCACTAATGGGTTAATTGTTTTTTGCATCTTTAGGCCTAAGGTTAATTCAGAGTATCTTGCCTTGAAATGATTTAATTAAAAAGATCGATTGATTTACTGATTGATTGATTGATTGATTGATTAGCCCACAATCAATGAATCATCGACATTGGGTAGTCTGTAGTTATGTTCGTATATCGCATCATCAACTCAATACAATAGTAGGCCTACATAGAAAATCCTGAAAATTTGTAAAATTTAATGGAGTATTTTGAACTTTCACTCGCGAGTCATTTTGCCAGCCAAGACCTGGCCTGATCATGGCTAAGCCAGATTGTTTAATTGTAGCTGATTTATTCCGATCCAGCGTCGAGTGCCTCGAAGCGTAGCAAAGTTTAAAAAAATTAAAACGAAATGGAAATGAAAACGAAAAATCATATTCATCTTCTGGATCCGAGTTATCTTATTAAAAACCTGACTGCAGCATTACGAAATTGAAGATTTTTGTACGATGATGTCGTGTAAATTTTTCAGCTCTCGTATCAGACTGGTTTTCGAATAGGCCTACATGCATCGGCGCTAATTGATTTGAACCGTGCGTTGACGGCGGCCTGGTGGATTGTCACACTTGCTCTGTAATCTAACGGCTGTAAGTTCTGACTCGTTGAGCAACTTCATAGGAGCCACCGTGGTCAAGATGTTTAGGCCTATGCACGCTACTTAATGTTATGACCAAGAACTCTATGAGTGAGTACCCAGGTAGCCTATATTATCCAGTGAAGGCTACCAAACAGCAATCCCCATTGCAGTACACATACATTCATATGTATGATAAAGAATCAATAATTAGGACTAATAATAGGTAACAACTAATACATTTAAACGGTTATTCCATGCTATGATCAGCTAAACGTAGACTACGTGAATGCATCGGAATAAACTTAGATGTAAGCTTCAAGTCATGATTTTAGAACTGGCAATGCCAGTTCTAAAATCAGCTTTACGAGTCATGCAGCGAGTAAAACTTGAAATTTCACAGCTAATGAAACGTTGTTCACCAACGTTCGGCTCCAGATTTTCTTCGGTTTAGACTATCTGTAGGCCTATAAAATAAAGAAAAGATTCTGTCTGTCTGTGTGTCTGTCTGTTTGACCGGGATGCATTTCCATAGTTTTTGAGCTTTTCACTCCGAACCTTCACTACTGTGTAGGCCTAGGTCTGGGCATGGGACACCCCGTGGAGGCACTGGAGGGGTTGGCGATTCTCTACCATATCCTTTCTCAGACATTCTTCTCTATTCTGCAGCATCACACAGATATTATATGAAATATAAAATCTGCTGGATTAGTCGAGGATGACACTTTTTCCACTCTAGCAGTCTCAGTCAACCTCGCAGTCTATGATCTTGGAAAATCAACCGCAAACACTTCCTTTCAACTGCATAAATTCGGTTCCAGGTAAGCGGATCACAGGACTATTGAACATGGAAGATCATATAATTGTTGGTCAAAAGCTCTAGGCCCCTTCTAAGCGGGACTTGTCTCTTCTGGAGTGCCTATAATTGCTCTCTAATCTGCATCTAAGCCTCTACCGAATGTGTTTCTGCGTTAACTACCTGGTATCACTTGTGTTACATTATTGTCTGTTTCTGACGTTTTATTATTGTGGGAACAATAAATGATTTGAAGTTGTTTGGCAACATGGTGCAGTCAGTATAATTTAAAAAAATAAATAAATAAAAGTATAACAGGCTTTTACAGGCACTGTTCCATTGCAACCTTCCGACGATGTGGACATTCACCAAGAGGTTTGGAGCAACTGTGTTCAACTGTGCAGGGCGTAGCAGGAGTTGTTTAACTGTCTGTTTTAAAATATCATTGTCTTCGAGAAAGTGTTGCTCGCACTTTTGCAACATTCTGACAAACGCACGTTTAAGCCCTATAATTAATTATCTTGGTTTGAACAAGACATCGAGGCTAATTCTTCATTTCCACGTTTAGGCTATTTGCCTACATAATAATTTATATCGAAATAGGTCTAATAATTAAGATAGGCTATCATGAAATACTGAAATCCAAAGTATTGAAAATGAAACAGAAATCCGAAGAAAAAAATTTAATTTAAATGAAACTACGACAATCTAAATTTTACTCAAAAGCTGCATGTAGGCCTATCTAAGTGTTAGTAGCCATGACATCATCCAATCCAACGGTGAGCATTCAAAGTTGCAGCAGCGAAGTCTTAGGTCTACGGTAGCTTTTGGTTCGGGCGGTAGATCCTGCGGATGGTGCGGATTGGTGTTGTAGTTCTTTGTGTAGTTGGGGTTGGTGGTAAAGTTCTTTGTGTAGTTGGGGTTGGTGGTAAAGTTCTTTGTGTAGTTGGGGTTGGTGGTAAAGTTCTTTGTGTGGAAGTAATTGGTGGTGTAGTACTTTGTGTGGATGGAATTGGTGGTGAATGTCTAGCTGTGGATATTGGCGGAATGGTTGACAACGGCCTCCCTGCACAAAAATCATCAAGATCTAAGCGTAATAATAATTATAGTAAAAACGAAAGATGCTATTCACAGTATTCAGTGTGCCCTGTGCTGGTGGCGTTATAATCATAGTATGGCCCTATAATCTATCAATCAATCAATCAATTTTTGTTTAATCAAAACTTCAGGCTGGCAGAACGCAGCATGTTACATACAAATAATTTTACAAAGGTTTTATATAGGCTATATAAGTTCAGTTTATATATGCAACATAAATAAATATTTTGCTTGAATTAATATTAATTGATCTATGTTTGTTAGGTTAAAAAGTTGATCTAGGTTTAGGCCTACTAGGTTAAAAAAAATGTTTTTGAATAGTAGGCCTACTCTAGAGATAAAGTTAAAATGCTAACCTTAACGAAATGAAGTTAACATTCATCAGTAGGCCCTAAGCCCTATTATCAATAAAATGTATCTCCCTCGACTCCAAATTGTTTTATTGTTCTTTTCATTCTTCGTGTCATCGTTCTACATGTATATGCTATCTTCCATCTAACTCACGGTGAATACCAGTCTAGGTTTGATGCTTGAGTTCTGAAGAGACCAGAGCTTCAGATCGAATGGCGCTCAATTAGTGTGAAGTTCATTCCATAGTCAAGTTCATTGAGCATGTAGCGGTCATGCTACTGTGCTGGATAATTAGGCTAATCGTATAGGCTACTCAAGATAAAAGATGTTGAGTTTTAGGTGTAGGATCAAGCTATGGAAAGGCATAAATATTATATTGATGTCATTTCTTACACCGTCACTCTTGTAACGAAAGTAACTAAAGAAATCAACAGCATCATTGTCTACTGTTTATAACATAGAGAAGGCAAGTAATTATTGTAAAGCCATAAGGACTAGAAGACTGGAACGTGAGTTGCGACAAACCGTAGAGGATCTGTATTCCTTCGATGTCGTCAGGGTCAAGGTTAAAATCCAGATACCTGGTATCATTTGGGTATTCCGGAAACATAACAGCTGAAGGCACTTCGGAATTATCCAGGCCAAGAGCATTACCGGTCTGACGCGTTGCTATCCATAGCAAGTCTACGTGGTCTGTGCCTGTGACACATCAGCACAATCGGATAATAGGCCTATATCATACATTATTATTAGGCAATAATTATAATAAAATCATATAGTTGCATAAAGTGAAGCCCATGAAGAGTGTTCGATCTGAGGAGCCACCTTGTCACCTTGTGCTGTCAGTTCGTTGAACTCTAGCGATCGACAAGGCCAGCCTTCTCCATTGCTTTCTTTCTGATGTCGCTTCTCTTAGTTGTTCCAGATTCATTCCTGTTATTTCTTGAACATCGTCCAACCACCTTTTCCTTGGTCGCCCTTGTTTTCTACTTCCCTCACCGCATGCCAGCATCATATCTTTATCTGAGGAGCAGATGCTCTAAATAACTTTCTTTGCAGCAACAACAACAACAACAGTAATATGTTATAATAATAATAATAATAATAATAATAATAATAATAATAATAATTTATAAAAAAATAATAATAATAATAATAATAATATAAAAAAATAGCATAAAAATAATGTGAATTTTAACTTCTCAGTCTATATAAAAATCAATATTTATTCTTATATATATGTATGCATAATAGCCTATAATATAGAAGTATGCCTATGATAATTTTTTTCATTGTAAACAAAGGCATACATATTGAGCATAATAGCTATTAGCTGTGCACAGGCATAATTAGGCCTATGCATAGTGTTACAATTGTACATTGCGTCACTAACACCGCATTTGTCCAATAGGAACTACGTTGCTAACACTACCCTGACCTAAATATTATTAATTTGTTTTAGCGAATAGCCTATCGATAACGACTTTCTGCATTAGATACCATAGTGTCGTAGTGAATTACGTTACTGAAATCAATACGTTTACTTCGCGTAGTAGACCTATCACTCGTTGCATCATTTTTTGGGGTGGTGGCGGTGGCGCATTGGTATAATAGCCTACGTTGCTTCTATAGCGCACTTGTTTTCGTACTGCAGGCAGGGTAGGCCTACTAGGCTAACTAGAGTTTTCACGGAGTCAGCTATAAGCTTAATGCAAACCATTCTCAGCGTCGCGCTTCGATATGACTGCAGTAAAAGTAGGCTAAGTAGTGTAGTAAAACTTGATGGGGTCTACCTGAAGCATCGCCATAAGACCATGTTTCTTCATCATCGAAGGCTACAACTCCCCATGGGTAAGGTAAACCGTTGCCCAGAACATTTCCTGGTCCATCGAAAGGATATCCGTCGACATAGTCTGTGGAAATAAAGACGAACGTGATGTTGGCCTCTTCTTTTACATTCGTTTCGGTGAACGTCAACTGAGTAACGTCGCTCCAGTACTGTAAAATTTGAAAACTATATTTTTTATACTAGCCATAATGTTCTGTCGAGTAGCCTATAATCAAGTGAGAGCGTCTGAGCTTCTATTGAACCTTAGCTGTCTGGAAACGTTACTTTAGGAGCAATAATTTTGTCATGAGCGTTTGTAAAGGGTCGCGAGTCATCTCAGGTCCATGATAGGGCGGGATTGAGTTCGGAATGCAGGGCCAATATGCATGCAGGCCGCAAAATTTGTAGCCTAACACATCAGCAAATTGTTTTAGATAACAATTTTTCAATGTTTGGGTCAGCCTAACTCAAATTATGATTAAACAAAGTTAATAAAAAAATTAAATAAAGGTAACTTAAATTAATCATTGAGCAAAGTTTTAATTAGCCCTATTAGGCCATGGATCAGTTATTCTACAGGTTTCATTTAGGGCCTACTTCTAACCAAAACATCAATAAAAAATACACCAGATACAAGCAAAGGAGACAGATTACCTTGAGAGCTCGAATCAAGATACTTCTGGTCACATTCGTCGGAAGGTCAGGCGTATAGTTTTCAATCCGATAGGTCAGTGCTGTCATTGGCCATTTGCTAACTGCAAAAAATACGGATTCATGTGTGAAAAGAAGCCATTAAAACTGAACAAGAAGCTTTTAAATAACAGGCCTAATTGGCACTATATAGACCTAATTACCGGGGTAAATCTACCAGTTAGTACTTATAGTAGTCCAGCAGGGAACTGCATGCTACATTAGCTTTCCAAAGTAGTGTCATTGTTAAAACCTTCAACAGTAGGCCTACTTCCGTGTTTAATAGGTCTAATATCTATCAATGAGCCTTCTGGAAGCTATAGCATAATAATAATAATTTTTTCCGCCGTAATATTGAATGGCGTTGATATAGGCCTATAGGCTAGGGTGGAGTGAAAAACACGAAAATCAGAATTCGGCAACGTAACAGCAATAAAAAGTTGTCTATTGGTATGGGGATCAAGAAATCTCATAAAAGTTTTGAAAAATATTAATGTCTTCGTTTGCCACCAGAGGGCCAAAGTTTCAAGAAATTGTCTTTTTTAAAGAAAATTTATGGTTTTCTTATGAAATATTTTTCTTGCAACACAATTTAACACCACACAGTATACCGTTGGAAAGAGCTCTTAAAACTGATTAAAATGATGTATTAATTTTCAGAATAGTCCCACATTTCTGGAAGATATTAACTTTTTACGATACCCCACATTCGCGACATGTCCGTATGCCTGAAAACTGTAAAACACTAATAACTTTTTTTATCCTTTGAGATATTTCAACTTGTGATATGCCATTCGATTCAGTTTAAGACGGCCTTTTTAACGGTGCATTGAAACTTACACAATATTTATGTCTTCCTTTGTCACCAGAGGGCCAAAAGTTCAAAAAATTGTCTTTTTTAAAGAAAATTTATGGTTTCCTTATGAAATATTTTTCATGCAACACAATTTACCACCACACAATATACCGTTGGAAAGAGCTCTTAAAACTGATTAAAATGTTGTATTAATTTTTAGAATAGTCCCATATTTCTAGAAGATATTAACTTTTTACGATACCCCACATTCGCGACATGTCCGTATGCCTGAAAACTGTAAAACACTAATAACTTTTTTTATCCTTTGAAATATTTCAACTTGTGATGTGCCATTCGATTCAGTTTAAGACGGCTTTTTTAACGGTGCATTGAAACTTACAAAACCCTCCACGAAGATTTTAGAACGCTCATGAAACCATACAAAAAGAGGAAAACTAATGGAAAATATTGGGAAAAATTGCAAAACTATGAAAAAAAGAGGAGGGGAATATTGTTTGACATTGCAGCCTGCAAATACACCAGTGACAATTGCAAATGTCCCAAAGCCAGAAGGTGCCATGAGAGTAAATAGAGTTCCAACATGATCATGATACAATAATTACACTAGTGGACATCAAATTTTAACTTTTTTTATTTCCGAAAAAATATTTGACTGTTTTCTATATACGTTGACGTGCTGAACACGATGGTGTGCTCAGAATTGTTGTACCACGTAAGGTTTTTGAGAAAAACAATATGCAAGATTTTAACTTAAATACTCATATATTGTATATATTTAAATATACTATAAATTATTATTTTTTATTTCAAAAAAAACTTTGACTGTTTTCTATAGAAGTTGACATGCTGAACACGATGGTGTTCTCAGAATTGTTGTATCACGTAAGTTTTTGAGAAAAACACTATGCAATATTTTAACTTAAATACTCATATATTGTATATTATATTTAATTATACTATAAATTATTATTTTTTATTTCCGAAAACACTTTTACTGTTTTCTATAGAAGTTGACGTGCTGAACACGATGGTGTGCTCAGAATTGTTGTATCACGTAAGGTTTTTGAGAAAAACAATATGCAAGATTTTAACTTAAATACTCATATATTGTATATATTTAAATATACTATAAATTATAATTTTTTATTTCCAAAAAAACTTTGACTTTTTTCTATAGAAGTTGACGTGCTGAACACGATGGTGTTCTCAGAATTGTTGTATCACGTAAGTTTTTGAGAAAAACAATATGCAAGATTTTAACTGAAATGCTCGTTTATTGCATGCACTTGCAATATACTATAATTTAATTTAATTGGAAAACAAATCTTTAGAACAGTTCTTCCTCATAATATTGAGTGCTGATGATGACTGTATCACTTAGAAATGTTGATAAACTTGAAATTAAAGGTTTTCATATTTATTCCCTGTTCAGTATATTTTCCCCCAATATTTTCCTTTAGTTTTCCTCTTTTTGTATGGTTTCATGAGCGTTCTAAATTCTTCGTGGAGGGTTTTGTAAGTTTCAATGCACCGTTAAAAAGGCCGTCTTAAACTGAATCGAATGGCATATCACAAGTTGAAATATCTCAAAGGATAAAAAAGTTATTAGTGTTTTACAGTTTTCAGGCATACGGACATGTCGCGAATGTGGGGTATCGTAAAAAGTTAATATCTTCTAAAAATGTGGGACTATTCTGAAACTTAATACATCATTTTAATCAGTTTTAAGAGCTCTTTCCAACGGTATACTGTGTGGTGGTAAATTGTGTTGCATGAAAAATATTTCGTAAGAAAACCATAAATTTTCTTTAAAAAAGACAATTTCTCGAAACTTTGGCCCTCTGGTGGCAAACGAAGACATTAATATTTTTCAAAACTTTTATGAGATTTCTTGATCCCCATACCACGTCTATTCAGAATAACAAGGACGTATCGTAAATTTAGAAAGTGTTGGGAATTTGCATTTTTATGTTTAGACAGAAATATCAATTCACAGTAATAACTGCTTTTCAATTTTTTTTACGATAAGATATGCTAACATTGAACCTAAACAAGTACCAATAGTCGTCATTGTCTTAGACATCACTTTTAATATTTTAAAAATATTTTTATAAGATACGTCTTTGTTATACTCATTATTATACTCATGAAAACTAGCAAATCACGGAAAAACAAGGACGTATTTCAGGTATTTTTGTCACAAAAGACCTGGAAGAAACATTACAAAGAAATGCTTTGTAGTACCAGCCAGGGGCGGATCCAGGGGGAGCCAATCCGGCCATGGCCCCCCCATTTAGAAATGCCCATGTATCGTGCCCCCCCCCCCCCATTTGTTTTTATCGTGAATTTTTGTGGTGGCGGAAAGGTATATATTGCGCGAAAATTCGCCTATGACTAAAAAAGGTCATCAACTGTTTGGGCGCGGAAAAGGTCATTTTCCCCCATTTTTTTGGCGGACATGAAAATTTTCAGACCAGGGCCAAGAATTTTTAGCCCCCCCCCTCCAAAGTTTCTGTATCCGTCCTTGGTACCAGCATGCTGATAACGACATCTGTCAGCGCTAGCATCACTTGACTCCTCATCCGACGATGGGGTATACCGTAGCCCCCGTCTGACAATATAAAAAAAGTATAAACAACAGTGTCACATTGAAAATAATAGGCATATTCATTATTTAAATTTCTTCTTACTGGTACCGTAATCATTAACAATGTTAGGCCTACTGTTGCATTATCATCATAATCCCTTCATCCTCGATTATTATTCAATGTCTTAAGATTTTAAAGTCGCTTCCAAATATTTTACCCTACTATAATTACTTACTTGCCCAAAAGTTATCTAATATAATTATTATTTTACCACACGGATATTAATACTGACAAAATTACATCGCATTTTTGAAGGCTGAGCTTCATTCGGCCAACCAAATATATTTTCTACATGTTAATGCTAAGTTTGCTTTTAGACTTGGCAAAATTAGCATTGGACAAAGGGTAAAACAGAGATTAGCCGCATCATTCATTAATAATGTCTTGTAATATCGCTCGCTTTGTAACAATAGCGAAATATTAGTCTTACCATTATTCGAATCATCCTTATCATCACTGCCCCATATTTCATCCAAAATAGCTGTTAAATTCCTTGTTTTTCGTCTGGGTCGATCCATTATTTACCACGCAAAATAACAATTTCGAGAAAATAATTAATGTTGACACGCGTATCGCAGTCAGTCACGCGACGTTGTGATACGGCCTTGTTATCCGCAGAACTGAGATACGTCCTTGTTATTCCAAGCATGTGAGCATAATGGGAGATACGTCCTTGTAACTCATGCTGTAATTTTACACACATAACTTGGAGATACGTCCTTGTTATCCGAAATGGTAGGTATAATTTAGTACAGTGCTGTCCAACCTTTTTGGTACCACGGGCCGCAAAAGCAGGATTCTTTAAGCCGAGGGCCGCAACAGTAAACTCAAAAAGTATATAATTATAGTGACTAAAATGTATTGATAATAATTATATCAACATTGAAATTAGTATTGAAATTTAATATGGAATGATTGTAATCTATCCATCAATCAATCTATCAATAGGCCTATATGAAATTTAAATACTGCCGGTTCAAGGCATTCGGAGATGCTCCCGACCCAGGAATTGTCAAAGAGAAAAGGTTTGAGCAGTTTGTGGAAAGAGTTCGACAAGTCCACAGTAATAATAATGAATAGTAGCATGTGGACTACACAGACCACGATTATCATGCTTCATAATAGTAGAGCACCAAAATGTGCAAGGTGGCTTTTATTCCTGACTTGCAGTCATTTCCGTCGCACAGACACAGTTTGGCGAGCTCTGCTCTTCATTAAGTCTATGTCGCCCAGTCAATTTATTTTGGCGAAGATCCACCTTTTGACTGGGGCGAATTTCCATCCTACTGCCCTGGCTTCCATAAAGAAATCTTCGAAGCCACAGCCTCGGTCTAAAGCGCTAGGCTGCTAGCAGTCACAGTCGTCAAACCGGAGAGCATCGCCATTCGTCGGCCCTGGGTCTCTTATCAGTTGTTTCTTTCTTAGCCTTAGAACTAGAACTCGGCTATCTCTTGAAGGAATGGTCACCGCCACTGTCTTGCAGTCTTGTTGGAACTCTGTAGCCTACACATCTCAGGGCTCACTAGAAGTGAACGGTTCGGGACAGTTCGCGAGGTATGTTTAGTTGAGTACAGTAATGAGTTGTTAAAATCAGAAGTCATGTATCATTCTACAGATAGACTACGGCAGTGCTGTCCAACCTTTTTGGTACCACGGGCCGCAAAAGCAGGATTCTTTAAGCCGAGGGCCGCAACAGTAAACTCAAAAAGTATATAATGATAGTGACTAAAATGTATTGATAATATATCAACATTGAAATTAGTATTGAAATTTAATATGGAATGATTGTAATCTATCCATCAATCAATCTATCAATAGGCCTATATGAAATTTAAATACTGCCGGTTCAAGGCATTCGGAGATGCTCCCGACCCAGGAATTGTCAAAGAGAAAAGGTTTGAGCAGTTTGTGGAAAGAGTTCGACAAGTCCACAGTAATAATAATGAATAGTAGCATGTGGACTACACAGACCACGATTATCATGCTTCATAATAGTAGAGCACCAAAATGTGCAAGGTGGCTTTTATTCCTGACTTGCAGTCATTTCCGTCGCACAGACACAGTTTGGCGAGCTCTGCTCTTCATTAAGTCTATGTCGCCCAGTCAATTTATTTTGGCGAAGATCCACCTTTTGACTGGGGCGAATTTCCATCCTACTGCCCTGGCTTCCATAAAGAAATCTTCGAAGCCACAGCCTCGGTCTAAAGCGCTAGGCTGCTAGCAGTCACAGTCGTCAAACCGGAGAGCATCGCCATTCGTCGGCCCTGGGTCTCTTATCAGTTGTTTCTTTCTTAGCCTTAGAACTAGAACTCGGCTATCTCTTGAAGGAATGGTCACCGCCACTGTCTTGCAGTCTTGTTGGAACTCTGTAGCCTACACATCTCAGGGCTCACTAGAAGTGAACGGTTCGGGACAGTTCGCGAGGTATGTTTAGTTAAGTACAGTAATGAGTTGTTAAAATCAGAAGTCATGTATCATTCTACAGATAGACTACGGGAACGTTACCCCATGAAAAGAAAGAAGAGATTTAATTCTCGGATTGGTCTTCCTGGTAGCATTCCAAATCGACATTTGTCTAAAAACTATTAACAAAAATTAACGCTCAAGTCGAACAGTGACTTTATCATTTACTAAGTTTATTTCATTTTACACAAAGGGAAAAATTTAGTGAGCCTTGGCGGGCCACTTGAAATCATCTCGCGGGCCGCATGCGGCCCGCGGGCCGCACGTTGGACAGCACTGATTTAGTAGAACGTTGTAAGGCAATAAAACTTTTTTTGGACATTTACATGAGATACGTCCTTGTTATTCTGAATAGACGATGGTCCAATAGACAACTTTTTATTGCTGTTACGTTGCCGAATTCTGATTTTCGTGTTTTTCACTCCACCCTACTATAGGCTACATGTATTTTACGATTCGTTTAAAAAATATCTTAGTTTCTCCGATTTCAGTCAGGATTCTGACTGACCCCACACGAGAAAACGTCAGAGGTAGGATAGACAATTAGACATAGACCTATAATTAAAAAAGTTAAAATTTAGAATAAGTAAATTCTTCTTTGTCAGGGCAGTCCGCAGGTGCTTGACAGAGACGAGTAGGCTTAAAGTTCAGGAATATTGCCGATCTGCATAAAATTGCAATCGATTAAATTTTAATCCAATTATTATAATTAGGCTACTGTCCAACTAATTTCTCACTGATAAAGGCGTATCTCTTTCGCCGATTAGAAGCTTCCTTGCAATCAGGAGCATCGCACCTTAGAGTTGCCATCAATTCCTTTGTTTTGTCGTCAAATTCGCCTGCAATGTAACCGATGAACACATTACAAACAGTAGCCTACTGTTGAGCTATAGGCCCCTACATGTAGCCTATGCAAATTTAGGGTATGATTAGCAGCTCAAAGTTTCAACCAAGCAGGCATAGGCTATGCTCTTGCCTCGTCGATATTTAGACAGAAAACTAAATAATAATTTTAATGCAAGGTTGTAGCCATGCAGGATTTTAGCTACCGTGTGGCCTTAATTAACTTAAATACATGTGCTGACCTGAAAGCGGCGCCGATAGAGTGGTTGTAATGCCCAGCACCACAACCGCCAAAGCGAATAGAGTCCACTGCATCTTTCTTCTTCTGCGACTTCTGTAGATTCATCGATTCTTCCAGACACTACTGATCAGTTGGCAATGAACAGAGACATTTAAGCGTGCCAATCATGTAAGCATTGGCGAAGATTAATATCGATTGAAATATTTATTAACTGCATGTCATCTAAAAAAGTGAAGTGCTCGGAAATGCTCCACCAACTCCTTTCTTCAGAGTAGGCCGACTCGTTAACAGCAATCGTGACATGTCATTTTTATCAACCGCGAAAAATTCTAGCGTTTTTCTGCACTGCAGCTGCTTGTGCAGAAAAATATTCTTACCTGATGTGAAAAGCTTCCCGTAAGCCAATCATGCATGGGCGTAGGTCCCTAAAATCTTGCATGCGGCTATGAATGTAAGCAGGTAGGCTTACATGCAATTGTATTTTATTTATATAGGCCTATTACCGTACGGTTTCTCCAGAATTCTACAAAGGATGTAAGTTGCTGAGATGGGGGGTGTGGCAATCTCGACACCAATCTGGGGATTGGAGTGCTCTGGAGAAAGGTATGAAACATTAATAAAGAAGTTATAAGCAGGGAGCAGGAGAGCAATGTTTCTGAAAAACCAGGAAGTAGGCTAACATCATCCGGGTCAACGGAAGATCCACGAATAGTTCTTAATAATATTAAGAATTTAATATGACGAAGACTTGGTAGGCTATCCATCGATCAAATTAATGCATTCGCACGGTCATCGTTTGACATGATTGGCCTATCTACGGGTCAAGTAATAGGCTAAAGGTCATGGTAGGCAGGCGTATTTTAACCCTAATGCCATAGGCATAATGATGCTTCTCTTCATTTGCCTGTTCACAAGAACCACCTCAACCATATGAGTAGGCTTATCCATCTTAATGTAGGCCTATCCTACTTTCAACTAGGCTACTTTGAAATCAGTCGTCAGCTAACGCTAATGGCTTTTGCATCGAAAGGTTAAAAAACAGACAAAGTGAGTGGCAGAAGCAAAATGCAATTTTTATGCTGCATTTCACTTGTATAAAAAATCTGAATGCTTATAATTATTATCTTCTATAATAATTATACTTCGCCTACTGCCACGCACTCAGCTAAAGAATAGGCTATAATAGGCCTACCTAGATCTATTATGCAGGGTTTTTTTTTTACTTCACTGGCTCCCTATTCGCCAGCGTATTGAGTTCAGGGTGTCTGCATTGGTAATTTGGTATGGCGATGTTGTCAGGGCTTCGCCCAAATTTATCTCCGAGAGCTATGCAGCCTTGCACTGGGTATCCAAGGACGTCGTCATCTACGCTCTGCTGATGAGGGAGTCCTCTTAGTTCCTTTTGCTCGTACTGTTACCATGAAGAATCGAGCCTTTTCTGTGGTTGGTCCGGTGGTCTGGAATAGCCTTCCTTTTGAGCTGCGCCTACACCATGGGACTCTACCAGGATCGTTCCTTACTGAACTTAAAACTGTTCTTTTTTGGGCGCGCTGAAGTCGGGAGCGCCTCTGAGTAGCTTTTTACTCGAAGGAGCGCTATATAAATGTCCGAATGAATGAATGAATGAATGAATGAATAGATAGCCTACGATAGGCCTAAGGCCTGGAATATAGGCCTATTTTGGGCTTTCTCTGTCTCAGGACCCAAAGATTAGAACAGCCTTCATATTTCCATTCGTCAGTGTAGGCATGTAGCCGACATCATTCTGTGGCGGAGTTTAAATCCAAATTAAAACTCATTTATTATCTTTACATTATGACTAGATCTATAATACTCTATAATAGTGAAAGCGCGCTCTTGTGCAAGACTTTTTTAAAGCGCCATATAAATAACTAATTGTATTGTATTGTATTATAAAAGAAACGTAGTCAGGCGCTACAAAATTAATACGCTCTAAGTTAATGCACTGTTTCCGGCTAGATTCAAGGCGAACGCAGCCTTCGATTATTCTAGTCGTCTGTTTTTGTCGCTGTTTCTAAAATATTTGCACACTATTTTATCGTTAGTTGCATTTCTTCAGAAGGATAAAAGCATTTTGGTATTATTTATTTATTGGTCCTATAGTTTAGAGCACTTTTTGGAAAGTTTTTCATGTATTGATGCACTTGCTTTTTGGGCTTGGCTGACCAGTGTCATGGCCTCAGTGGTATTTTGAAAGGCGTATTTATAATATTGCCGTAAGATTGTGTACATAATTATATACTCCATGAATTTCTTGATAAAAAACTGGTGTTTGATACGTGTAACGAAGTTTGTAAGCGCATAGAAGTATTCTAAGCGCACGTTTAAGTTGTTAAACTATTATATGTTGCCTTCTCACATTCAATTATCGTCACAACGGCCGCATAGTGTGTTTATAAAGCGTTGTTGAAGTTCTAATACAATAAAATACGAGATTGCAATATTATTGATTTTTAGTTATCTTACTTATCTATTACCAATATGACGCGCAATATAAAAGTAAATGCGCTGTAAAAACCATGAGGGTTTCTCAGACGAGACAGATAGGCTAAACGGACATTATTACACTTTATGACATCACAGGTTTTTACAAAAAGATTGTAGCCTGTAGAATGCTTGTTGACACTAGGACACAGATCATAGCAGATGTATGAATGTGACACCAAAATCCAAATTTCAGTAGGCCTATGAACCAAAACCAGTCTTTTATAACACTGCTAACATATACATGAGTGCAGTCTGGAACATTGAACCAACATTTTGTTCATCCACAGAAAATGACCTCAAATGATGCAACCTGGTTATCAGTGTTGAAATGGTTCGTGAAGACAACACAATATGACAAGTTTTCCATGCATTTTAAAGCACTAAATGAAGCAGTGACAGGTGCCTACTAATATATCTAATTTATCTACTGGAGCTCTGCTGTCCTGCCTCTGTGTCCTGTAATGCAGTATGTATGCATTTCTAGATGTCTGACCTAGAAACTGGAATGGGCTCTCTGTTGTGCTCCGCCAGGTGCCTATAGATGTCATACCACTATGTTCCTTTCAAACTTAAAAGCTGCCTTATTTAGCCATGATTGGACTGGGGGCACTTCTGAGTAGGTTACATTGAAGGTGCGCTACGTAAAGCTCAATAACAATAATAATAATAATTATTATTATGTAGCCAATGAGGTAAAAGTGCTTAGTTTATGGGTCATTGTTTCCTGTTTGTTAGTAGTTCTGCAGCGCTGATCTCTGACGAAAACAATGGCCCAGGCGCCAAAAACGTCGAAGAAGAAGAAGAACAAGGAAATGATGGATGACTCCGAATCCTTTATTCGATTGCTGCACGACGCCGCGATCCATGGAGACAGAAGAAAACTTCAGAAGATCCTTAACACTGGTTAGACGCTTTGAAGTCTTGAGAATCTTTCAGTAAGTGAGTAAGTAAGCAGGTCTGTAGTCAATTGTATATGCGGGTATACAGATTGTATTCAACTCATAAATATTTGCGTTTTGTGTAGGGGAAAATGACCTGCAGACAGTCAGCAATGATAGTCAGCTATGGCTTGTACTCATCTCTAATTTTGTCACTATAGCAGGGTTGTAAGAAAGAATTTTCTTTATTATACTGCCAGCAAATGCATGATAGTTTACAGGCGAAACAAATAACATAAATATTTTTGCTAAGTCGTACAATGATCTCGTAATAAAACTTCTTTGGGAAAAGACATCAATTCCAGATACAGTGAGATAATGTGACCTATGTCCAGTTTTGTATGGAGT
Organism: Lumbricus rubellus; assembly: GCA_945859605.1. Taxonomy (NCBI): domain Eukaryota; kingdom Metazoa; phylum Annelida; class Clitellata; order Crassiclitellata; family Lumbricidae; genus Lumbricus; species Lumbricus rubellus. The sequence goes on from OX243817.1 coordinate 36,691,623, forward strand.
GACCTTATGGGGAGGCAGGAGGTCGTGAAGGATGTAACAAGGGTTTGAAGGGATCGATGATCTAGAGAAGAGCCAAGTCCGCACTAGAACAGGAAAATTGGTAGGGATGAAGTCTAAACAGGTCAAAAGGTAATTTGAAATCTGTGATTGAGCACAAGTTAAATTATCTTAAATAACATGAATAGGTCCATTGTGTGCAATTTTTCTATCTCCAGATGATTTTTATATCACTTGAGGATCATGTTTATCTTGGGTAAAAAATTAAAAGAATTATAATAATAATATTAATGATAATGAATTTTGCTATTGTAGGACTGAATGTCGACCACGTGAACTCCCTTGGCCAGACTCCTCTGTTTCTTGCGTGCTTTGAAGGCCAGAGACGCTTGGCAAAACTTCTCCTGAAACATGGGGCTAACCCAAACGCGTAAGACAGTAACTGTTACTGAGAGCTTTCAGTTAGAATTTTTGGTGGCCAAGCTTCACTGAAGCAGGCAACGATGAACCATTACTGGCCCATTAGATAGGTTTGATCAATGATAATTTTATATCATTGGATTGCATATTAAAGAATGATAAATGAAATTTTTTAGAGATCAGATGTGATTTTCTTGTTCATTTTGTTTAACTTTCATGCATTTTGTTTGCATTTTCCATGATTTTTTTTTATTGTTCATACATTTTGTTTTGTTTCTCATCTGTTTTGTTTTCATTTCTCATGCATTTGTTTTAATGTTTCATACATTTAAAAAAAGTATCATAAATTTCTTTTTATTTTCTCATATGTTTTGTTTAAATTTCTCATACGTTTTGTTTACATTTCTCATGCATTTCTACACTTTAGACGAAACCTTGAGGGCAGCACACCAGTGCATGCTGCTAGCTTCACCGCAGACGTAAAGCTCTTTGCACATCTGCTGGACGCTGGTGGAGATCTCCGTCTGCATGACAACACGGGTCGAAGTCCCAGAGACTGGGCATCGCGACAACCGAATGTGAAGAAGCGCAAGAGCTTCCTGGATTTCATCGATGAGATAAGGGCAATGGCTAACTACAGTTACGGAATGGCTCCTTCAAACAAACTCTGTGGCCGTAACCCAGCGTAAGTTTTGAATGCTCTTTCTAGTTGCTCTGTCTCAGTGTGTTTCTTTATCCTGCTGTAGGCCTAATAAGTATGTATGCTCGTGGGCATGGTGGTGTAGTGGACATGTTTGTTGCCTTACAGTTGAAGGATTGCAGGTTCGAGTCCACCTCAAGCCACCTCGTATGGACCCTTGAGCTTGTCTGTGAAGGAATTACTGACTTACTTACTTACTTACAATTTTATGTTATATGTGTTATTATTCAAGGTACCACACAGTGATGATATTTTAAAGATCCTGCTAAGTCTTGTTGGACTGTTAGGCTTTTTATTTGTTTTTATTGTTTCCGCAGTTTCCAGAAGTTTCATAAAAGGCAGTGGCGTTTTCAACAGAAACTTACACCGTTGTTCCAGAATTTTGGTTATGGATTGGTGAGCAATCGACCACTTCTTCTTACCTTAGCACAAGTTGCCTTTCGAGAACATTTGATCTACCGTAATCAAGTACATAGCGATTGTGTGTCCTGCCAGCTGTAATGGCTTCCCAAGTGCATGATGCCTAGGCTAAACTTGCCTGCATTTTATAAGTCTTTTCATTTTAGTTGTGGCTGGGCTGGGAGCGCATCTGAGTAGGTATCTTGAATAGGTAATAATTTTATATTTACTATGGATCTGAATGAATGAATAGAAAGTTTTTGATATCCATTTGATATTGCTCTCCATCCAAAGTTCAGAAGTTCTCAGATTGCAATGTGCGAGAACATGAACATGGGTGACTAACTGACTATATGTGTGAATAGCTTGCTGAAACAAGAGTTTACTGTGGAGGGCATATCTGTACTCTATTAATAAAATATGGGTTGTTTCAATCTCTGTATGCCATGGCATCCAAGTAAACTAACACGGAACTTCTGTAGCTTACACTTTACTGTATCTCACATTTAGGTTCACTCAAAAATGCTGGGTAGTTTAATTGTAAAGGTAAAAGATTCAAGATACTGATATTAGAATTTCAATTGCACCATAGTGATGATGCATTGGATATTAGTTTGTGACAGACACAACCTATTGCAGAGGGAGGTGCTATGTAAATTTCAAAATACATACATTCACACATATATGCAAGTAAATTGAGTACTAGAGTATGTTATGTGCACTGGTTAAGTGGAAGAACCTTTGAGTAAATAATCTTAAATGAGTTAAAATTTTAAAGCTAGTTATTACATTATGTTGGTGCATTACACGTTTGTGTGTATGTGTTTGTGAAGGTACACGAAGGTAGATTTGGTTATGACCATGCTGTTCGTGGTTTCGTTCCTGTCATACCAGAGAGTCACTTGAAACACGACAATGCAGGACCAACATATAACAATGGACAGTTCATGGTCATGGAAAGGTAGCAACCATTGTCTTCCATTCTTAAGTTTGGTTCTAAAGCAGCTTTGAGACAATACTGTTGTTATATTTTGTTTAGTGTGTCTATAAGATGAGGTACAAAGCTTGCACCCATACCATGGTGAGAATTGCCAGGGGGTTGTGAGGGGGGGGGGTTGAAATCCTCCAGTCTTTCTTATGACATCATATTACAATTCTGTACTTGAGTAGTAAGCATTATTTTCACATTTCATTTTTTACATTTGTGGTATGCATTATTTTCTCACTGCAGTACAACTGTCTAATATTATTGTGTACTACTTCTTAGTATGCTGTGGAAGAATGTTCCGGTGACTGTGAAGCGACTTCATCGAACCCTTCCGGCTGAACAGGCTTCTGTTGACCTTCTCATCCAGGAACTGGAATTTGTCTCGTTAGTTCATTCTTTCATTCATTCAGGGCTTTTTTTAAACGTGCAGTTGTACACAAAATGGGCAGTTCTAAATGGATTTGTGCAGTTGAAGAAGCACTTTTGTACAGTTAAAACTACCCAAAAAATTGCCATTGTCCTCCAATTGGAGGTAATTTGCCATGGAGGATGGGAAGGAAAAGAAGGAGTTGTGCAGTTCTAACAATTCCTTAAAAACAGCCCTGCATTCATTCATTCATTCAGTATAGGGTTTTATATAGCACCCTTCAAGACCAGGATGTTTGCAATGCCACTAGCCCTGATAAATAATACAGTTTCAAAGTTAGAATAGGAAACGGTGGAGTGGCCTTTGGCAAGTAGGTGAAATGTCACCTGTAGGGTACCCAATCCAGGTTGAAAACGTAGAACGTGTCAACAGAGATGAATTGGTTTTAGAAATTGTTTTTAATTCAAATCACTTCATTACAGTTTTTGGCTAGTTTTAAAGTTTTAAAACTCGTTACTTAATTTAAACCACGTCAGTTTGGTGTACCCATCGTTAGCAAATTTTTACTGTTGTATTATAATAGTTTATTATTGTCAAGCATCTAGGCACTGTTGCACCATTCACTCTTAGAATTCATCTGATGTCCATTCTAGCGATCTAGTCAGGGGCACTCTAGCGCAGTCACGGCTTTAAATAGGGATATGAGCAACTTATAATAGAATTTTGGCATATTGTTTTGAGTCAAAAAGTGCAGTTTTAGTGTAAGCCGATTCTAAATGTAGGGCCCCTACAATTGAAAGGCACATTATTGTCTAATGGAGGAATGAGCTCATGGAAAAAAAGCTCCCCACTGGCTTGAGACAATAAGACCTCAGGCAAATAACAATTATTTAATTGTTTTCAAAATAGAATTAATGTTTTGTGTATTTATTAGTCATCACTTGCGTTACATATTTAAGGGTTTCCTATGTGTTCTTTAGCTGTCTACAACATCCGAATATACTTCTGCTTCTGGCTGCTTGTCAGAATAATTCCATGGAGGGAATGGTCCTTCTCTACGAGAAAGTCAGATGCGGGTCTCTTGATGCTCATCTCTATCAAAGGGTCGGTCAGCAATTTTGTTGTCATCATTAGTTATAATAATTATTATATATTGTTTAATTGACATGCTACCTTTTAATATAATGTGCAGTATTGTCTTTCTATTTATCGCAGGTGTACATATTGGTGTATAGATAATGTGCCTTGCCGATGATAGTGTCGTTGTGAGTTCAACTTCATGTGACAACTTTTAAAAAGACGAATTGTAGGCACAGCCACAAGTCTGTCACTGAATGGTATGACTTGGTACAGCGACAGCTGGAAGAAAATATTCAGCAAGTTCTGTGATGCTGTAACCATTTGTCCAGGACCTTGGGATTTATCTAAATTGCCAGTTCAAGTGCCTATGCATCTCACAATGCTTTAGGACAGAATACTTGCTGTTCTATTTAGAATAATGATGCCTTGCATGTTGCCAACACAGTAAAACTTGACCCCTTTTTGACTTGATCATACTATGAATTGTAATCATACTGTAGGTGTCAGTTTTAAATTAGACGAAGATTGTTATATTATTTTGAATTGATTATTAAATAAACTGGTAATAATAATGCCTGGTGTGTCCTTAGTTAGAAAGTTTAGAAGATTTTCATTACATTATACTACATTGGTGATCCTAATTCTGTGCCATGCTAGGGTCAGACGCTGGCAGAGAAAGACGTCTATAAAATCTTCTATCAGATTTCCAGCGGTATGGTTTATCTGCACCAGCGAGGGATAGTTCACTGTTGCATCACTTCTCATGCAATTCAACTCGTCCTGCCTAACTATGCGAAACTGTCGAATTTTGAATATGCGCGAACAAGGTAAGTAATCGAAGATTTAGATTCTGTCGTTAGATTACTTCTGTTTTTTATTTCAATTGTAGCACCAGTCTGAGTTATTCACTTTTTCCTCCTCAATGCCCTCATATTCTCATCTGGTACCAGCAGAGTGAGCAGACCTATCAATCTGTATCTGCATTCATTAGATTACATATCTAGTAGTTTTTAGAGTTTAGTTACATATTCTGTGTACATTTTTCACATGTATTTTCATATAGCTCATTTTCAAAAACCTCTTTGATGTAGCATCTGTACAGAGCTATGTTGAGATTTGCATTTCTGCATCTGCAATCTGCATGTCTAATCTGCTTAAGACTGCAGATGAATTGAGAGCTCATTATTTGTTCTAGGCTCTAATGTAAGCATGCTTTGTGCATTATGCACTGGTGCTGTACAAGTTTGTTGATTACTGTTTGCTTGTTAACAGGATCTCTAAAAGTCTGCCTGGCGGTTTGACTGTGCTGCCAAAGTACGCGTATAACTGGATGTCTCCTGAGTTGTTATCAGGACAGCAGAATATCATGGAGGAGTCAGATGTCTACAGCCTTACTGCTGTCCTGTGGGAAGTCCTTTCTGGTTAGCATGCCTCAACATAAATTTTGCGGCAATTTGTGCCATCATTAACATAGTACAGTGGTTTGAGGTCCAGGCTAAATGACTTAGGGCCTCTGATCTAGTATTGCAGACCTCTTTGACTAGCAGTGTCAGAGGGTAACTATTATGCAATAATTTATAAGTGATGTTTGACACTTGAGTAAGGAGCGTGTACTAAAAGTGACTGGGAAAAAATGCAACTCATCTTTAAAGTGTTTAGTTAACCTATGGAAAACGTCTGAATGTAAAGTTAGTGTGTCTTTTTCCAAAAGACATTGACCGGAGAAGATCAATTCAGTTCAATTCAAATCAGTTTTTTCCTGAATCACCTCACCTCACCTGGTGCCGTCAGCTACTGGAGCTCTGGCGAAAGCCCTGGTGCATCCTCTCCAGTTGATCCTCTCCCTAGTCGCCTCTCTTAGTTCCTCCAGTCTCATGCCAGACTTTTCCTGTACCTCATCCAACCATTTCTTCCTTGGTCTTCCGCATCTTCTTCTTCCCTCGTGGCATGCCGTCATCAGCTCCTTTTCCAAACCGTTAGATCTCATCACATGGCCGAAGTAGCTCAATTTCCTCCAAGTTGCTGTTTGCTGCAGTGTCTCCTCCCTCTCTATTCCGAGCTCCTCGCGCACCGATTCGTTAGTTCTCTTCTCCGTCCATGAAATCCTTAGCATCTTTCTCCAAATCCACATCTCACACGCGTTGATTTTCTTTTCCATATCCCGTGTCTTTGTCCATGTCTCGCATCCATATAGGACGACTGGGAAGATCAGTGCTCTTACCAGTCTTTTCTTTGTTTCCCTGCTCACGTATTTGTCCTTCCAAATCTTTTCCAGACCGTTCATTGCCGTTTTCCCCATTGTTACCCTCCTCCTTATTTCCATATCACTTCTTCCCTCCTTCTCTATCATAGATCCCAGGAATGTGAAGCTCGATACTACCTCTATCGTTTCTCCATCCACCTCAAAGTTTTTCCATGTTGCAGTTGTCATAACCTTTGTTTTCTTTACATTGAAGTATAGTCCCGCCTTTTCGCTTTCCTTCCTGACTCTTCTTATTAACTCGACTAGGTCGTCCCTCTTACCCGCCAATAATGTCGTATCATCGGCGTACCTCAGATTATTCAGTATTTTCCCCGCTATCCTTACCCCCTCTGTTGCCTCCTCCAATCCAGCCCTCCTCATAATTCTCTCGGCATACAGATTGAACAGGAAAGGGGACAAAATGCACCTCTGCCTCACTCCTTTCCTTATTTTAAATTTCCCTGTGTCACCATATTCAGTTCTTATTACCGCTTCTTGATCCACATAGAGGCCCTTTAGTAGTTTAATCAAATGCTTCGGAATTCCCATCTCAATTAGCGTCTGCCACAGTAGTGTATGGTCTATGCAATCAAACGCCTTGCTATAGTCTATAAAACACATATGCACCTGTTGCCCGTATTCCCTCTGTCTCTCCATAATCCACCTTATATTGGCGATGTGATCGCGCGTTCCTCGCGCCTTCCTAAATCCCGCTTGGTTGGTTGGTAATTCCCTTTCGATTGTCTTCTCCATTCTTTTGTGGATTATTTTGAGGAGTATTTTGCTCGTGTGCGATATCATCGCTATCGTTCGATAATTTCCACACTCTCTCGCATCTCCTTTCTTGAATATTGGTATGAACACGGACCTTTTCCAGTCCTCTGGCCACTGCCCAGTTTTCCAGATTTGATTGCATAGTTTTCCTGAATAGGCCACATAAAAAATTATGGTGGTGAACATGAACAAGAATATTGAACATTGTTTGTGGTTATCAAGGGGGAGAACCAGAAGGGATATGGGTTCCCAGTAATCATTGAAAACAAAATATATTAGCAAATGACAGCCAGTTAATCTTAGAACTGCAGGAACACAAATATAATCAGGAAGAAACTTAATAATATAGGATAACTAGCACTTAAAAGATCAACATAATGTAAGTGTTCATTTTGCGAGAATTTTGTGAAACCTCTGAGCATTTGGAATAGTTTTTAATGTGTAATTTTTAGTTAGTTTGCTGTCATGTGTTTTACTTTCTTAGGTACTCCACCGTGGTGCGGAAAGCAACCGGACGATATAGTTGCGGAATTGGTGGCGAATAAGCGTTCGTTACCACTGGAGAATATTCATTCACCATTTGACGATCTCCTTGTTAACGGATTAAACCTCAATCCGGCCGATCGAATTATAGATATCGGCTTCCGTGAAACGATGTGGCAAGGAATTCGAACCAGCACGGTAGCTGTTTCACATTTTCAATAAATATTTCAAAATGAACATTAGGCTTTTATAAGAATTTGTTAGGAGCACTCAATGATCAGTCATGGCGGGTCTGTTTGGACCTTTTCGGCTGACTCATTGCCCTGCATTAATGTTATGTTAAATTTGTGATTTATTTTGCATTTCTTACATAGGTGTATGATATTGTTATGTCATTACGTATGTGTCATGAAGGTCAATAAATGAGTCAATCTATCTAATCTTAAGCCAGTGTAAAAAGTTTATGTTTGTGAAATATCAATATTATGTTTATAAAATTATAACCAATGCTTAATTATGGTTGGTTCCATTAGTTGCTGTTTAATGAGATTGTCATATCAAAACCATCAGTGTCACCCCCTCCATTTCTACAGGCTTTGACCTGGCACTACCAAAGTACAAGCAGGGGCTTGGTTCATTTGCAGATGCAGCTGGGACCCTTACTCTAAATTGTATTACAGTCTGAATGGTCTAACTGATGAGGATACTCTGCCAACAACAATCTTCATTCTGTGTTTATTTTTGTGTTAAAGGGTGATCCACAATTGGAAAGCAATGATCGTCAATCTTCCCCTGCTCCGTTGAACTTAAACGGTCTTGCTCTGTCTTCTTCGTCGATGTACGGCGGCAGACCGACTGGATATGCAGTTTACCGCGCCAGTCGTATGAGCACCGAGTAAGATCATACAGCATGGATAATTATTTTATGTTGTGATTATTTTATGTTGTAAGATCATACAGCATGGATAATTATTTTATGTTGTAATTGTTTGGTTTGACTTTGAAATTTGCATGACAACAAGTTTATTTATTTTTCTCGTAAACCAGATGGATTTGAATTGTGATCAAAATTTATTGCAGTGTTTTTTTTATTGATTAGACTGGTTCCATGGGTGGGACACCGATGTGCATGCACACATGGGAAAAATTGCTCAAACTCGATCCTTTGCCATCATTGGGTCCCTTCTTATGGAATTCCATTCCCTCCACTCTATGGAATTCCATTCCCTACTCTCTGCGTTGGATTCTTCTTGATCACAATCAACATCTCTCTTCTTAAGACCTTTTTTTTCTGTCAGGGTTCTCGCACTGGGAGTGACACTGATTGGCCATGGCTATCAGCGCAGGTGCACGGTCAAAAGCGCGCAGGACAAAAGCGCGCAGACAAATGCGCGCAGACAAATGCGCGCAGTAACAAAATCGCGCAGGACAAATGCGCGCAGACAAATGCGCGCAGACTAATGCGCGCAACAAGAAAAAACATATGTATGTATGTATGTATGTATGTATGTATGTATGTTTGTATGTATGTATGTATGTATGTATGTATGTATGTATGTATGTATGTATGTATGTATGTATGTAAGTAAGTATGTACATATGTGAGAACGCAACGTCCATAAACATACATAATACATACAAATGTCATACATACATACATACATACATACAAATGCATTCCTACAAACATATGCATTAATACATATGCATACATACATGCAATGCATACATACATACATACATATGCATACATACATGCATACATACATACATACATAAATGCATGCATACATACATACATACATATGCATAAATACATACATACATACATAACATATGCATACATATTACATATGCATACATACATAAAAATTTTCCTGTTGCGCGCATTTGTCTGCGCGCATTTGTCTGCGCGCTTTTGTCGGTGCTATTTTTGGGTAGTGTCTGTTGCGCGCATTTGTCTGCGCGCATTTGTCTGCGCGCTTTTGTCCTGCGCGCTTTTGTCCTGCGCGCTTTTGTGACGGCGCCATCAGCGCAACTATAGAAATTACTTACATTATGTTACATTACATATGAACATCTTCTGCTGGTTTCTGACTATAGCTATCTGTACCTCAGACATTTTGGTGTGACCTTACGCGCATTACAAATTTATTTAGTGATTTGTTTTATGATGCAGAGTACCAATAACTGATAGCAAATTTTCCAGTAAGACATCCGAGAAGGGTCGAATGGCTGAGCACAGCCAAGCAGCAGATCCACAAGGACCTCAGTCACTGAAGAAGACCGGTTCCGTGGGTGGAACACCGATGGACACGCGCAGACTGGAACAGATGATGGATCGGCTCATTGAGCTGGAAAAGTCGGAGAGACCCAACCCAAGGATGACCGTTCCAAATCCTTCTCCGAACGAGCCGAGGGATGCAGTGGGGGAGTCGGATGAAGACCTTAGGTGCTTGAACGCGGACGTGGATGAACCGGATCGGTTGGAGTTGGCGGACATCAGTCAGAGACAAGGGGATTCGAAGGTGGGACAGTTCACGGTTAGGCAGACGCTGACGAAGTCAAGGAATGCGGAAAGCGACGGAGAGACATGGAAGATCAACCATGAAATCGATCTGAAAGGGCTGGACAGGAGCGGCCTGGTGACATGCGACCAGTTTGTGTATAGTGTCCATACACTGGAGAGGGACAAAGACTTTTCCAGAAGGTTTGTTTTGTTTTGTTGAGTGAGTTGACTAATTTTTTCTGATAATTTTTTGTGTAAGTAAATATTTCGCTGATATTTCAGTAATTTAATTTAACATCTGAGTTATTCTGATTCTTTTATTACCAATTTTTACTTGTTTATAGTGTGTGTACTGTATTTAATTATAACAATGTTTTGGGTCCCATTGCAAGTGATGTAATAAAGAAAATACTTTAAATCTTAACTGCACATTTTCCTATACAAGTGAACATACATAATTGTGGCTTTGGCCTTGCTCATTTCTCAATGAACTAAGTATGAGATCCTTTATCTCTGACTGTAGAAGTTGTGTAGAATGTTGTATCTTAACAGGAGTTTTATTATTAAGTTTTGTGTGCTATTTCAATATGTCAGTGGAGGAGACAGTGGATTAGATGCGAAGGTTGGTGAGCGCAGCAACCCGTTCCTCGACAAGGAACTGAAGAGGCAGGGCGAAGAAATATGCAAGCAACTGCTCAACCGTCCTATACCCAAGTTACCCATCCCTCAAAACTTGACCATTAGGTAAGTTGTCATGCACCTAATATTACTCTATAGATGTTCAGTTGTTTGTCTTTTAACTAAAATGTTTGCAGTTTAAATTGAATTTTGCACAGCCCAGCATCTAGATCCCTTCAATGCTATTCTGGTCAATAATTTTATTTGTCGTAATTGTGTTCATTGTCAATAATTTTAATTGTCCTAATTGTTTTCTTTGTGAATAATTTTAATTGTCGTAATTGTATTCATTGTGAGTAATTTTAATTGTCGTAATTGTATTCATTGTGAATAATTTTATTTGTTGTAGTTGTGTTAGTTGAAACTATTGTTGCTTAGTTTTAAGTTATGTCGGTTGTTAATTTAAATCCTTGAAGCAAAAGTTTGATATTTACATTATTAATATTGATCAAGTAATTAAGTATATAATAATTTAAATATTTTTGTTTATCAGATTGCTATTTTAACTAGCATTTATTTGAATTGGAGTTGTCGCTCTAAGGCAGTCTATAGGCAGATCACTGCAGCTATAGCCCCGGTGAATAAGCTGGTCTCCCTGACGTGGCTTTTGTGGGCGCTGACGCCGCTGAGAAATTCTCGAAGATTTACATTACATTATATTAATTGTCGTTCTTACATTACTTTATTATACCATATATTACTTTTACAGTTGTGTTAGTTGTTGCTCTTTGTATCACTGTTGATTATGACTGCTGTGCAACAGTGTTATTGGTTCTCTGTTAGTTGCTAATGTTGTTATTGTGCCTGTGTCAGTTGTGCCTGTTATTGTTATTGTATGGCTTTTAGTTGTTACTTAAAATTGTCTTTGTTTTTCTGTTTGTTGTTAAAATGTTATTTTTGTAATTGAATCTCTGTTAGTTGTCAAAGCTATTGTTAGGCTGTTAGTTGTTTATGTTTTTAACTAAAATGTTTGCAGTTTAAATTGAATTTTGCACAGCCCAGCATCTAGATTCTTTCAATACTGTTCTGTTCATTTTTTATTATGTTTCTAGGCATTGCGATGGTGAATCCATTCGGAAGCCAACGGTCTATGGAACTATTCTTCGAGAGTATTCGCAGAGCCGTCAGTTCCCTACGAAGCATGGCAACCGCCCTCCAACATTTGGCATCTCCCTGACTGAACTGAAAGCAGCTGTGAGGCCTCGCCTATCGGGTGGCCAAGGAGTCTGGCAGTGAGTATACAAAAACTATGAGTTGCATAAAAGACACCACATTAGGCATCTGGATACGTAAATTTTTACATGCAGACATGTGTGCAGGTCAATCCAATGGGTGGGGAAACAGTTTTTATTTACGGTACTCAGGGTGAACTCCTCATTCCCTGAGTACGAGCTGCTCTTAGACGGCACCGAGCTTTCTCCGTTACTGTCCCATGGTATGGAATGTGCTTCCAGTGTCTTTGCACTTTATGTGTGGGGTCTGCTCAGACTCAGATGCGTTTTATCGCAGTCTTAAAATTGTCCTTTTGAGCAAAGGTTCGGTTGGAAGTTCTCCTGAGTAATAACCTTGAAGGGGCGCTATGTCAGGAAGGTCATTGCACAGCAAACAGACAACAGGCAGATGCATGATTCTGTGCTGTGGCAGTTCAACATCGATATCATCTTCAGCATCTCTCTCTTCTTAAGACACATTTTTCCTCGGGATTCTCGCACTTTGAGTGCTACTGTGAGTGATGCTCTAGAAATGACTCATTGCATTACACTACATTATGATTTAAATTTGTTTGTTTGTTTGTATGCGCACTTGTTATAGCGTCCCTTCAAGTTCTCTACTCATAGGCGCTCCCGACTACAGAGCGGACACTGCATCGGAGTTTCATGCCGAATCGCTGAGCAATTGCAAGTGAAGGACTTGCCCAAGGTCCCTACGTGGCGACTTGAAGTAGATTAAAACCTGCAACCTTTCGGCTGCAAGGCGACGAACACACCCACTGCACCACTGTGCTCCATTCGTTTGATTGATTTTTATTGAAGCCGTCGTGACACGAGCCACTACTCAACATTGCAACCAGGTCTCAACATCTCGTCATCTTATCAGAGTTCTTCAAAGACAAACGTCAGCGGCACAGACAACAGAAGTTGCCACTTCAAGCCTGCAAGTCACCGTGAGCCGAGCCTTAACATCTCACCATCAAAGCATTCCACCTGTCCATTGCCGAACTTCTCCATTCCCCCTGCATCATCGTCTGGTGGGATTGCCAGCGCCAGCTATACTTTCGAGGGGGCCGAGTCTTTGGGTGCGGAGAGTGCACCAGGGTTCCGGCAGACGTTTCCGAGAAGGACGAGCTACAACGTCACATCATACAACCACACGGTTAGGGATGACAGTGAGGCGGATATGATCCGGTTCAAGTAAGTTCATTGGTGATCTGGGTATGACTATTATGATTCCTTGCCAGGGTAGTTTCAGTGCTTTCACTGGAGTTACGTCTGCTTCCAGGGCTCTAACTGAAGCATTTTTTAAATTTTCAACTCAAAACTGTGCTTTGTGCTGTGCTAGAGTTGGATAGAAATTTGTGAATGAATGACTATATTAGTTAAATGTTCAGCAAAATGTGTGTGTGGGTGTGTGTGTGTGTGTTTGCATTGTGTGTGTGAATACAATAGGGATGTTAAACGATAATCAGCAATATTATTATTGGTTTAAAAAACGATTATCGGTTTTTGCTATTTACAAACCGATAATGGAATTCATTTTTAAAGGTAATTTTTTCTAAATTTATATGAGAGAAATGCATTTGTGCTGACTTGCCATGCGATTTAAAACTAACTGGAACAAGTAGACTGTACCTGCAACGCTGCATTTCCCACGGCTCACTTTTATATAATTGGATGGGCATGCATGTAAAGTACACTTGTTGGATGGAAATAAGTAGTACTTTTAAATTAATTTTTATCATTGTGAACCATGATGTAATAATTTTACCATTCAAATCACACGTTGTCATCTTGAAATTTTTTCTGCATATGTTACGAGCATGCATGTGGTATCTTTTAGAGGTGTCTTCTTATCATGTTGCAATTTTATGTTGACATTTTTCATACATTTGCAATATTATCATTTTTAGATCTATTCGGTTTTTTACATTTAGAATCATTTTAACATTTTGTGAATTATTTTTTATGTAAATTCTAGCACTGAGATCTTAGAATTTTTTAGGTCTACAGTTCTGCAATCTTTTCTCTTGAATTTACTATGACTTGTGACATTCGCACTAAACAGGTTTGCTGTTGCAATCTTACGCTTGCTCAAATATCTGTTTGGCACAGGTCTGATCCACTGTTGCAACGCAAGTTCTACCTGAGGGAGGTTGCAAGGGGGCAGACACAGCGCACAATGCCAACAATGCATGGAGGCCAACTTCCGTACAATGGAGGCGACAGTTTGGAAGATCTGGAGGAGGATGACAACTTGGAGGAACTGATTGGCAAGAACTGTGACAGGCCACAGCAGGTACTTATATGCTTGAATAAGTATGGTAAGAGATATATCAATCAGTCAATCAATCAATCAATCAATTAATTAAGGACCATTGATGTCATCCTCCTCCTTCATCCAGGCCTGGGACTGACTGTACCTAGTGCAAATATTAATAATGATGACAACGACAACGATGATTATGATGATGAGGGGAGGAGAGGAGGGAAGTTCTAAGAAGAATTTTTTATGTCTGCTTGTCTGTGCTTTTTTCTTGAAGCTGTATTTCAATGTGAGGCGTGCATTTTACTTTTGTGAACAGGCTGGAACTCTACCACCGAGGTATTCATTGTGGAACGATCCAAGCGTTGGTTGGCCAGGGTCGAACCAAGAGAAATGTCGATTCATGCTGGACAAGAACAAGAAGAAAGAAGACCCAGAGAGACAAATGTACAAGGATGGTGGCAACCAGAGGTACTTTGTCAAGGAGGAGGACTCGGAGAGACAAAGGAACAGAGATGGCAGTCATAGGCACACTGTTAAAGAGGACTCACTGAGGAAGGATAGAAGCAGGGAACAGGACAAGAGGCATCCTACCAAAGAGGAAGGCACACAGAGGGTGATTAAGAGAGATAGTGACAGAGGCAAGCATGGTGATGCAGAGCATGACAGAACGCAGGAGAGTCTACGCTGCCATTTCTGCGAACAGGAACTGGCGGAACTGACGCCAAAAGCCAGTCAACTGTCTCGGTATTTGATCTTTTACAAGTTACTACTAACATGATCAATCTTAAAATCTGAGACAAGTTAAATAAATAAGTATATACTTTTTGCTCCACTTCCAAATGCACAGTGGGACATAAACCATCCTAATAATGATACATGAAAGTCATGATCGTTAATAAAAGATGCGATTTTTTTAAAACAGAAGTTTTGTGATTATGACTGAAATATTAGCATCAAACAAGTCATCATCCTAATAAATTCCTTTCATTGGCCACCTGCCCCTCATAAGCCTAGGGGAAAAAATGAATTGCCTCATTGCGTTATCATAAAGGACGGTTCTTTGTTCTTCATTGGGATTTGAAAAAATTTTTAGCAATCATTTAGCAGATTAATTAAATCTTACATTAAACTGATGCAAACAGTGGCTGTTTATGTGATAAATTTCTTCTAAGGATCAATTCTTCGACGAGGCAGAGCATCAAGAGTACAAATGGAAGAACAGACTCGAAAGCAGAAAGCAAAGTACGTGAAGAAACATCGCTGATTCGTGGCAACCAGAGGACTGATTGGCCAGCGGTTGCAAGTGGCACAAAACAGGTTAATTAATTGTTACATGTTTTGTGATGCCGTTTGGGGAGTGCCTCTGATGAAGATCTCTTGAGGCAGTGCTATTTTGAATCTTTGATTACAATAAAATTATAAATTGTTGTTTGGGAATTATGCTAAATTTTTGCTTAATTGAATTAATTAATGTAAAACTTCACTGATTTCTCTTACCATACTTATTTTAAAAAAGTGTATAGCGAACAGAAGGAGAAAGCACATTCCAAAGAGAAGAACCAACTGAGGTAAGTGATCTGAACTGAGCCATAGCAGTTCTGGAGCAAGGAAACAGAGGTCCAGATGTACGTTTCATTGTGAATGTTTAATATTTTCAGCGAGCAACAGATGGCAATGCGACGGAGCTAGAAGATTTCTACTTTGACGACGACCTCCACTCGTCGTCACTCTACAAAGAGAAATACATGAGACTGCAGAGTACAATGGCCATGGACATCAACTCCATCTCTACCCCACATGCCCTCTCCAGCTTCACCAGTCCGATTTACGGTTCACAGAGAAGTGCTACGGCAGTGGCATCGTCGTCTTCAGAAAGGGAACGGATAGCAGAGATCCAGATCGCAGGAAAAAGCATTCCAGGTATTCTGTTCCTTGTGGTTTCTTGCACTAGCTCATCAATCAGTCATAATTTCTGTGTTCTTGTCTTGACTCCTATGATGCAGATGTGAGGTTATCTTATCTTATAGCACAGTAAAATTTATTGGTGTTTTTACGTATGTTTTAGAAAGTACTTCAGCTACTAAAAGCCTAGATGCCAGTACTTCCAGCAGAAAATCAGCCACTTGTCCAGAAAAGGTATTTGCTTGTTTTTTAGGGTTGCTGCTTTAAAAATCTGTAAATAGTATAGTATGGTTTTCATGAGCAAGACAGATGTTAGAGGCTGATTTCTGTTGCTAAGTAGTTTAGTTGTGTATGTAGTTACTAAAACTACCAAGAACAATGGTGATTGATCTGAAATTCTGAATGAGTGACTAACTACTAGCGTAGTGATTAGCATTAATTAATTAAATAGTTCACAGCGAAGTTTTTTATGAGCCCAACTTGTCTGCGGATTGGTGCCATGAATTTAGAGCAAATTTGTAAGTAAGCCCTGATTTTCACTTTGATGAGAACTTAATATTGGCATGATATCACAAATAAGAATTAAATCTGTCTTGACCTGATGCAAAATTCACATAGTTGACCTTTATACATCAGGTGGCATAAGATAGTTTGTAAAACTGAGCCAAAGGCGCATTTGCAAGGAAATTCAAAATCCAATAATCATGGTTTTTAACTAAAAATTCATTTCCCAGCTGATTTAGAAAGTGACAGAGGTCTCTTTTCTCTGTTGAACTGTTCATCTGGCTTTTGAAACTGTCTGTTTTAGTGGGTGATGGCTTCACACAGTCACAACATGTCAACGATCACCGTGGAATCAGACAGCCAGGGTCATCACAGGATCTGTCTCAAGAAGATTGACCCACTGACCGGAACAGAGTCGACGACCTATAAGGCCAGTGTTGTTGCTGACCAGGTCAGAACACAGGTCTTTCTCGGCAACCCAGATGACCATACCGACGACCAAGCAAAAGATGATGCCGATGATGGTGATGATGACAATGATGGTGATGATGATGATGAAGGCGAAAGTGATGGCTCCAGTTCTGATAGTGAGACACCATATCCTGTGTAGCATGGGTCTTGCTGGACAGAGTTTCATGTTTGGACAAACAACGCAATTGTTGTGCCATTCATGTTGAGAAACAACACCTTTGTTGTTTCATTCATGTTCAGAAGCAACACATTTGTTGTATCATTCCTGTTCAGAACAACACATTTGTTCCGTTCAGCATTGGCACCTTGAGCCTCATTTGTTTAATGGTTACCCTTCACTTTGAAACTGTATTCACTAGGGTGGTAAAGTATGATGTAGTAATTGCTACTTTACATGAAGGGCATAATACCTCAGGTCCTGGACTAAATATTATAATTAATAATGTTCTGATTGGTTTAGTTAAGTGAATAATTTTTTAGTGATTATTATCCTTGTATGTGCTTAGGACTTGACTGTCCATGCACTACCTTAGTGCCAGTCCAAAACCTGGTAGAAGGAGGAGGGAACAATGGCTGTGGGTATCTGTGAGACATTGTTAAAAAATAGAACTACTTGATCTAAAAATGCAACTTGTTTCAGCAGTTACCATAATTATTCAGCTTTGCTGCCTTGCTTTAATTAAGTCATAGTTGTCAGTTAAAATGATGAGGATGTTTATATTTTGTTGTAACTATTATTATAATTATTGTTATCCATGTACTGGAATAATGTTGTATAAGTTAGGATAATGTAGATTAAGTTTCGATAAGTGCCTTATTATTGATTATTGGCCATTGGACTTCTTGCATTGCTCATTATTTGAAGTTCTGTACAATAAATTTATGTAGCTTCTCTAACAAAATCTTCAGAACAGCTTTGAAGTGGATGTTTATGTGGACTTGTTGATAAATATTGCATTTTCACTTTCTTTCGTTAAAACCCGTTACATTTGCAATGTGCCTTTCAATTTTGTTTAATATCTGTATTTCCTCAAACTGCGTTGCCCCGTTCTTGTTTTCTCGTAGAGAAAAGCTTATAATGCCTGCAATAAACCTTTACTTATGCCATCCAAATATTAGTTTATTTCAAGAATAGAAAAATGTAGATTAAGTATGTATGCTGTGCATGTTCAATTTGTTGTTTAAAAAATAGCAATAGATTATCCAAAAGCAATTACTTTTGTATTTTCATTGTACATGAATGCAGTAAAGCATGTTAATTTGGTTAGTTATTAAATTGTTGCGACATTTGGCTGGGAAACTGACTTTTGCATACATATGATGCTTAACAAAAGTAAACAGTAGCCTGCAGCAAAATAAATAAAATAACTAGAGGACTTTAGCTAACTAACTTTGTAAAGGGTGGGGTTGTAGAGAAACTTACTTGTGTATACGCATGGGGAAGGGTCCGCAAAATGTAGGAGGTGCAAAACGAGAGGTTGAAAGTAAATTTTTTGGCACATGTAACATAATGGAAGCACCATTGAACAGTGGAGTGGTTGGTGTCTTTGGGGAAGGGGGTGGGTGTTTTGGGTACTGGTAAAAACTCTGGCATAAAGACAACACAGGATCGCTTCCCGCTGCTCTCGCAAAAAGGTCTTCCTTCAGCCTTCAATACAGTAACTTTAGCATTGGCAAACTGAGCAGTAGGATGTGACGGGGGTCTTGCATAGCTGGTGACAATTAAATTAAAATCCTGTAGTTATTTAACTAGTGATCGTCCTTTCATCACGGATTGTAATCGTACTGTTTTGTGTCAGTTTGAAAATGAGCAAAGATTATTATTATTATTTTAATATTCACACAAATAAGGTTTGTTTATTCTCCATCTGTCATATTTCAACAGATCAACGCAACTAAATCTTGAGTCATAATTAACTATCTTTTGTATCACGCAGTTTTCTTTCAACATCTAGACGGTTTTCTGCGAAACGGACTGAAGAGCGTCAAGAACCTGTTGGCTCGTATAGTTGTCTAGCGGCACACTGGTTTCACGGCCAAATGCTAAACACATCCACAAAAATTACTATTAGAGTTATGTTGAAGCGGTGTATTTGGCATGCACTTAAAAGAAAAGCTTGTAAGACTTGGCTCAAGTCTGCTGTTACGCACCACAATTAATGTAATTATTATTATTACAACAATTTGAAATAGCGCACCTTCAAGGTTGTCTACTCAGGAGTGCTCCCAGTCGAACCACGGTCGAATAGGGCAGTTCTAAGAACAGTAAGGAATGAGACAGAGAGACCAAAAGGTGTTTAACGAAGAGTAGTAGGAGCCCATTCCAGGTCATAGGGCCAGCCACGGAGAATGTTACCTACCTCCAGACAGTTCTGTCTAATAACTTAAGGAACATAGCCAGTGCTGTTCGATTAGGCAGCATGTCAAATGACCTGCCACGATCTAAGGAACTAATTTATATTAAAGTAAACCTGGCTAATGTTGCCCTATTTGTACCACTTGACCCTCTAAGGCAATCAACTAGATTTAAAGTCTTACCATATCGTGCCCATAGTTTCGGTGTGACGCCACTGCATTCCCGAATCAGTATAGGAAACGAAGGATTGTTCTGCTTGAGACCAACATAACTGTTCTCAATGAAATCCCTAAATCAGAAACAACAATTGATTCAAGGCAAAAGCCATTCAGTCAAATGAATCAAATTGTATTCATGGTCTCTGTATATAGTGACAAAGGAAAGTAAGCTGCGCTTGCAAGTGTTGAAAACAAAACAAACTAGGAAGGCAATTGGTTCAAGTTTGATTTGAGAGTGCACACATGCAATTTAAGACACAGTGCTTAAAACTTGCAATATTTTACATAAAAATACCCTACCCCATCCATCCTAGATGTGTAGCATTTAAATTCTAAGCCATGGTAGCTCTGTTTTTTCTCTCACTCCCCCAGTTTCATACCACGGCTTTTTTCTGTACATCCTAGCTCCATCTGACTCTGAGGTCACTGATGCAGCAATGCACCCTTGCACAAGTTGAAGCTTTCTTGTTTCAACCTAGGCCTAAGTAAAGGCACTTCAGCATAATACATTCACTCCGCGGCTCCAGTTGTAGCACTGAATCTCACAGAATCAGCGATTG
Organism: Lumbricus rubellus; assembly: GCA_945859605.1. NCBI lineage: Eukaryota > Metazoa > Annelida > Clitellata > Crassiclitellata > Lumbricidae > Lumbricus > Lumbricus rubellus. The sequence goes on from OX243817.1 coordinate 36,711,754, forward strand.
TTTACATAACGAACACGAACTCGATTCGGTTGTCTGCACAAGGTCAGTCCGTTACAAGCAAACTACCAATAAGATACAGCACGCCAGAAAATATTCTACTGAAAAAGCACATAAAATTATGAGTACAATCACCTACCGAACACCTTTACTTGCAGGAGATTTCTGACAAAGATGAATACGAATCTCCTTCAGATTTCCTCCCAACTTCAACACAGCTCGACCGGCCGCCATTATAGCAAACACTGAAGTTACTATTATTTTGTGAGTCTGTGAGTCGCTGGCTGCGACAAGCGCACAAACGGCGCACCAAGCGACCGACAGAAACACCTCGAAAGTGGTAAAGATCAGGGTAAGTGGTGGAAAAGTGGCAGGGTAGGGCAGGGTTGAAAGTGAGCCGAATCTGTCCGGGTCTCAGACCCTGCATTCATTTAGTGGCGCTTGAATAAACAATGGTATTTAGCACACTTTGGCCGAAAGAGACCCGGCAATTTTTTCAAACCACTTTCAGCCCTGGGCATCCCCCACTTTCGAAGTATTTGATTATTTTCTGAAACCTTTACCTAGTTCGAACATAGACTATCATTGTTAAATCATATTCCGCCAGCACTTCGGCAAACTTCCGACCCATCACACGAGCTCACCAAAACTCCACCTCTCGCTATCTCCCACGAACAGGTCTTTCACTAAAAACTGAAAACATTGCTCTTCCGCAAATCCTATCCTGATTCTTCCGGTTCTCCTCACATCCCTCGTCATTTCAACCCTAAACATCACCCACCTTAGCCGTCCATCTGTCTGCCTGCCTGACTCTCCGGACTTGACCCGCTGCCTATCGATTTTGTTTGATTAATTAGGCCTAAGCGCCTGTGAATAGCCTAAGCTGATTCCTGCGACTCCGCTTTTGTGGGCGCTGTAGAAGTCTTGAGATTACTATTACGATTACGATTAGGCCTATCATTAACTTAACCCTCGGAGGCTAACCTGGGGTGTTTTTTCACCCCATTGTCAGTATTTGCCCTGACTTTTTTACTGCTTTGAAAATATGCCATAATTATGCGCTTTTGTGCATCTGTTCATAGATGATTTTGGCCTAATTCCACATTTAATTTTTTTAAATAGGGCCTATGGAATGCACGGTCACGTGACTGAAGTCATACAATACCGGTAGCCATTGTTATTAATTTTGCATTTTGTGTTGAAGAGGTTTCGACGGTTATCAGCAGCCAATGCCGCTAAACTGATATCAGAATAGATATCAATTGAATAGATTGAAAATGGTGATGGTGATGAGGATAATGTACGTAGGGCTGTAGGCCTAGAGTTTGTTGATTGTAATGATGTCTCGGATCCAGATAATGTTGAAATCGATTATGTCATAGACCTAGCTTACGTGTTGCAACTTTGTATGTCGAAAGCACGCATCTAAACGTTAGGCCTACTTGTATGTAGACGACTGTAGACTATAGGCCTAATTATGATTGTGCTGATATTTTAACTTAGGGGCCTAGTTAGGTTTCATAGTTTGTCAATTTCATGCTGAACTTGAATTAGTTGCTGCTGTTGATCAAATAATTATGGTCTAATTTTAAATGATAAGCTTCAAATGGTGCGGGGTGAAAAATATACCCCAGGTTATCCTATGTGACTTTTTTACAGGCTAGCTTCCGAGGGTTAAGTGTTATGCTTCCATAAGCCGAGAGTTTCCAAGAGTTGAATGGTAAAAATTTTATATAATTTTTTTGATTTTTCGTGTTATTTGCAACTCTCACTCACATTATATTACTCACATTCAGTATTAAGATCTCACGTAGGCTACATGTTAAAGTTTTATGTTGTTTTATGCAGGAAAGTGTGTTCTTTTCAATGCTAAAAGTTTTAAGAAATGAAGCAGCGTAATAATTCTGATGAGACCATCGTAATTATGAGCGCCAAAATCGGGGGGGGGGGGGAAGTAGCATTGTAAGCCTATGCCACTCCTGCCCCCGTTTTACGCGCCACTACTGCCCCCCATTACTGACACCTTTGCTCCAGCGGTAGGCCTATGCCAATTTTGCCCACAGGTAGGCCTATCTTACGTACCGGTAGGCCTATAGGCCTATTAGGCGTAGTTCATTAATTGGTTGGCACACTTTGGCGTTGTACATAATGTAGGCCTACTATCGTGGTTCAACGTTACATAAGTGTAAAACTCAGTCACAAAGTCACACTGACGAAGTACTGAGTCATGCCATGAAAATGGTGGCTAGTGGAGATTTTTCGAAATGATAAAGCATGGAATTTCAAGTAACGCTAGACGGCTATAATAGACCTACGCCATAAAAATCCTGGCTTAATTTGTGCATGCCTGAATGCATTGGCGGCTCAATGAAGTGTCAGGGCATGTCTGTGACTTGAAGATCTGCTAGATCAGTGCAGAGTGAAGAAGGTAACCAATGTGAGGTTGATATCGGTCATTAACACGTTGACCGCCACAGCAATCTTACCTGCTACGCCAAGCCAAAGACGCTAAATTTTCAACATACGAAATTCATGAAAAATATTGTTTCATTTTGTTTTCACCCCGACCCCACCGAACAACCACCCTGACACACCAACCAACCCATCGTAAACCCACCCCACCTCGCCTCCACCCGTTCCACCTACCCTAGCCCCACCCTAGCCCCACTCCAGCCCCTACCCATCCCAGCCCACACCGCCCCAAACAACCCCCGCACTGCGATGTAAATTTTTAATTTTGGTCTCACCCATGGCCTTGGTAGACAAGATAATCTTGCGCTCATCAACATTGAACGTGCAACTACACGTTCTCCAGTTGCAGATAATTACACAGGTCCGTTATTGTCAGTGGCCGTCTGGCCGACGATATAGCCTACTTCGGCCTCACTCAGCTTCCTCCAATCGTCCACTTCGTTCGTCCATTAGACTTGACTCTTGTTGGTTCCTCTCTCCAAACTGCTATGGCTCAGTCTCTATCGTATACCTCAATATTGGTCCTTCTCTTTGTAATGGGCTTTCTCTTTACGTTCGCTCTATAATTTTAACTTGCAGCTTCTCTCCTTCCTTCCCTCTTCCAAAAATCTGCTTCTTCTCGCGAGGCCCTGCGCACTGCATGGGAACGCCATCTGAACGGTTCACCCTACTATAATAATAGAGGCGCTTCATAGATGAACAAATACGATACAATAAAAACACAATATACAATAATTATGAATTTATTCAGTTGTTCATTTAAAGTTTAAACTGATTGTAGTTAAGTATCACAAATATTAGGGCTATACTGTGAAAGGCATGCATCATAAAGTTGGCATAAATTATTATCCTAAAATTTTCCCAGTCTGGGTGCCTAAAAGTAGCCGGGCCCAGTGTATTTGCAACTTTGCCGCACAGGTGCACGTGGGCGCAAAAGTGCATAGCGTCAATTATTCATGATTTATTTTTCTGGCACAAGTAAAATTTCGCACCCCTCCCACTATTGAAAATGTTCCCTACGCATATGGACATGATTCACAATAGACTATGGACTTGATTAAATTTGCGCCCTGGCGGGCTTTCTGCTCCGGTTGAAGTTGTGTCATCGTTAATTATGATTATTAACAAAAATAATGGCAACGGTATTATGTTCTCGTTAAAATATTTACCGGCGCTTTATCGTTTCATTTCTCAAAAACAACAAACTTGCGGATTATGTGATAACCTATTTTAATTAACATAGTTAGTATTATATATAGGCCTATACAGGGCCGGCCCTAGCTATAGGCAAAGTAGCTAGGCAGTTGCCTAGGGCGCCGCAGCCTTTGGGGGGCGCCGCGGCACCGGCGAATTAATTTTTTACACTAGCCTACAATATTTGTTTTAAACTCAAGACTTTCGCTAATGGAAAGAATTTAAAACAATGTCTTCAAGAAAGGGGCAGTAACTGAGGCAGGGTCGACCTTAGACATAGGTAGGGTAGTCCCAAAATCACGAATTCACGGAAATCACGGAAACCGTGAATTTCGCCGTTTGCCGTGATTTCCGTGAATTTTGCCTTTTTCCGTGATTTTCCGTGATTTTTCACATTTTCAGCACTTTTTTTTATAAAAACACGTCAAAAATGACGCCCACGACCAAAAACAGCGCGAAACCATTATATTCATTTAAGATTTTCTGTGCGGAACCATTAAATAATGTATGAATTTCTGTTTGGGGGAGTTAATTACGTCGCTGACAAGTGAATATTCATTCATAAATACTCGTTTATGCTGAGTTTCAAAATAAAAATCGACTTAATACAGAAATTGTGACTGAAAAAATTTCGCGGCACCGTGATTCACGGTGCCGTGAATTTTTGGATTTTTGCAAAAGTAGGCCGTGATTTTTTCACTTTTTGACCGTGATTTTGGGACTACCCTAGACATAGGCAAAGCAGGCAGTTGCATGAGGCGCCAAGTTCTAGGGGCGCCATTTCCATCAAAGAGGGCGCCATTTCAACAATTATAGTTTATTTTAATATTTTTGTAAACTTATACCATTCTCCACAAAATTGAATATTATCCAGCCTTCAGTGTACTAGGCCTAATAAAGAAATTAGACTGAATTACTCAGTTGAGCGTACAAGGCCGTAGTTAGGGTGGGGGGGGTGTTTTGTGTGTTTGAACACCCCCGAAAAATGAAATAATGTAAAAACGAAATAATTATGCATTTGCTAGCACATGACAGTGTGTAATGTAGAACTAATTTTGAGCAAAAATTAGTCGAAAATCGCGGAAAATAATGTTTTTGGACGTCAGAAAATTCGACGACTAACAAAAAAGTCATCAGAAAATTTCGCCCAAAAAAGTCGACCGCATCGTGCACGCACCACAAAATTCACGGTCAAGAAAACATCCCCCGAAATAAAATCCTGGCTACGGCCTTGTGAGCGTAAACCGGCTCTGGCTAATTCATCTTTAGATTCTAACGTGGGCTGAACAATTGAGTGGGAATCTAGGGGCGCCAAAGGCAGGCCTATGCCTGGGGCGCCAAATGTATGCCTTGCCTAGGGCGCCATTCGGGCTAAGGCCGGCCCTGGGCCTATAGTAGAACCGTAGCAGAAGCTTTTAGTAGTCTTGCGATGCCATATACGATAGTCAAGCTCACAGAAGTACATGTATAAGCTTAATCTAAATTAGGTCTATGAGCAAAGATTAGAGCCGAGCACGTTAAAAACTCAACGTAGGCATATCTCATAATTATGTTAACATAAAACATTTAGATTTGCATTACAACGCTTGCAGCCTACGTATGACAGTGTTAAAATAAACGTATTTAGAGTGTATCATAATCTTGATCGTGAATTCTTTTCTTCATTCTCTTCCGTATGAATTGCCTCAGTCGTTTTGGGGGATGCTTCTATTTCTAAAAGAAACATAAAAACATAAAGCACCGTTTTATGCTTTGGTTATAATTCGTGTGAACTTTGTAAAGTTACATGATTACATCGACATAGGGTCTAGTCGTGACGCAGTAGCCTAGACGAGGGCATGATATTGTTGGTGCTTGGTCAATTAGGCCTACTTTGGCAGTAGCCTAAAAGTAATAATAATAGGCCTAATAATAATAATAAGTTGAATCAGTTGATATTAATTTTGTCAAAAATTGGCTGGAACTCTACAGGGTGGCCCAAAAAAAGTGATAACGTCGCGTAAAAAGTGATATAATTACATCAAAATTTGCTTAACTGTATCAATGATAGCTTAAATTGTTTACTCATTCACTTACTTACCTATTTAGCTATATGATGTCTTTATTTCGACGTATTGCTAAGCAAGATTTACAACTCAAAACGTACAAGCGTGTGATCGGGCAGAAGCTCAATGAAAATGTCAAATTGAAACGCTTGCAAAGCAGTCGGAAGCTACTTGAGCGGTTTCCTAATGGAAGAAGTGTACGAAGCAACTGGTTTACAGACGAAAAGACATTCACAGTTGCCACTCCAGTTAATTCTCAAAATGATCGTGTTTATTCCGTTGAAAAAAGAAAATGCAGGTTCAAGAAAGTCGACTTATACGAGAACGTGACCATTTCATGATCATGTTATCAGTTGGTGTTTCTCGAATGGGGTAGGCTAAACTAATATTGTGTCCGTTGAACCAGGCGCCAAAGTAAACAGTGAATACTATTATTGTGAACATGTTGTAAGGCAAGGTTTGCTGCCTGTAATAATTATTCAAGCGATATGTGGTCGCCATAACTGGACATCAGAGCAAGACGTAGCTCCATCTCATACAACGAGAAACGCGATCAACTTTCTTCGCCAGGAGAATGTTAACTTCATCGAGCCAGACATGTGGCCACCAAACAATCCTGATTTAAACCAGTAGATTATGCTATATAGGGTGCTTTGCAAGAAAAAGTCTACCTTCGGCGAAAATTTACCACAGTTGAGCAGCTCAAGTTGGCAATAATCGAAGAATGGAGAAATCTGGGGCAGAACTTTATTGACAGTATACTGTAGCATAAACGAGTGGCGTTGACGCTTAGAAAAACTATTTGAGAAGCAAGGAGGACACATTGAACATCATTTTTGATTAGCTAAATACTTGGCAACCAAAAATACATGAAATAAATATAATTAACTTAATTATATTTGTAAATAACTCGTATGCTACCATATGTTATCATTTTTTTGGGCCACCCTGTATATTTTGTTCCACATTCTTCTTTTTGTTCATTATCCGTGGGCCGAAAGCCCGTAGGTGTCCACTGCACATTAATTTTGACTACTTTCTGTTCCATAGACGTGAACAAATTGGCGGACAATAATAATTATTTTAGATAGGCCTACATGTATATATACTATGGATAGGGTGCAGCAATGAACCGCTTAGTCCGCGGGTTAAAAACGAAGCGGAGACGACTGCCATGTTGAAACGTTCAGTGATAGGCTGGCTAGGACTAGTTATTTTTATCATCATCCATTGACGCTGTTAGCCTGTTACCGGTAGGCCTACATTAAATAATGGCTATGCACAAGTAAAACAACTAAACGACAACAATGAAGATCCTAGACATTATTTCTCGAAAATATAAACAGTTATCGTGGTTATCATGGCAGTTTTTGCTTTCTAATACGTAAATTTAGTAACAGCGAAATCTGTGAAGCCTTTAAAGAAAGTTCGGAGAAGTAAGAATAGCCTATCTACGGTAATCTACGTAGGCCTATACATGTAGGCCTACTGATTAACTTTGTAGATTGAACAATTTGGAACGATTATAGAATGTCAAAAAGCATTGGACATGCGATTTGTAATGTTGTAATATTGCCTGAACAGCCTACCTCATCCGTCCTTCTTTATAATGTTTTGTTTGGTTTGTAATAATTTCTCTACCATGTGTTGTTCCCAGTCTCTCAGTTGTGCATCTTCATCTGCAGACAGAAACATGAAACCACGAAGCAAAACGTAGTAATTTCCTTCTTTGGCCTAAATCGTATTTGAAGATTTAGTCAAGGCAAAAATCTTTGATTTAATAAGAGCTGACAATATTCTTCCATATCTCATGGACCAGCCACATGCAATTTCAAGCCGTTTATACTGCATTATGGCTGCTTCAAGAATGACAGGAAGGACAGTCACAAGAGACAATCATACAATGGCTATTGAATATTCTGTTGGACAATGCAATTGCTGGCGCAGTGTAACTTGCTGTCCACATTGGGCCAATGTTCTTTTAATGGAAACTACTATACATGACATTAAAATTAATTATTGAAGTTAGTAAAATTCATAAACGTATGCCTACAATTATAGGCGTAAATGAAAAAGAAAGTGTTAAAATCAGGCGACTGTGTCAACGAGACCTATCGAATTTTGCTCTCACTTTTGGATGCCTAATTTTCCTATTGCCATTTCCATTTTTAAGTTCCACAAAATAAAGTGTGCTATTTTAAAAACATAACTTAAATAATAATGAGCTACACGAAGTCCGAAAATTGGTCTAATCGAATACTTGAGTTAAAAAGAGAAACAAACGATCAGGCCTAGTAAAACTTGCTTCTATTTATGATTCTAGAAAATTACTATAATATAGTGTGGTTTCTGAATCAAAGGCTACCAGTTATACAAATATCATCGCTAAAATTGTTATGAATAGACCTAGGCCTACGGGTTACGAAAGTGTAGGCCTACGCCTTATTCGAGTTGGCGTCAAGCTACACAATTTTAGTCATAGTTGTAAAAAACCTTTTTTGGGTTTTTTTTTATTCTCTTCCAAAAAACGTCGGTTTTTGTTTTTTTATTTTTTCCATCGTTTTTTCGGTTTTTAAATTTTTTTTTCACTTTATTTATTCATTTACTTTCTGTTATTATTTCCTTAATTTTAATTTTTCTAATAAGGGAGAGTGCTACAAGATGCCCAGGGTGTGTAAGATGCCCACCCTCTTTAAAACGGATAAACAGACATAAATTCGTGTTTTAGTTGTCTCATTGCATGCAGCGACATCTTGTGAACCTTCCATAACAGTAATGTTTCAGTATTCGAGATATTGACGCGATAAATCAATTTTCTAAATTTTCACCCCTTTTGAGTAAGTACACATTTACAAATCTTCCTAATTTTCTCTTTAGCCTTATGCAGTAAAAATTCGTGCACTTCAACGCTTATTTTTTGATTCATTTATAGTTGTTTTAATGGTTTTATCTAACTCGTAAACATTGACCTCGTTAAATAAAATGGCGTCAGTAGAGAAGAATTCGAAAATTACAAGAAGCCCATGGGCGTCCTGAATGCATAGGAAGCATAGAGATTACAAGAAGCCCATGGGCGTCTTGAATGTATACTAAGCATCTACATGTAGATTACAAGATGCCCATGAGCGTCTTGGATATCATTAGCAAGTGGCCAAGAATCGGTGCCTACCATGACACCACCTTCTGCTCATCAAGATTCCGAGCCTACAAATTTACCAGTGTTTTTTGAAGAAGAAATGAATATAGCCTAATGCAGGAAGTGTAAGAATTCGTGTCATGAAGTATGTAGGCCTATAGATCGATAAATATCCAAGAGATTCGAATGTGACTTTTCGTTAGCCTGTGTTTAAGGTGAAAATGACAATAATGACTTACAACATGAGGTTGGAGTTTTTGCTTCTCGTGTTTTGATTTTCTTTGTAGCTTTAAAATCTTTTAGTCTTGGTTCAATTTGTTTAGCTGTCATGCAGTTTATTGGTTTAGTCTAAAAATGCATTATTGCAATGCCACTTCTTTTAGTCAATTTCCATTGCTCCAAGATGCCAATCCTATGGGCGTCTTGTAATAATTATAGGGTTCCTAAGACGCCCAGTTTGGAGGGGTCTACTTTTAAAAATTTACACAATTGATCTTATTGAATTATGTTCCATAGTTGCTGTCACTGCTTCGTTAATGAATTACCCTTTGCATTAGGGTCAGACATGTTCTTCTCTTAGAATCCACACAGAAGAAAATATCAATATTCGTTGGCGTGGGCATCTTGGAGCACTCTCCCCTATTCCTTATGTTTGCCGCCAACTCTCAAGGATTCAGCTAACTACAGTCATTATTTCATCGTTTAATATCATCATTTAAGAAATAGACTGCGTGTAGTAGGTTCCTAATCAAAGTTTTCAAGGTTAAAATGCGGTTTTAGATGTAGCAAAGTCAAATTATTTTCCGTTTCCGTTTTTATCGGTTGTTGTCGTTTTTTATTTTTTCGAAAACGACGTTTTTTCCCGTTTTTTCCCGTTTCCAAAGTTTTTTTTACATCTATGATTTTAGTCAAATTATTAAATTCATACCTTCGTCGTGTAGCGTGGCTTCATGATCGGTACCGGTACGTGGGTGATATTCTCGTGCATGCCAGGCTTTATACGATTTTTAAGCAATTGCTTAACAATGTGATACGGATAGGTAATCACACACAGGGGAGGAGGAACCATCGTGCGAAACATGTACTCTCGGGTGATTCGATATCGCTGCATCCTTGAAACTTTCTTGTGCTTTTCGTCTATTCTCGTAAAGGTGAGACTAAAGTGTAAATAGTTTGTTTTATATTGTTCGTTTCATATAATTATAATGGTCTGTGTATTCTACTAGGCTACTCGGAGAATAGCTTGTAGGCTAACAGTAGGCTTACTAATCTTTACCGCTACGGTGAAAAAATACAAAATCGACAAATTTAGCAGCGTGATGCAACGACAAAAGAATAAAAAGGAAATGAGTGAGTAAGTAAGTAAGCTTAGTGTAAAAAGCAAACAAACAAGTTACGTTAGTCCAATTAAAATAGTCAACTAAGCCTAAGGTAGCCTACGTCTATCATTCCTAAACTCTCTGCGTTGTCGATTGAGCAAAAGAGACTATGACGCAGTTCAAAATTTAATGTATCTTGTCACAAAAATAGGTTGATGCAGAACTTTCGAAACATCAGCATAGGCCTAAGACAATGTGTGCATATATAATTATAATTAGGCCTATTACTAATAGTAGCATTAGCAGTATAGTCGAAAAAGTAGTGGTAACAGTATAATCACGATTATTATTATCACTACGATCTATTAATATACATTATACATGTAAGTATTATCAATAGGCCTTCTATTATCATTACTATTACCATTACAATTATTATTGCTATTATTATTACCATTGTCATTGACATCATCGTCATCGTCGTCGTCGTCGTTATCATCATCATCATCATCATCATCATCATCATCATCATCATCATCATCATCATCATCATTATTATTGCCATATTATTATCATTACACCACCACCACCACCACCACCACCACCACCACCACCACCACCACCACCGCCACCACCACCACCACCACCACCACCACCACCACCACCACCACCACCACCACCACCACCACCACCACCACCACCACCACCACCACCACCACCACCAACACCACCCCCACCACCACCACCACCACCACCACCACCACCACCACCACCCCCACCACCACCACCACCATCTCTGTTGGCACTCCTACCACTACTACTACTACAGTCTCTGCCTAGACTAGAGTTTCCCTCACGTGGCCTAATTATTGCACTGTTATGATTGAAACTAATAGTAAATAAAGTGTTTAATTACTTAGTGCAAAAAATCTAGTTGCATGCGTTTAGATCTACGTGTAACGATCGTGAAAAGTTGGATCGTTAATAATTCCTTAATAATTTTACGGCCTTTATAAATTTGCGGCCTAATCGAATTTCGGCCTTAACATCAAACCTTCGGTCGGTCTCCGGTGGTGTAGCCGCGTTTTAGAGCGACCTCCGGTGTATTATTATTTATTCTGGGAGAACAGCTCATTATGCCACTCTATTTTTAGTCCGGCGGCAACGCAACAGGTTTCATTGGATCCCCCTTGATCCCGTGACTCCGACGAGTCCCGGATGTGGCCTGTGATTGGCTGGAAGGACTGAAACCTTCAGACAGACGGTGGCGGTTGACGAAGCAACATCTCTGTGCTCGAATCGTTGAAATTGTGGTAGAAATCGAATAAGATTGCGATCCAAATTTACTCGAAGAAACTAGTAATTGAATTTCTGCCGTGCAGCCAAGAAATTGGGCCTTCATATTGACGAGACCAGGGTGTCTGAAAACAGTTTTAAAGAATATTTGTCATACTTTGGAAGTTGAAATTCTTCCGCCGTTTCATTTCTTCTGGTGGTCAATTTGGTGACTGGTATCTCCGTGGTCAACGTTTACTGAAATTATTATCTGGAGTGCAGAGAAGTACCCCCTTAAATTTCATATTGCTGTGGAACCGAGAAGCTTAAATGAGATATTATTATAAATAATATTTCGCCGTGAATATCGCTAGAAAAGACAATTATAATTGGTCGCATTGCGTGCGATGCTTAATTGAAGAACTGATTAGGCTTAACTCATTAGTGTTAATTAATTAGAGGGTAGCGAGTGCTTCACACGGAAAGAAAACCGTGTCTGTGAAACAGTGATAGATGTTCTCGAATTTACATAAATCAATGCAATATAATCATGCTGATTAATTTCTCTTTCGCTTAAATATCATTGACTGATTATCGATAGTCAAGTGTTTGCAATTGTGCTGATTAAAACCTTTAACTTGAAGATATGTGGTGAATACTTAGGCTTAATTCTTAATTCATCAGAGTTATTAAGAAGTCCTTACTCATTGAACATTATGTCAAGTAATAATTCAGAAGAGGAAGTTAGTGAAGGGGAGGAAGAAGAGACGACCCCCTCCCAAATAGTATCGTGCACTGTAGAAGAATTTATGGAGCGCCAGGAAGCCCAAATGCAGGCCTTAATTGAGAAACACGAACAGTTAGAAAAACATCTGAGGCAATATGCTGGAGAAAATAATGCCCTAGACCCTGATACCGTTGAGCAACCCGGATGGATGGGAACCCGTCGAATAAGTGGAGGGGATCTGAACCCAGAACAGTCTGAAATAGGGGCTGTTGCTCTCCCACAGAGAGCCGTGGACATATGTCGCCTTAAGTCATCCTTGGTACCTGGTAATGAGGAAGAAGAGGGTTCAGAATCCATACTGGATGTTGCCTCGGGGGTGCCGGGTTTTCGAGGGAAGAGAACGGAGTACCTGGAACTTAATGCTGAAGCCCCTCCCCGCCTTGCTCCTCGGCCAGAGGGACCCTGCGTGAAATATGAGGAAAGAAACCTTGACTTGAGGCTGAATAGGGGTGCTCTTTTGGCTGGGGGGACGCGCGCAACAATTGGTCCCAGAATTAGTGGGGTGAAATTAAGTTCAGGTACAGAGGTTCAGACCCAATCTAGTACTGGTGCAACAACTGTCACCAGAAATAATGAGGTCTTGTTAAGCCAAGGTGCTGAGGAAAGGAGAATGTTTCTTGGAGAAATAGATGAACTAGATGCTCAAGGAAATTTTTATGGCGCCCGACCAAAAGTGATATCTAACAGCCGAACTACAACTGCAGCTGCTAAAGTAGATACTCGAACAATGTATGATTATAACACGAACACTGTTTATGAAGGTTTTGATTTCGACTCTTACATGCGAAATAAACAAATGCAATTCAGAAATCAATTAACTGGAAAATGTCTATCGGACAGCGAGCATTCTGAAATAAAAGATATGCGGCCTTTGCATAATCTTGTACTCGATTCCCATGCGGTAGCTTTAGGGCAAAATAATGTTAAAGCATGTACTAACTCACGACTGTTAGTTTCAGATAATGGGGATCCATCATCGCTGAGGGAAAACCATCTGGTGCTTCGAGGTGCACATCCCGGACAGACAACGACAACCATCTCATGGGCTACCACCTTTTCCCCGTCGTCGCTCAACGTCATGGCTTCCGAAAAACCTTTCCTGCCCTCTGGCGTCGCTCCACGAATATCTACGCTCACCCTTCCTTCCGGTCAGCCGCTCATGTCGACACCGAACCTGTCGTCGGAAACCCACGTGACACAAAGCTGCGAATATCAACGGTGGAAGGCAAGTCAACCTTCGTACATGCCTTACACGCCATATCAGCATCTGGTCGCTGATCCAACCGCTCATGGTGAACAGATTTCGACGCTGAATAATTCTGTGCAATCGTCAGCGACACAAACAGTTCCGATAAACGCTGTGGTGAAATCGAACAGTGCGACTGCTGTGAAACTGAACAGTGCAAGCGAAATCAGATCCGATGAGCATCGTAAGAATTTCAATCAAGAAGAACTGCTCCGCCTCCTGCTGCAGACACTCAGAGAACCTCCACAGAATTCATCTACGACAACCGACAATGCAGTCCAAGAAATTGCTAGTGAAAAGAAAGAACCTGCTGGGAAACTACAATCTGAATCTTCAAATTTTCCAGATAGAAGAATGAAATCGCAAATGAAGCTGGACCGCTACAACGGTAAGACGTCGGTGGAAGTATTCCTCAAGAAATTCGAGGTATGCTCGAAGAACAATAGATGGACTGAAGAAGAGAAGCTGGCCCAACTGACCTGTGCCTTGGTTGAACCTGTCGATCAACTGCTACACGAATTTGACTCTGAAGCTTTGGTGACCAGTGCTGATCTGGTCAGTAGATTGAAACTGCGATACGGAAGCACCGATCAAGCTGCTCTGTATCAAACTAAATTGAACACTCGTCGCCAGAAGGTGGGCGAGGACCTTGGTTCACTGGCTCAAGATATCCGGAAACTGATGATCCTCGCATTTCCGGGACCAACATCAACGCACAGCGAGACCATCGCTATCAGAGCATTCCTGGATGCTCTACGAGATAAAGATCTGGCCCTGAAGGTACGAGAAAGAGAACCAGCCACCTTAGACAACGCCTACAAAATCGCCATGAGACTGGAAGGCTACCGCTGGTCGGATGAAGACGCTGCCGATCGTCGTGATCGTCGTCCTGGGCGCATTTCGAATGTGAAAGAAACCGAACTTGACCTTGACGAAAAGTTGAACCGACTTCAAGAACAGATGACCCGGAAGATGGAAGAAATGCTTCAGAAGTGGTCCCCGCAACCGAATACTACTTCTGCTGATGGACAATTTCGACAGTGGCAACCGCGACGACCGTTTCAACCAAAGGAAAACAATGGCTTCAGGAATCAACCGGGGGATCGCCGTCCAAATAACCGTTTCCAAGGAGAAGGCCGAGACAACAGACGCTGCTACGAGTGTAATCAGCCCGGGCACCTTTCTCGAGTTTGCCCTAGCAGGACAGACAACACATGGCAGAGAGAACAAGAACAAGAACCAGAATCGAACACGGTGAACAATGCGAGACATGTGAAGGGACGAAATGACGCTTACCTTTCCGTAACCATAAAAGGTAAACATTTGCTGGGGCTGCTGGACTCGGGGTGTGAAATGACTCTGTGCCCTGCTTCGTTGGTAGACCCTGCCGAAATCCAACACTCTAAGCAATCCCTGTTAGCAGCAAATGGTTCAGCCATCCGCGTACTCGGCGAAACGAAACTGAAGTTGCAGATTGAAGGCCGACCATTCGAGATACCCTGCTTGGTGACTGAACAGGTTTCCGAACTAATTCTGGGTCTCTCGTGGATGAAGGACGAAAACGTTTTATGGCATGTGGGTCATAACTGGGTTCTGGTGGGGGAGCACAAGTTCTCAGTTCATTGCAAACCTCGCTCCAGACTGTGCAGAAGAATCGTGGTAACTCGTGACCCTCTGGCTGCATCAGATGGTGAGAAGGAGCAAAGAACCTTCGAACGAATTCATCGCCTGGGAGGGATCCATCTTCAGGAAGATGTGGAGAAACAACCGGAATCTGCGACGCCAGAAACGTCCTCTACGGAATCTTCGCTCCAAGTCTCTGCTGCCAAGGTGGTAGCCCAGGATCCATCGGATTGGGATGTGCATCCTCCATTCGTCCTCTCCGCTCATCGAGCCGGCGAGAGCGAAAGCACCGGAGTCACCCAGAATCATCAGCCAATTAGTCTAGTTTTAGAGAATATGCAGATTGCTGATGTTGTGTTGAATAAAGATGATTTTGTGGCTGTATCGATTAAACATGTGCAAGATAATTGTGAATTTGCAAGAAGGTTTATACAGCGCTCGAGTCCCACTAGGAACCACGGGAATGGGCCCGGGTATAGGCAGTAATGTAAAATAATGTGATGGGCTGTTAGTTAAGTGGTTTGTGTTTATTTTGTGTAGTTGAATCTTTATGTAGCGCTCACATTAATGGTTATTGTGAATGAAGTATGATTGTGGAAATGCTGATGTGAGTCGCATAATGGCGACGGAGTAATAGCTCAGAGGGTAGAGTCCCCTCTTTCTTAGTTGTTGTATGATGATGCACTGTGGTTCAGTATGGTTACGTTCATTGGTACGTATATGATAGTCGCATAATGGCGACGGAGTAATAGCTTAGAGGTTAGAGTACCCTCTCCTTCAGTTGATGTATGATGATACACTGAGTCCAGTATTTTTATGTTCTTTGGTATGCATATGGAAGCAGATGAATTTTGTGAATGAACATCTATGATTGGTTCATGATTATAGATAAGATTGGTTACTTGTGTGTTTCATTGCATTCTTTTTGTGGTTGCCAGAGAAGAAAAGGCAAATGTTCTGTATGCATTTCTAATGTTGACTGCATAATTATAATTGAAAGGTAATAAGGTATTACCCAATATGTTAGATTATGAGTAGCTGAGCTCAGTAACTGTGGTGAATGTATTTTAAAGTGGAATGTGCATAATCATAAAAGTTAGGAAGGTATTATTTAGCATATTGAATCATGAGTAGCTTGACCTTTGTAACAGTTAGTGGACATAGTCTTTGAATGTTGATTAGCGAGTTGTATTAGTTGAGTGTGTGAAAGGAACTAGTATGTCTGTGTGATGTGTAAGCTCCGAGTAGTTTGTGAGTAAGATAGATGGTAGACTTGTGAGTTGTCTAATGTCTCCGCAGTCAGTTTATATTATATGAGAGGTGAGACAGATGACCTGGTGTAGAGTTGTGAGCTGTAGACGGCCTGGTTTCTTTGGTATGCTTTACTAAGCAGTAAACCCTTTTGCTTACTAGTCAGCGTTACTGTCCTACTCTGTTGTACTCCGTCTTGTAAGGTAGACGTGGAGAGGTTATAGCATATAGGTCAGGGAGAAACCCGTTAGTTTCTAGGGTATGTTTTACTAAACAGTAGATCCCTTTGTTTAACTTGTCTCGGGTGGTCTGCTCTGTTGTACTCCGTCTTGGAAGGGGGACGTGGAGAAATTATTGCTTAGGTCGAGGGTAATGCCGCCCTAGTGCGTATTGATAATGCTTAGCTAAACAGAAAGCCTTTGTTTAGTAGTCTCAGCCTAAGTGTAATGTGTTCTGTCTGTGATGATGTGCTGACTGCCCATGTTTATGAATGCTCAGAAAGGAGATTGTTGCAATCGTTGGTGGTTGTATGTAGTATCTGTAAGGGTGGTGTAAATGGAATACAGCATTAGTTAAAAGTGTTGTTGACTTCTAGCCCTGAGTATTACTTGAGCTGTAGTTTAGTCTGACGGTTAGGAGCAAGATTGTTGTGATGCTGTGTGCAGATGAATTGTCGGAGTGATGAGATAAGTGTTGGCTTTGACATGCTGGTGCCTTGTGATGTGATTCGATACATTTGCGACTTCTTGATGTTATTTGATATGTTGCTCCGTTTAAATGAATAATGTTGTACTGAATATGGTGCCGGGGCATGATCTTTTAGTGTTAGGAAGACATTTATTTATCCTTGTAAGTGGTCCCGAGCAAGTGATGGTATTGGATGAAAAGTAGTGATTACAGTAATATGATTGTTGTTTAACCTGTCATGCTTTGCTATTATCCTTGATCAGTTGCTGCTGTCACCTCGTACCGCTCAAGATATAAATGCTAGTAGAATCATTCCCTGCAATTTTGTTTGAAACTGTTGTGTTTTCTTTTATGTGTCTAAGTCGACATGTGCTTCCCGAGAACTTTAAGTTCTGTAACGACCTGCAAAGTTTTGTGAGATGCAGTTGAAGTGTTGCTACGTCGTAGATCGTTGATTATGATTGTAATTGAGTTGGACTTAGTGAACTCTACTCGGTGAATGTTTTGATACTTGATTGCTTTCTGCCATAACGTTAAATCGTGATCTGTCCGTTATATTTTCCGATAGGTGCCTTTGTACAAGTCTGTCCGTTAAGACTTTCGATGTTTAATTAGATTTCTCGACTATAGAATTGTTTATGGTGACACTGAAATTAAGTTTCTCGGTTATGATCAGCAGGAGCTGATAGATTTTTCCCCATGGTGAAAAATTCAGGGGGCTGGTGAGGGTGTAACGATCGTGAAAAGTTGGATCGTTAATAATTCCTTAATAATTTTACGGCCTTTATAAATTTGCGGCCTAATCGAATTTCGGCCTTAACATCAAACCTTCGGTCGGTCTCCGGTGGTGTAGCCGCGTTTTAGAGCGACCTCCGGTGTATTATTATTTATTCTGGGAGAACAGCTCATTATGCCACTCTATTTTTAGTCCGGCGGCAACGCAACAGGTTTCATTGGATCCCCCTTGATCCCGTGACTCCGACGAGTCCCGGATGTGGCCTGTGATTGGCTGGAAGGACTGAAACCTTCAGACAGACGGTGGCGGTTGACGAAGCAACATCTCTGTGCTCGAATCGTTGAAATTGTGGTAGAAATCGAATAAGATTGCGATCCAAATTTACTCGAAGAAACTAGTAATTGAATTTCTGCCGTGCAGCCAAGAAATTGGGCCTTCATATTGACGAGACCAGGGTGTCTGAAAACAGTTTTAAAGAATATTTGTCATACTTTGGAAGTTGAAATTCTTCCGCCGTTTCATTTCTTCTGGTGGTCAATTTGGTGACTGGTATCTCCGTGGTCAACGTTTACTGAAATTATTATCTGGAGTGCAGAGAAGTACCCCCTTAAATTTCATATTGCTGTGGAACCGAGAAGCTTAAATGAGATATTATTATAAATAATATTTCGCCGTGAATATCGCTAGAAAAGACAATTATAATTGGTCGCATTGCGTGCGATGCTTAATTGAAGAACTGATTAGGCTTAACTCATTAGTGTTAATTAATTAGAGGGTAGCGAGTGCTTCACACGGAAAGAAAACCGTGTCTGTGAAACAGTGATAGATGTTCTCGAATTTACATAAATCAATGCAATATAATCATGCTGATTAATTTCTCTTTCGCTTAAATATCATTGACTGATTATCGATAGTCAAGTGTTTGCAATTGTGCTGATTAAAACCTTTAACTTGAAGATATGTGGTGAATACTTAGGCTTAATTCTTAATTCATCAGAGTTATTAAGAAGTCCTTACTCATTGAACATTATGTCAAGTAATAATTCAGAAGAGGAAGTTAGTGAAGGGGAGGAAGAAGAGACGACCCCCTCCCAAATAGTATCGTGCACTGTAGAAGAATTTATGGAGCGCCAGGAAGCCCAAATGCAGGCCTTAATTGAGAAACACGAACAGTTAGAAAAACATCTGAGGCAATATGCTGGAGAAAATAATGCCCTAGACCCTGATACCGTTGAGCAACCCGGATGGATGGGAACCCGTCGAATAAGTGGAGGGGATCTGAACCCAGAACAGTCTGAAATAGGGGCTGTTGCTCTCCCACAGAGAGCCGTGGACATATGTCGCCTTAAGTCATCCTTGGTACCTGGTAATGAGGAAGAAGAGGGTTCAGAATCCATACTGGATGTTGCCTCGGGGGTGCCGGGTTTTCGAGGGAAGAGAACGGAGTACCTGGAACTTAATGCTGAAGCCCCTCCCCGCCTTGCTCCTCGGCCAGAGGGACCCTGCGTGAAATATGAGGAAAGAAACCTTGACTTGAGGCTGAATAGGGGTGCTCTTTTGGCTGGGGGGACGCGCGCAACATACGTACAAAGTTGAAGACCAAAATATTTATCCCAGGCTTGTAAAGACCAATGGTAACTTTATTTTAAATTTTAAAATTTTCAAATGCAACTAGGCCTACGTGTCTACCATGCTTGTACCAGCATCCGTCATCAGAAAGAGTTGCAATTTCGCGGAATCGTTAGCATATCATTACATGACTTTGTGAGTATTAGAAAGGCGTATCAAATTGAAGCTGTGACCTTTACGTACTTGAACATTGCAATGAGCACATTCAGCAACATGATGCAAGTAAACAAGGCATAAAAAGCCAGTAGAACGGATACAATCCAGTCGTTCGCAGGACACTTGTATTTCTTGCACTCCTTGTATGTAATATTCATATTGGTGGTATTTGAACAATATTCGGCTGTGATGTTTGCGGTATTACTACCTTTCTCGTTACATTTCGAACCTACAATACTCAAACATTATCACGCGAAGTGGGATCTATTGCCATTAAGGCATGAGACCGGTGCTGTAGGCCTAATCATCTGACGCAGCACAATTATAAGCATTAGAATAATTATGACTGTTTTTCCGCATTGCGTAGATCTGACAGAGTTGTCAAAAATATTCAAGCTGTAGCTTATATAAAACACTATCTAGGCCAGCGGTTCCAAACCCGTGGTCCGCGGGCCAAAAGTGGCCCGCCAGGCCTACCAAATTGGCCCTCATCTCTCAAAGAATTAATACAAAATATATGAAAAAAAGACAATTTGGACAGGATAGAACACGTAATTACTTTCTATTGCAAATTATTATATTTTGGCGTCTATAAATAACATAAAAGATTCTATTTTGAATCAATCACAACAATTTTATATGCGTCTAGTTAGTTAAATCTTAACCTTGTGGTCCCCTAATGTCCTTCAACTAAGAAAAAGTGGCCCTCGTGTCCTCCAACTTAAAGAAAGTGGCCCTTATGGCAAAAAAGGTTGGGAACCACTGATCTAGGCCTACTATTAAATTTCGACTAAGGCTGTTGATTAATCGCAATTAACGCGTGCGATGAACGCTTTAAAAAATTCGCGATTAAAGTTTTAACGCATTAATCGTATGCGTTAATTATAGCCTATCTGATTAAAATATAATCAAAGGCAGAAAAAATCGTTTAAACGGAAAGCTCATACTTGAAACTAGTTATAATACATTCTTTGTAAATATTCCAAAAAAAGAATTTGGGTAATATCGTAGCAATTTGTCGCTCAATTATCGCCTGCATGCGAACCAAAACATGCATTCAACGCTAGCGATAAGCCGTCGACATCGGCCGCATCGCATCGTCCACTAAAATTATTTCGGCACCCCGTCAGACAACATTGGTTGAACTCCAGGAGATGGCAAGACCAATGGATTCAGGTTTCAAATAACAAGTTAAATGCTCAAAGAAGGAAAAAAGAGACCGGTTTGGAAAGGCCTGCAAACTGCTGTGAAAACTTCGGACCAACTCGATGAGGCCTACTGTTGTTAATGAAAATTTAGCATCCATTGAACCGGCCAATCTAAATAAACTGGTCTGCCTAAACTATATTGGCTGACTAAAAAACTAATTTTGATAGTCAGAAACAAATATTGTCTAGCTTTCACGTGTAGGCCTATACATGTAGCATTTCAAGATGGGTAAAAACGGGTTTTCAACATATTTAAACAGTGTTGCAAACATTGTCGTACAAAATTGTTCAATAAATTAAATGCACAAATTCAATGGGCCAAATCCAATGGTTTTTGAAATTATTTGTGATAGAAAGTTATAGCCTTTGCATTTAGGGCCTATTCAGGGTCTTTATAAAAATATTAAAATTAATACACTTGAAAGAAATGTATTGCGATTGTTTTGCAGTAAATTACGATTAAAAATTTAATTTCGGTTACATTTTTTAATCGAACAGCAGCCCTAATTTCGACCAATTTCGATAATTCATCCCAACCGCTTTGATTTGTTTCTTTGGTTGTCAAATAAATTAATTGAAAAAAAGAATTTAATTGAACCGAATTTTATCGTTCAACGTAGCCTACACATTAAAGTTGGGCAAATTGGAACATTCAGACGCACAGGCCCTACACACAAAGAAGAAGATATAGCCTACATGCAAGTTTTCGATTTAGGCCGAAAGCTATGAATCCTTGGTGACAAAGTTTAAGATGACAGAGCAAGCAATCGTTAATTCGTTCATTCGTTCGTTCATTCATTATAAGAATTTATATAGCGTCTTTCTAAGGTTATTACTCAGAAGCCCTTTCGACCTAACCTCGACTAAAGAAGACAGTATTAAGATTGCCATAGAACTCGTCAGAGGGAACCTTTTCCAGCAAGGTAGCGCAGATACGGATGTGGCCCATCCCAGACAGCAACAGACAAAACGCGTCGTTGCCTGATGAGAGTGCCCGCCTTGAGGGACAAGAAGTTCGCCTTGTGTAGAGGAATGAATGCCCGCCAACCACAGACAAGAAGTGTTTGAGGGCAACACACTTTCCAGAGAATGCTCATAGAAGAGAAGATCACCCTTCATAACAACAAGAAGCAATAGCCTACTGCGTCGCTTGTTAATGATCTTCGCCCAAGGAATCAATTAATTGAACGATTTTTACCTGATGCTTCTTCACGGTTGAACTGTTGAAGAACCGACCACCATGAATCGTAAAAGACGTCATTAAGAAGTGTGGCATTCAGTTCTTGATTAGGATACAGAATCACATTGGAAACAACGCCGTAGGCTGATATGAAGACAGCCAATATCAGCATAAAACTAGTCAGATCTGCAAGCTACAGAATTCCACAATACCATCGTAACCACTCATTTTTCATGCGATAAGTTAAATAGTTTCCTTTATAACTGTTAGACAGACAGCATCCAATAAAATCGGTGGATATTATAACATTATATACATGTAACTGGACACTGCCACCAATTACAGAGGGACATAGGCCTACATGTACCAAACTCGTCCTTTTTTTGGGCTGTGCTTCGTAGTAGCCATGGGCGCCCGCAGAAATTTTTGCAGGAGGGGGCAAAAATTTTACGATGGTCATGGACAAATTTTTCAGGCGCAAGAGCATGAAAAATACAGCGCTGGAAATTAAGAAAAAGGGTTTGTTTTCAAAGAGGTTTCTTAATGCAAATTTCTCAGTTTCATTTTGTGTATTATTTTTATCATGAATAGTTTCTTAAGTGCAAATTTTTGTTAAGAATCATAAAAGTAAAGTAAGTCCATGAAGGGCACTAGGCCTGTAAATATTTATTTCTATAAAGATTTCTAAACGTAAATTGCTGACTTTCACTGTGTTTATCATTCGTATGCGAAGAAATTTGTTAAAAAAACGAAGGTAGTAGTTAAAAAAATAAGTGTCACTTTTCCAGGGGGGGGGGCAAGTGCCCCCCTTTGCCCCTATGTGCGGGCGCCCATGGTAGTAGCCTATCACAAGCTCGGCTGATTTAATCGGAGCAACTGCCACATTAAGTCATTTGATTGGCACTTTAATCGACATTCAATGGATATCGCCGAACATACATTGTACCGTTAGGGTGGTTGCATCTGTAATGGTAAATTTTCAACTTCAGTTTTATTCTTTCTCCAACCCACCATTTGGTGCTACTTGGTAAAAGATTGATGTAGCCCAAAAATTATCCCGATTGAAAAATGTTTAGGACTAGCACAACATGTTTGAAATTAGGAGTTTTACGAAATATCATCGTCTTTTTGAGTATAAGAATGTTAAGTCATTTTTTTACCTGTGACTAGTTTTAACAGAAAGACTACATTATTTTACTCAAGCACAACTGACAAGTATGCCTAACTTCTACAATGGTGATAGTGGTCTATTTTATATTCCTATGAACAATTGAACATCACAATAGCATTTGATGCGTGAGTATCTGAAATCGATGACCACAAACCTATACTAGCAAGCCAACACATTACTATGTTCTTTTGATAGGCCTGATTTATATTGTATTGTATTGTACCTGACCATTTATAAAGCGCTTCTCGCAGCAAGAGCCTTTCAGAAGCGCTCCCAGTGCGTTCAGCTCCTAGAAATACGGAGTTGACGCACTGGCGTGCGCACACGACGAACGCAATGCACACATAGGCGTACGAGGCGGGGGTGCAGGGGGGCAATTGCCTCCCCAAATTCGGGCAAGTTTGGTGGTTTTTTCGGGCAAAAAAGTCGCGGACGACTAAAAAAAAAAAAGGTCGTCAAGTTTCGGGCAAGTCTGGTTTTTCGAGCAAAAAGTCGCAGACGACTAAAAAAAAACAAGGTCGTCAAGTTTCGGGCAAATCTGGTTTTTCGGGCAAAAATAGTCGCGGACGACCAACTTTTTGGCCGGATAAATTTTTCGGGCAGAAGTTCAATCTTTGCCTCCCACTTCTGAAACCTCCCGTACGCCTATGAATGCACATCTATTATGTCTACAGGAATCCTTTGTTACACTAAAGGCTCTTTCTTACATGCATAACTTTAACACAAATTCTAATATGACACGGACAAGGACCTCAAAATAGTTGAGCTACAGAAAAATACTGATGATATTAACGTTTACTGTGGCAATCAGAAGAGAATGACACAGCACGTCACAGATAAAATCTATAAATGGCTGCTGTAAAGAAATGAATTAAAATAGATGTTTAAACCATAATTGAGATCATAATTTTTACAGATCTATGAAATACTCATTACACATACGAGTGAATAGCAGTTTTTAAACAACTCCTAAAGAGAGCATCATAATTGAGTGCCTGGTATAGCCTTCTCACATTATTGTCTATTTCCTAAGATACAATTTATCCAATTAAAAGAATGCTTTTAGAGTTGACGAATGAACACAGAGTCAAACAATTGACACAGAAAGTGCTCTCAAGAGGGGACTCAAATTACACTGCCTTAATTAGCTATTGTAAATTAACTAGCTATTGTAAATTAACATGAAAAGCGATGGTGTCAAACACGTAAGCTATGTGCAACTAAAATTTCTGCAACATGCTCAGCAATCAGCTGGATCAGCCGAAACTGCAGTGACCACCAGGACACCTCAGACGACCAACCAATCCAAGGGAATAAGTATCGCACCCTCAAGGCAACACCCATTGATACACTCTTGGTGGATGAATACCTTCTTTGGGCAGCATGCCAGAGATTTCACTTTGAGGGAAGTGTATCGTGAAAACTACACATAATCACTTTTCAAAAAGTGCACCATAGCTTAAACCGATGCAAAGACCAAAATGCAATTTAACTTGTGACTGTTGTGAGACAGAGTAGGCTAATAATGTTTCAGGTTGAAAGCATAGGCTATTAGCCTAAATCTGAGATAAAAATTCGCATCTAAAATGGGTTGTTACTTTTTATTATTACACCAGCTCATTGTACCCATTAACCCCCATGAACAATGACGGTAGAAAAAGATATATTTATGAGGAATCAGACCTCATTAGGAATATTGGTCATTTTGCAGAATAAATTAATTAGTAGGACACCGATGAAACCACAACACATGCTATATTTATCCCGATTATTTACTATTACTGTTCCATTAGTGTAGGCTAACGGTCTTAGAATAGTAAGATATTATTATTATAAATCAAGACAACAAGGTAAAACAGGTAGTATTTGTAAAGACGTATGATAGGTCTATGAGAGAAGTTATCTCTGATGCTATTGCAGTGTGTTATACAAACTTGCTTGCCACTGAGAATTTCCTCTTGAAGTGGCGATATATAAATTGATGATTATGATTACGATAACCGTGGCATCATTATGTTGTAATGTGGACCTACTACAAGTAGTTGAATTGATTTCTGGTTTGAAGATTCCTGGTTGATCACGACTTTGTACCTACTGTTTGAGCGTTAGAAGACTTGCTATTATAAGGGTAAAACTTTGATGGCGTTGTGCTAGTCCTAAATATTAATATTTTCTCTTAAAACTTTTTGTGTGATGTTTCTGGGGAGAATGGAACCAAATGGCGCCTTGGAGAACAGTCAATTCAAACGTTCATTTCTAACGATTGTACCGTATAATAATTATTTCCCAGTTAACCAGCTTTGACGCATTATTTTAGGCTATTTGTTGGCATTTCTAAGCTGTCAGGAATAGCACGTAGCCTACATGCGCAGCAAGATCACTTGAAACCTGCCTCAGCCTCAGCTACTCACCAGCTGAAGTCGTATCATGTAAATTTTTGGACCTAGACCTTCAAAGATTGATAGGAACTGCATCGTTCGGAAGAAGAAGATAAGCAGACTCAATGCCAAAACGATCCGAGCCACGTATAGACATTCCGGACAAACTGTATGGGATGAGAATTCGGCTATCATACGCAGTATGAACCCTATGATGTAAATTGATAGGGCCCCTATGTCGAAATAGTTCCATGCGTCGTTGTATGCACCTCCATCGGTTTTGGCCTGAAAATAGACAGCACGTGATGCAAATTTTAAGCAATAGCCTACAGTAACTGTTCTTGAATATTACAATAGTTTATTTGATGGGCAAGTTAAACAACTCGAGATACACGTCGGCTCTGTGATCTCTCAGAAATAAAACTAGGAGGTCTACAAAGCTTGTAGTAGGCTATGTTATAATGCTTAAAACACTGTTGGGTTAATTTTTTGATGAACCTTGGGTGATTTGTTAGCGGAACTTTATGTTCCTTTTGGGTCTGCCCATTGACGCTACTTTACATGAATGTCTAAACTGTTCGTGTGCATGTATAATTAATGGCGATCAACAAAGTATAATGATTCATTGATTGAATCTCGATCTTCAAATGTCTAATTCTCTGCTTAAACCCTGAAGGTCATAAACGCCAGGGAAAGACTCATTCACGAGTGCTGTGCAGTGTGCAAGGCTATCTCAGAAAGGTTTTTCAAAGATGTGAAATGGAGATTCAAATCCGGTTGCGACTAAATATAAAGAGTTGCTCATACGGTTCTCGATGAAAAAGGAAGTAATTATTGAAAGGTGAAGAATTAGATCGGTCAAGGCAAGGGGTTATTTTGGAGTGGAAAGCCTGATTGGGATGGGTAGAGCAGTATAAACTAAAAATATTGGAGGATGAGAATTAGGAATTTTTAGAATTCTGGAAAGTTCGTTCCAAAGTGTAGTGCGGCATATCAGATGAGTGAAGTGGAAATATTACCGAATAGCCTACAGCATAAGACTTGATGGTGAAAGTTTCCTGGAGGAACTAAGTCTGGCAGTATTGCAGTGAATTTTATATTGCGCATCCGTTCTGTGCGTCACTACATGTAGCTGACTCCAGACCAGTGGCGCAACTAGGGGGGTGCTGGGGGGTGCTTGAGCACCCCCAGGGCTAAAAAGGTGACCCACGCAATTTTTCCAAATCCGATGAGTTTTTTGGTAGGGGGTAGGGGGGGGTAGGGGTCTTTCGCTCTTTCAAATTTTCAGATTACACAATCAAGCAAGTTCTTTCATTCTACTGCATTATAATCTTAGTCAAATTCATGGTTCATAAAGCATTAGATTTCAGTGTTTAGCTGGTTTACCTGAGTTTGTCTGGGTCTCGAGAATTTGCCTACAGTGATGAATTAAAAGCGTTAGCGATATGGCAGATTATGGCTATGCCTTTACATTACAGTGTCTCACCAATTTATTGAAAATATGTTGCGACTTAATTGACCCTGTGTGCTGTTTTATTAAGGCCTAATTAAGAATTGTTTTCGTTCAAATTAGTATTATGATAATATATAGTTATTCAACTTTGTTTGATCTAAACATTTCCAGCGGAGAAAGCGCCCAGAAATTAAAACATTTTCCCAGAAAATTTGAAAAAATCATAGCAGGTTTTAGCTGCTGTTTGTTATATTGTATTACATAAACTGCAATAGTTTACCATGATCTTATTTCCTACTAAATATCTATAATTGGATCATTTATTATTATAATATAATTATTAATTATGATACTATCATATGATATCATAATGTGCATATTGCATAGCTTAATTACTGTCATGGGCAGATATTTAGGGCGATAGGGGAGACGCAAGTAATTGTGAGGCAACAATCTGAAATGTTAAACTAAAATCTATGACTATCAACATTGAAAATGAAAATGAACAATTTTATTAAGATGACAGCTTAAAAGCCTACCGTATGCAAATTTTAAAAAATTGAACAATGAGGAGGGCATTTAAGTCTTACACCATGTCTTTCAGCATTGACTTCACGATAAATTTCGTTAAAATGAGTCTAAAATAGAGGAGGCACATCCCCTTGCCCAAAAGCCTTCTCCTGCTAGACCTACCTATGTTGAAATCTTAAATAATTTTTTTTAAATCAGCACTGAAATATTAGGGTTAATTTGCTAAGTTGACACCTAAAACATAATAATGGCACCATAATAAACGTGGAAACTCATTTTTTTATATTATTGTATATTCATTGACTTTTAAACCACTCTTATCAGCACTGAAATAGCAAAGCAATTTTGCTTTAGATGACAGCTTAAAATGTTGCCACTGCAGTGTGGAAATTGGACAATTTCTTACGTGGAAGGGCACGTATATATATATATATATATATATATATATATATATATATATATATATATATATATATATATATATATATACATTCCCTCCCAAAACCTGTGCCCTCTAGGCGCCACGTGCTTCGGGAGATTTCCGTCAAATGCTCGGTTTACTCCAGAAAACCTTGATTCCCAGAGAAGGGACTAAATAAAATGATGATGATGATGATTATGATGATGATGATGATGATGATGGAAGATGATGATGATGATGATGATGATGATGTTTCCAGGGCTGTACAGTGTACACGAGGTTATACGCGGGTATATAACGTGTACTCACCTCCGTGAAAAAAGGTTTTGGGGGAGGGGCTAGATTAAACACTGCATGGCTATTAATTCTCCCACTCGCGAGCTTTCAAGACCCTTCGTATTATCTAAACAAATGGGAAAGAACATTTTTGGTCTTCACCCATGTTTTTCAGAAGTTTTCATGACTTTATCGCTCATTAATACAGCTCGCAAACAATAGTCTGAAACGTGCTCTAGCAGTCTAGCTGATGTCAATTATTTTTAATGCGTTGGTTTCTGGGGCTCCGCCCCAGACCCGGCTGGGGGAGCTTACGACGCTCCCCCCAGACCCTCTAGTCGGCATTGGCCGCTTCGCACCTTCGGCACTTACAATAATAATTCTGAGCACCCCCCCAGTAAAATTTTCTGGTTGCGCCCCTGCTCCAGACAATTTTCTAACTGCTGAAGGCTCACAGCACTTAATCGCTTACGGTGAGTAAAACTTTCTTAATTAATGTTTAACACTTTTACACTATAAATATGAAAAAAGTAATTTTTAAAGACTATTTTTCTCTTCATCTTGTAACCGTGTTGCGGCTTGTCAACCTGATTTCTGATTAAAGTAGCCTATAAACGACCAGATGTAGCGAATAAAGCATCACGTTCATGATTTATTTGCATGATTGTCATTGCAAAACAGGCTGCCATTAACACTACAATCGACATGAAGTGAAAAATAAAAAATCTTGCTCACCTGTCTAATTTCTTCTATCATCAGAATTAATGTCCAGCAATTTAAAACGATTTCCTTTGGTTTCATATCTTGCCCAAATTCAGTTAGCATCACAATGGAAAATAGTGTCAGGTAGGCAATATAGGATATCTAAAAGATAGTAGGCCTACGTCATAAATCGGTGCATATGACACAAGCATTGACAATCTGTATAGGCCTATTAGGCCTATTAGGCCTACTATTGATTTCATCTCTCAGAAGGTCCAAATTTCACAACACGTGCATCAGAAAATGGAGCTTACGTGAAAGTTTGCTGTTACTCTCAAAATGTTACAGTTAGCAATAATAAGCTTATGCAACGAAAGCATTTGCCATAAAGTACCTACTTTTGATAATTTTACCCAATCTTATGCGATCGGCCTTCTCTCATAATTATTATTATTAGAGTCTAGGTTATTGTTTTAAAAGAACTAGACGTGTGTAACTAACGAGTCTACTGTACTTGACTGGAACGTATTCGCTATCTTGCGTAGAATATTAAAATCTAGTCTAGCAAAGTTCGCATTATTTTTGCTGATTTAAGTGTTACGTGTCTTCCCCTTCCGTCTCTGCCAATGCCTCTAGCAACTATTTTCCGATCCATCCTGTTCCCTTCAAAATTACATGCGCAGGCCTATGCAATGCATTGCGTCGTTTGTAACTCAGGATGCGTTCTGAGAATTGAAGTCGATGGTTACATAGGCTACTCATAGTACTCACCTACTTAGGCATAGCCTATCTTACGCAGGCCTATGTTCTGCTGCATAGACCACTGTTTAAAGTCTATTAGGTCCAGGTCAAATAGGTAGGCCTATTGTTTTAGCCACATGCATGTAGGCCTAATGAAAAACAATAGTAGCCTATTCTATAAAGAGTGCAATAAAGTGAATGGCTAGCCGACAACAGTGAATGAACTTAGTAAAAATGGCGTCTGATACCTACTGTACGGGCGATGAGCCCATGATTTATGATGAAGATGAAAGTGAATGACAAAGCGAGATCACTTACAAATCCGTAAGAAAATTTAACAAGAGGAGCTCTTATGAAACGTCCAACGTTTTGGAAATAAGTTTCCGCAAATCTGGAAAAAAAATTCCGGTTACGAAGCATCCGTTTGGCAGTTTATGCAGCAGACTGAAAAGGACCTACTTGATTCATATTGTCATTATTAGGTAATGCGGTCTGAATTTCTATTCACCACAACCAGCGTTCATGTCTCATCCAGAGGGTTCTCTTACATCAACTGAATCTTTGAAATTTTCGTGTATGAAAATGATTTTATTTAGAAACTAGCTGTACCCGGCCACGCGTTGCTGTGGCAGAAAAGACTCTCCCTCCCCACCCCTCCCCTCCCCTTTCCCCCTCTGGCTTTGTTGAATTTGCAAATGGCGGTCGAGCGGAATGCAAAGTTCACTTTTTGTGGAAAGGATTGCGTTTTTTCGGATAAAAAGAAAAAATGGAAACTCTCCTATAGGAATGGAAGGTTTTGTTAAATTTTCAAAACAATCTGTGCGGTACTTTTCGAGAACACTTTACACAAACTATTGGAAAGTTTCATTTTTATTTATATAGAAGACATGCCGGGAAATTCAACACTTTAAGTTAACTCAGTTTATTTCTCGCATTTACTATAGTGCCCCTTCAGGCTCCTTATTCAGAGGTATTTTCAACTACAGCACGGACACTGACTGCATCGTAGTTTCACGCCGAAGCGCAAGAGCAAGTGCCAGTGAAGAACTTGCTCAAGGTACCGACGCGGCGTCTTGAGGTGGATTCGAACCTGTAACCCTTCGGCTCCAAGGCACCGAACACAACACTATACCACCGCGCCCCGCGCGCACGATTGGAATTCCTACACTTGCCAGACGACAGTGTGGAAGAGGCGAAGACCGTAGGGGGGAGAAGGTAGTTGATGTTAGCAGTTGTTGGTCAAGCTATTAGCTTGACCAACAATTGCTAAACAACCAACGCAAAAATCTTAAGAATGTAATGACGACAATAACCCTAACACTAACCCTAACCGACCCTCACGATGCGAAACCTTATAGGCCTACCCTATACGCAAACGACCTACATGTAGGTCTTCTATGTTATAACCATGCTTAAATTGAACGATAAAGAGCGCTAAAGTGAGACATAATTACCTGTGCAAAATGTTCCTCCATACGTAGGGTCATTTGTAAGACATTTTAAACGTTTTACATTGCAATTCGTCTAAAATCGTGAGAGCCTGCGTGTCGCACGTGCTGTTGACAGTAGGCTACTGTTTCCATTTTCCAAAGGGATGGGCATAAATTGTACTCGACGACCTCCTCCCCTACGGAAATGGCCTCTTCCACTTTGTTTTGCGCAAACTGCGTAGGGAATCCCCCGTATGCGTCTGGCAAGTGTAGGAATTCCAATCGTGCGCCCCGCGCAGACCTTAATCAAAAATGCCAAGTATTATGGAATTCGGTGTGACCAAGATGTAGGAGTCGGTTGTTAGGTAGCCTAAACCTTACTGAAGAAAATGAAAACTGAAGCACAAATTCAGAGAGCTGAATTATACGAAAAACTGTTACAGTAGACCTAACAAATACCAATCTTCACCATACACATTGCATTAGTAGGCTATATTAAGCTTTTAACTATCTTTAGACATAATAATGAAACCACTTACTCAGAAATCTGAAAAGTCTTCTGTCTATCATTCTACAATGCATTTTCAAAACTGAGGTAAACATGCTTTTCTATATCAGCAGTCAACTAATTGTCCTGCGTTCCATATTGTTCCATTATCAGTGGACATTTTTTCCCCAACGTTCAAACTTCAGTTTATTTCTGATGAAAGGTAAACAGGCTATAGACCTATAAAATTTCTGACAATAGCCTAATAGTTCGTAATATCTACTCACTGCTGTTACAAAGCCGTTATTAACGGCAATGTAAACACTACATGCCGTTACGCATTGCACACGATTAGCCTATTATTCTCTCCTTGGACACCAGTCCTGGATGCATAAGAAAGTGTCCAAACTTTATTATAATTATACATGCACATTGTCACTTCCTTAACCCTGCCGCTACTGGCACTTTGGAAGTGCCAGCCCCAAGCATGGATAAGGAATGAGGGCCTCGGTACTGAACTTTGTTATCACACTGTGTCGTTAAACTGTAACAATCAAAGAACAACAATGGCATGGCAACTTCGCCAATGCTTGTAATTAGGCAGTGCCAGTTCTAAAGCTGGATAACTGAGGAGGGCGACAAAAAGCGTTCTTGACATGACACAGTGTCATTAAATAGCCACAAGCGGTCAGCAGCAGGGTACCTTGCTAGAAGTGCAGTTTTGTTCCTCCAGATTTCTTGATGGCATAAATTATGCTTGGCATTGTTATTTCCCAACTATCTACTTCTGTCATCATCAATAAAAATGATGCCTGACTAGCTGTAGACCATCAAGTCCATCGGTTCAGCAGATTCGAACTTGAAATCGTTGAATTATAGTTTCAATACTAACTGAATAGATTGCCGCGTTGCATAATGCGCATAATAGGCCTGATTAAGTTATGAGCGGACCATTTCAATTCAACAAGGAGGAACAAACAATAGAAATGAGTAATACGTTACATCATAATTGTCATCGTTTGAGTTTTCAAAGTCAAGCAGCATAGGTGCAAGCAATGGACATGCTTCGGACAGAAATATCTATAAGGAGAACATGACACAAACTTATTACAATAATCAAATAACAATAACAGTCATAATTATACCTTATAAAACATCGCGCTAGTGATAGCGTTAGCGGATTGGAATTCATTCATGATTTTCTTAACATTTTATCCAGTTGATTCACGTTACGACTATTAAACAGCTTAATCACTTTATGAAAAATCGTAAGACAATGAAATTCTATGGTGCTATTTGTAAGAGAAAGATGGAGACCTAGAATGCGAAGAAGCGAAGTGCGAAGAAGACGAAAGAAAATGAAGAAGAAAAGCAAGATGAAATGAAAGACGAAAAGCAAGAAGAAAATAAAGAAGAAAAGGAAGAGGCATAAGAATAGATGACCTATGTGCTCATGCTGAATTGCTGATTCTTCCTTCTTCTCTTCTGTGCTCTGCAACCCAAGCCACGTCCGTGGTCCTCTATTACATCCCATTAAGAATGTTACCTACTCACTCCATCCTGGTTTTCACAACCGTGAGATTCCTCATGCAGACGCATTAACCAGATGTGGCTTTATAACACGGATGCTATTCAAGTGACAATACTGTTCCCTGTCTAGCCTTTCTCTCCTGTATAGTTCCTAACAATGTCCATTATGTAGTTGTATACTATGTTTATTGAATTGCATATTTCAATTTTCGTGATTGTACAATAATGTATAATTGTACATGCTGTAAATATTCTGTTCTTGTCCATTGTTCAGGCAGTGCGTTTGCAGTCGGTTAAATAAGGCAGCCTACATAGTACATAGCCTACTTACTTTAGAAGAAAAAACCAAGAAGAAGAAACGAAAAAGACAGATGGAAGAGATCCAGCCATAATAATTAGGCCTATGTGCGCAGTTTTAGCTTTCAGTAAATTCCTTATTCTTAGTCACAGCTTATGAATGCGCGCTGTGATTCTTCTTTATCTGTTTGGAAACTGACAGTGAAAATCCAATGTAGGCTATCTATTCCAGAACTTAACTTGCCAGGTAGTAAACCTACAATAATTATTATTGATCTAGAGACTGTCATTACGCTACCGATTGACAACAAGGCGCGGTGGTGTAGTAGGTATGTTCGCTGCCTTGCAGCCGGAGGGATTCAGGTTCGAGTCCACTTCAAGTTGCTGCGTAAGGACCTTGGGAAAGTCCTTCATCCGCAATTGCTAAGCACTTCGGCGTAAAACTCCGATGCAGTGTCCGCACTGTAGTCGTGAGCGCCTCTGAGTAGTGGGCTTGAAGGAACGCTATAATAAGTAGAATACGCACAAAATTATGTAAACAAACAAACCAGCCCCTATATAAGTTACAAATTAATTTTTAAAGGCCTACAAAATATTTGTGATTCTGGCGATTAAGACACAGATTAAGACCGTCACCAAACTAACCTGGTTTAGAGAATTAGGATATTTGCATTCTAGGTGTCTGTGATTGTAGGCTACTATACATGGGAAAACTCACCGGTATGTACTTAAACTTGCTATGATTTTCTAGCTTCCCCACCCAGATCTCATCGAAAAGGTCCTGCATGGGCGCCACAGAAAAAAATCCCTTGAAGTCTGCATCGACTGCAATATGGAACGGCACTGGTTGATCTTCGAGGTGTGCCGGGTCAAGAAACAGCAAATTAAGCGTTTTGTCTTTGTCGTCTTCGTAACATATTGTCAGTAAATCGAGAGCAATCTGCGAAAACATCCTGCGTAAGACAATAATAACGAGTTAAAGCAGAATCGCCACCTGTAGGCCTACTCAGAATATAGCCTTCCTTGGTCTAATCTATTACCTATGACCTGCTCTAAACTCGCATGAAATCGAATTATAGCTACCTTCTATACATGGTATCGCCATATATTCTCGGAAATTATTATAGTCTGTAGTTCTACCTTCTTCTTCTTCTTCTTCTTCTTCTTCTTCTTCTTCTTCTTCTTCTTCTTCTTTTTCTTCTTCTTCTTCTTCTTCTTCTTCTTCGTCGTATTCTTCGTATTCTTCGTATTCGTCTTCTTCTTCTTCTTCTTCTTCTTCTTCGTCTTCTTCTTCTTCTTCTTCTTCTTCTTCTTCTTCTTCTTCGTATTCTTCGTATTCTTCGTATTCTTCGTATTCTTTGTATTCTTCGTATTCTTCTTCTTCTTCGTATTCTTCTTCTTCTTTTTCTTCTTCTTCTTTTTCTTCTTCTTCTTCTTTTTCTTCTTCTTCTTCTTCGTACTTCGTATTCTTCGTCTTCTTCGTCTTCTTCTTCTTTCCCTTCAGGCTCGGATTAATTCCTCTTTTGCTTGGTGTCAGCCTCTCTGATCCTTCTCTTACCATTTTTTTATATGTATTTCCTTTAACTCGGGTTGGAATTTTGACATAACTCGGCAATCTTGTTTATTCCCTTAACTTCTGCCAAGCTACTTTGATTCTGTTCCTGAAGTCCCTGCGCATTTCATAGTCGATCCAAGGCATTTAACAATTGAGTGCCCAGGTATTTTTTGGTACACGAAGGCCCAAGGGGGGGGGGGGTCCGCGCGGACTCCAGCGTTTTCATGCCAACTTCTTGAGAAGGGATTGGAATATCGTTAGCCTACAGAATTTAGTTCCATGTAATCCCAAATGAATTTGCAATCGATTGGCGTATCTTATAGCACAATAGCACCACCTGGTGCAAAGTAATAGTGTAAAAATCTCGTGATACAGAGTGTGCCAAAAAAAGTGAGAACATCTTGTAGCATACGAGTTATTTACAAATATAATTCAACTAATTATGCTGTTTTCATGTATTTTTGTTTGCCAAGTACTTAGCTAATCTAATCAGAAATCATGTTCAATGTGTCCTTCTTGCTTCTCAACGAGTTTTTCTAAGCGTCGACGCCACTCGCTTATGCTACTGCATGCCAATAAAACGCTGCCGCAGATTTCTCCATTCTTCGATTATTGCTAACTTGAGCTGCTCATCTGTGGTAAATTTTCGCCTAAGGTAGACTTCTTCTTGCAAAGCATCCCATATGGCATAATCTACTGGGTTTAGCCTAAATCAGGACTGTTCGGTGGCTACATGTCTGGCTCGATGAAGTTAACATTTTCCTGACGAAGAAAGTTTTTCATATTTCTGGCTGTGTGAGATGGAGCTCCGTCTTGCTGTTATGTCTAGTTGTGGCGATCATGCACATGTCGCTTGAATTACAGGCGGCAAGCCTTGTCTCAGAACATGTTCACAATAGTATCACTACGTAACAAAATTTAACTTTTTGTTTGTCCTTGGGTATTAAGTGTTATTTCCTGATTGCTTCTGCCTCAAAAGTATAGAAAATGGCCATCATGCCCCAAAGACTTTGATTTTCAGGCCAGGAGATTGATTATTCTGAAATGTAACTGCTTCTTCGGAACATTGAAATAAAAAGCCAGTTATGTGTAAACTCGAAATAGCTGTAGGCTTTGGTGAGCTTCCGGGAATATTCTAGAATGTGCGAGAACCTTCCACACCTATAAATAGCTACAGGTAGGCCTAGTAGTATAAATAAAGATGCCTTGAGCCCACCATGAACTTCAGTTTAGTCGTACATTCGACTAGGTGCACACTGCATAGCCTGTAGACACAACTCAGATGGCATCAAGAGGCTGCACGTATCCGGATGACGCATTCTGCTATGTCTGCGGCCAATTTATGAAGACAAGAGCAGGATGGTACAGAGGGGAAAGAGAGCCATGAAGTTTGCAATACCAAGAATCTGGCGAGAACCCACTGACCACTCAAGCAATTGCTACTTCTGCATGGTGGATCCTTCCAAACGTGGGACTGGAAAGAATTCAGCTACTACCATAATATCCCGACCTTCTTTCATCCATGGCCCCAGTGTCACACAGCCCTGAGCTTCCGGTACCCACTGTTCCGGATAGAAATCAGTTGCTTTCAGAAGAACAAAGTATATCAAAGTCAGAGAGCGATGAAGACGTTTTAGATCCAGACTATAATTTTCTAGCTCATGACAAAACTCAGTACTATCCAAACCAAAAAGAACTCAACGACTTGATCAGAGATCTTGGTCTTTACCAAGTCCAATGCAGAACTTTTGACCTCTAGATTCAAGCAGTGGAACCTGTTGGATGAAAGTGTTCAAATCGCAGATAAGAGAAAGCGTCATCAAGCGTTTTCAAGCTTTTTTACCAGTCAAGATGGACACTGCTTCTGTCACAACGTGACCGGTCTTTTTCAGGAAATTGGAATCGACTGCAACCCGACCGAGTGGCGTCTCTTCATTGACAGTTCATCTCGGAGCCTCAAAGCCGTGCTACTCCATAATGGAGACAAGTGTCCGCCTCTGCCTCTGGCTGACTCGGTACACCTCAAAAAGGATTACAACAGCGTGAAAACTTTGTTGGCCGCCTTGAAGTACGATGAGTACGGCTGGGATGTCATATTAGGCTTCAAAATGGTATCATTCCTGATTGGTCTGCAAGGGGGTTGGACAAAGTTTCCTTGCTACCTTTGCCTTTGGGACAGCAGAGACAAAAAGGCACACTACCACAAGCAGGACTGGCCCCAGCGGACCGAGTTCAATGTGAGTAGCAAAAATATCAACTGGGAGCCACTGATCGACCCTCGGAAAGTGCTGATGCGACCACTGCATATTAAATTGGGTCTAATGAAACAACTTGTCACGTCTCTAGAGAAGGAATCGGTAGCTTTCAAATACCTTCAAGGTTTCTTCCCTATAGCTGTCTGAGGCAAAGGTCAAAGCTGGTGTCTTCGTCGGACCAGAGATAAAGAGAATCATGGAGTGTAAAGATTTCTCGAAGATGCTTTCTAGGACTGAGAAAGCGGCTTTGTCGCGTTGGTTAGAGGCTTACTGGGCAATAACAAGGCTGAAAACTATGTAGAGCTGGTTGAGACTCTAGTGAAGAACTACAGTAAAATGGGATGCAGTATGTCCCTGAAAGGTCATATCCTTGATGCTCACCTTGATAACTTCAAGGAGAACATTGGAGCATACTCGGAGGAGCAAGGCGAGTGCTTCCACCAGGATATTCTAGACTTTGAACGTCGCTACCAAGGACAGTACAATGAGTACATGATGGGAGACTACATCTGGGGGCTGATTCGTGAAAGTAATTTACAGTATAACCGTAAATCTCGAAAAGCTACGCATTTCTAAATTTTGGGTGGTTAATTTTGTATCATTCTAGTATTGATACATGTTGCTTTAGAGTCATTTTGTGGTTTCTTGTGACCTATATAGTTTTCTGATGAGTTTACGTGAACAAAACCAAACAGATTCGCTCGTCTGCTGTGGAAATAGGCTTTTTCTTTTAAGTATCATTCTCCTGTCCCCAAAAGCAAAGTTTAAACAGAATAACAACCATTTTCTATACTTGAGGCACAAATAACCAGGAAATCACACTCATTGCCCAGGAACAAAACTCGTGTTACATAGTGTATTCACTGTTTACTTTGGCTGAGTTTGGCGCATGGTTCAACGAACACAATATTAGTTTCCCTATTCGAGACACACCAGCTGATACCATGATACCGCGCCGTTGAAATGGTCACGCTCTCGTATGAGTCGACTTTCCTGAACTTACATTTTCTTTGTTTAAGCGGAATAAACACGGTCATTTTGAGAATTAACTGGAGTGGCAACGGTGAATATCTTTTCGTCTGTAAACCAGATGCTCCGTACACTTCTCTCATTAGAAAACCGCTCAAGTAGCTGCCGACTGCGTTGCAAGCGTTTTAACGTGGCATTTTCATTGAGCTTCTGCCCGATCACACGATTCTACGTTTTGAGTTGCAAATCTTGCTTAACAATACGTCGAAATAAAGACATCATATGGCTAAATAGGTAAGTAAGTAAATCCGTTAACAAGTTAAGCTATTATGGATACAGTGAAACTAGTTTTGATGCAATTATATTACTTTTTACGCGATGTTCTCACTTTTTTGGCCCACCCTGTACACATTTTATGCTTGCTTGCGTTATTTACCGAAGGAAGCCTATACGTCCGGCGCGGACCCCAGCGTGTTCATGTCAATATCTTGAGAAGCGATTGGAATATTGTTTCAGAATTTAGTTATGTGTACTCCCAAATGAATTTGCAATCGATTGATTTATATTATATCACATTGCACCACCTGGTATAAAATAATAGTTACTGATCAGTAACCATACGCATGCATGACTAATAGCCGTATATCTTGCGGTACCCTTAGTATGCTGTGGTTGTGGGGTACAGGGTTGGACAATACTCACTCAAAATATACCATTCTATGCCCAAATGGTTGGTCTAGGAATACCTAAAAGCATTTTTGCACATCCAGAGCCTTTAAAAAGTTATCCGGGAAAAACAGGCCTGGGGTCCGGTCGGACCCCCCCCCCTTGGGCACTCGAGGGTTAAAAGTATCCGTCTGCTTGAGTGGTTCTCCTGTGATGTCCTTGATCTCCACTACCTTCGCTGTTTTTAAGCATACATGTAGCATGGTCTCTGGTTTGTTTATGTTTATCTTGAGGCCCTTGCTCTCCACTGCCATCTGCCACTCCGTAAAATGTGTCTGCATCCTCTAGGCTTACTTATTAATTGAGGTATTATCAAGCTCATTAATTTTCATCACTGGGCGCTCAAATAATACGCTCACAACCACAGTGTCCTATAATTATGCGCAACCTAAGCGGGAAAGCGGTGCATCTTAGTGATCTTACTTAGTTACTTAGTCCTTCCCGTGCGGGTCTGCACAGCGGGCAACGCATCTCCCCCACTCGTCCCCGTCCATCGCCAGTTCTTCAGCTTTCTCCCATGACAAGTTGTTGCGTTGTTTCTGTTTCGCGTGTTTTTTTTACTCGGGTGGGTTGCAAGCCAACCGCGGAACCCAGCTCCTTTATCCTGGCTTGGGACATGCTCAGGATATCCAAAGATACCCTGAGGCGTGGTTGTGCATCACTGAACAAAAAATAATTTCCCGAACAATCTCCCAGCTAGGTACAAATAATGCCTCCCAAACGGAGATAACATTTATAAGAAAAGTCTCTCATACTGAAATGGTTTTTTCACTATCTGTGATGTAAAGTCGACTCCTTGAAAATTGCACACCTCCATTTCCATGCAGCTATAGCGGTGCACGACATGAGAGGGGTAAATTATCTGAAAATGCATAACAATAATATAATCTGGAAGAAATGGTTTTAAAGAAGCTTCTTCTTCTTCTTCTTCTTCGTCTTCTTCTTCTTCTTCGTCTTCTTCTTCTTCTTCTTCTTCTTCTTCTTCTTCTTCTTCTTCTTCTTCTTCTTCTTCTTCTTCTTCTTCTTCTTCTTCTTCTTCTTCTTCTTCTTCTTCTTCTTCTTCTTCTTCTTCTTCTTCTTCTTCTTCTTCTTCTTCTTCTTCTTCTTCTTCTTCTTCTTCTTCTTCTTCTTCTTCTTCTTCTTCTTCTTCTTCTTCTTCTTCTTCTTCTTCTTCTTCTTCTTCTTCTTCTTCTTCTTCTTCTTCTTCTTCTTCTTCTTCTTCTTCTTCTTCTTCTTCTTCTTCTTCTTCTTCTTCTTCTTCTTCTTCTTCTTCTTCTTCTTCTTCTTCTTCTTCTTCTTCTTCTTCTTCTTCTTCTTCTTCTTCTTCTTCTTCTTCTTCTTCTTCTTCTTCTTCTTCTTCTTCTTCTTCTTCTTCTTCTTCTTCTTCTTCTTCTTCTTCTTCTTCTTCTTCTTCTTCTTCTTCTTCTTCTTCTTCTTCTTCTTCTTCTTCTTCTTCTTCTTCTTCTTTACGTTCTCTGCCAAGTGGCAGGTCCAAACGTCCAATGTTTCCACCTTTCACGCTGTTGTGCCATGTCCTTCAGTTCTCTGAAGGACATGGCACAACAGCTTCTTTAAATTTAAAGAAGCAACTGCTGTTAAATATCTTACCGCATATGATCTTTCATTTGCTCATAGCCTTTCTTGCCTTCGAGGGGCTTCTTCTGTTCCTTAAGCCAGCTATAAGCAATCAGAGCCATCGCGAGACAGTCCTTCGATAAAAAAACACAGATAGAACTCAAAAAACTGCCATTGATTAATTCTCATCAGCAAGTATGCAGTAAAAATGCAATTACATGTAGGTCCATCCGAATGTTGGAGGACCTTATCTTGTAAAGCTAAAACATTCACTGCTTAGTGTCGTTGCAGCCAACGAAGTCCTGCGCCCAGCCGAGAGGTAAGCTTGGGTCTTACTATTTCAGAGTGACTCAATGAGCGTGATGCACCAGAAGCGAACTGATAATATCAGATGTAAGCTTACCGCATTGACAGATTTTTTATGCACTTCTTTTGGCATATGCAAGAACCAAGATGGGTTCTTTAGAATGCCGTTTTCGATCAATCAGTCGGTTAGGCCTACTTGAGGATTTTGCATGATAATGCTTTAGGTCGGATTCTCTATGTGAATCAATAGGCTATTAGGCCTATTTCTTAATTTTGTTGAAAAAACCCCGAAATATATTATTATAGTCTACATGTACATAATGCACAATTAAGATGGGAACTGTAGGCCGGGCATTCGTGCTATGCACACATAGAAAGCTTACATACAATGTACCTCACAGTGCATAATTATTGCAGACATGCATACAATGATACATTTGACATTTATCACATAGGTCTTATATCGCTAGGCAGTTCTGCTTTGTTGACAGCTACACTACACTTGCGCGTAACACCGGGTATGTTACAGCGCTGTGTTAAAAGAACATGTCTTGATATAAAGATTTGCTTGCTGATGACTGCAGGATCCATCCTGGCCAATCCAATCATGGAGTCAAGAATGAATGGCTATTGTGATAATGCAAAGCCATCTGAATCGCTGAGCGGCGCCTTATAAAGTTTCGATTAAAACTACAAAGTGAACATAACAGAAAGAAGTAGCCTATTATAGGCCTAATAGAATAGAACGCTTCATTTTTTTCTATTACATTCAGTTCTTTGCTACTTAATTATAAACAAGTTACTCC
Source organism: Lumbricus rubellus (assembly GCA_945859605.1). Classification (NCBI taxonomy): domain Eukaryota; kingdom Metazoa; phylum Annelida; class Clitellata; order Crassiclitellata; family Lumbricidae; genus Lumbricus; species Lumbricus rubellus. The sequence goes on from OX243817.1 coordinate 36,753,304, forward strand.
TGATTTTGTCATATGTTCCTTTTAACCCTCAATGTGCTCATGCGATTGTTTCCGTAAAACTTCTTACCCGTCCCTGCTTCCAAAAGCGCATTGCAGCCTCAGGCATTTGTTTCTGAACGCACCATAAGAATAACATCTTTCCTGAAACAAGGAAACCAAATATTCATTTACCGTTACAGTGTCTGCAGAGGTTAAGTCAAATACAAAACATGACATATAATCTATCTTGACTTCAATGAAAGTTTCACCTTTAAATCTATTCATCTATGACATTATTTTTATCATATTTTTATGCTTTTAATGAGTTGGCAGCAATTTAACTATTATGATAGTCCAAATAATAATAATTTATGGATGACTAAATTATAACTGCAGTTCGACTTACCCTTCATGCTGTGAAGTTCCTCAGGCCGGAACTGTCTTGGTTCCTCACCATTCACATTTTTCAGCAAACTGCCACTTAACTTATGCTTTTTGAGATCCTTCTCCTTTAATAAAAAGTAAATGAACTTCAGATAAAACGCAAAATCACGCCGCAATCAAATCGATTATCATACTTTACAATTGTTTTTATGGATCATAACATGCTTGAAGCTTTAATTTTCGAACGTCACGAGGGCTAAGCATGGGAAATACTTTTAAAACATTTTGAACGAACTACTCTGCTCTGTGTCGAAACTGGACTCTTAGCACAGAAACATCGAAGCCATACTAATTTCAAGTTCTCAAATCAGTTCCTGGATGAGCTTAAGATTGATTATTTTATATAGGCCTAAGAATCGCTCTGAAAGTTTTGAGTAAATACTAACAAGGCATCAAAACCGGCAGGATATGTATGACTTTAAAGTTTAAAAACCTCGAAATGACAATGCTATCCAACTAACTGAATGGCAGGATGAGTTATGTTGCTTTTGTTTGCTGTATCTTTGCCTACCAGCTCCATATCCGCGGAACTAAACCGCCACTCGATAGGTTTAAACAAATGCACAATAGTAGCTTTTATACTTACCAGAGGCCCATCAGGTTCTGTCAACCAGTCGTGGTCACCGATTTGTTCCATCATCAGCGTCACGTATTTAGTTTTGCCTTTGCACAAAAGTTTCTTAAACACGCTTTTGTGACCTCTCGACTACAGCCAAAACGAAATAAGACGGTGATAACATGACAATTGTTGCAAAAGAGGTTAAAAAGGTTTAGGGAGATACAAACTCTTTCACAGCAGTTTTTTGCACAATAGTTTAAGGTAGTTTTGCTATCAATTCAAGATATAGCCTAATTGCACGCTTGAGACCTCAAAAGGCAGGCATTGAATTTTTAAAGGCACTTTAATTTAGAGAACCTTTGATGAGCGTTTGTAACCAATATATCTGAAGTTGTGGTTGTAAAAAGAACTCTGTAGGCACAAGAAAAGATTCTCATCTAGCAGATGATGACCTCTACTTGCAGTCTCGTTCAGATTATGCAAAGACAAACTCGCAAAACAAGATCTATGATAGACAGATGAGACATAATAAAATTAGGTCTAGGCCTACTAGGCTTTCAGGTACTGCTCAGTGAAACATCAACAAGTTATAACGAGAGTAGGCTACTAGGTTCACAAGTAGAGGCCTACGTGAAGCTTATTATTAGCATCGACAAAATATGATAGTCAAAGCTTAACAGATCTTTTGGAGGGTTACTTGTAAGGTGTCCTATATGTCTAGTGATAGTGCTCAGAGTAGATAACCTGCTATGCACCTGATACAAGTACACGCATTGCAATCCATGGAAGAACTACAAACATAGTCTTATGAAGTGGCTGATGACACGATCAAAATAATATAATTCTAATAAACGCGCATGCACACATAATGTGACCAGCAGGTAGCCTACACTGAGTCGCGAAACATTTTTCTAAATTTACATTCAACAACCGAAAAGGACAATGAACAATAATATTGGGAGGCCTGTTGGCTTTGCGAAAAAGGCCGGGCTATTTGAGGTGGGGCTTTGAGCTCTGGAAATATCATACATTTACTACTTAAGACTTATTTTGTGTAGACTGACCTTCCAATTTTCCAGCAGCAGCTGCTTGAAGAATGTTTCGTTGTCCCAATCGGCTACCAACATGTATAAGTCACTTGGTTTCTCCCAATGAACTGAAAAACAATGTATAAATAGCCTATTTACTAGTCATTACCGTACCAATTTCCATGTTGAGATAGTACCGTTGCTGAAATAACCCCACATAATTTTCCTAATTATCCGCGCATTCTTCTTCTGAAAAATTACAATATAGGGCCCACTAAATATGCATGTCGATTTTGCTTCTTTAATTATAATTTATATCGTTTTTAGATAGTTTTCTTTGGTGTAAAATCAAATGCACTCTTCCGTACCCTTGCTTTCTCCGTAATCCTAAAGCATGAGCTCGCAGTAGACCATCGCGAGTTTACATTGTAGCCTACAAGGCAGCAAATGCGTCGCTTTACTGCTTTAAATGATTGAGTAAAGCTATGTAATTTTATACAACTGGTACTATGGGGGGTTGCTACACAAAGTTTAGAGAAATTTAGAAAATTATAAAGAAGCTCAAATAGACCTGCTATCATGGCCACACTCCACAAAGACACTTAACATAATTTTACATTGTGTAATATAGGCATGAACATGTACGTTGTTTAATAGTGCCTGCGCTAGCTTAAAAGATACGAACTGATTTCTAAGTCACTAAGAACAAACGTTTATTAGTGATTTAATCAAATATCTAGGTGATTCATCATTGACGAGTTTTATTCCATACATGCGAGACATCCACATCATTATAGATTCCATTCAAGAATCCTAATGTTCACGGTTCCTGGACCAGGCCAGACAAGTTGCTCTGTTTGCAGCTAGAGAAACTAACTACAATCATGTAGGCCTAATAGTTGCAGCGGCTACACAGCTGAACAGTCAGAAACAATTACACAAGACACTGTTTGACCTCTCCTGCTCGAGCTCGGCATTTCCCAACAAGCAACCTCAACTCAGTAAATGTGAACCAGTCGATTGGTTTCGCACGATGTTTCTTCCGCAAACGTCGTATTCCCACTCTAACTCTCATAAACGACCATAAATGGAACACCATGCACTTCAAGGGTGCAAATTATATGTCACATTCAAAGTCAGCAGAAAACCGAAATTTCTTAGCAATACGGTATACCTGGTAATGATCAAATGCTTCTAGTTTATTGTTACCGCGTGTAGCCTAGGCCTCCAGACATAGGCGTAGGGGACATTTCAGCGTTGGGGGGGGGGGGCAAAAATCTAATTTTTGCCCGAAATTTTTTTTTCATCCGCCCGAAATCTTGAGAAATATTCCCGTTACGTTTGCCCGAAAATTCTGACCACCTTTTTTAAATCATTCGGCCGAAATCTTCTGAAATTTTCCGTTACTGTTTGCCCGAAAGGTCTGACTACCGTTTTTGTTCGGGCAAGTCTGATTTTTCGGGCAAAAAGACCCGGAAAAATAAAAAAACTCAATTTTTAAAAACCTTTTTATTTTTCCGGGTCTGCTTGCCCAAAAAATCAGACTTGCCCGAAATTTGGGGGGCATTCCCCCCCCCCTGGACCCTCGTCTCCTACGCCTATGCCTCCAGATCATAGTGACAACAATAATACAAATAGCCTAATAATAAGGGCAATTATAATAAGGGCAATTATAATAGGCTTATGAATAAATAAGAGTACGGGTAGGCCTAATTGTGCAACTACTAGCAGTTAATACAATTAATCGTTTGCGAAAAATAATCGACTTTCTAGATTCAAAGCGTGCGCCTACCTTTCTTCAGGGCTTCGATGATGATGGTTTCCTTCTGTCTGCTTCTGACGTCAAATCTTATCAGAAGGTCATGCCTTCGTATTGCTTTGAGTAAGGTAATAACACTCCTGATTTTGGTCAACGTTTCATCCAGGACGTTAGAATCTATGCCCTGGACAATTTGATAAGCATTCTTCGGTTTTAGGTGATCGGCGACTTGTTGAGCGTTCTCTGGTCGGATTCCGTTGTCGACCAGCAGCTGCTCAATTATTTCACGCATTCGGTCTCCTGTCTCAGATTCAGCTGGATTGTTGCTACCGCCGGATGATGTTTGTTTTGAGCTAAGGAGCTCCGTGATTCGAGTCAACAGTTCGTTGGTTGTAGTTTTCTTCAAGTTGGCAATATCGCTTCTGAATCTGGGTGCACCTCCTTCGTAGCCTCTTGTCTTGTCCAGCAATTCAACAATTTTGAAGACCAGTTCGAGTTTTGCTTTGCTCGTGATATTGGCGATCACTCGTTTCGCTTTGTCGACGGAGATTCCTCCCTTCGTCAGCAAATCTTCGACTTGATTGAACAATTTCTCAAAGATTTCTTGCAAGTATTCCAGAGTGATGCCACTGATTGGATAGATTAAACAACAAAGTACTTGAAGTGATGGTTAAATCACGGAACAACTGTGATGAAAATCTGATAAAAAATGTGGCGCAGGGCCGTAGCAACAATGAACGTGGCCCCCTCCGAGCTTAATGTCCGGGCCGGCGGGCCCCTTACAATGCAGACACCGGGATGCGGCATTTATTTAATGCAACATACAGGGTTCCTATTATATTTATAAATATACACCGTGATTCAAAAAAGTAAGCCAAACTGTTTTTCGTATATCTCTAATGCCTGATCACATACGCTATCACGCTAAAAAATTTCCAAATATTTAGAGAATTGGACAAAGAATATGATTCCAAAATTTCATGAGATAAAGTTGATCGGATAAAAAGATATGAATCTTTCAACATCATATGCCGAAATTTCAGTTTACATGCAGTTTTCTGTCAGTTTCAACAAAAAAGTAAGCCAAACTGTTTTTCATATAGCCTATCTCTAATGCCTGATAATTAATCATAGGGCCTACTTAAATTTTTCAGAGAGTTAGGGAATTGAACAAAGAATAGGATTCCAAAATTTTAGGCTATGTCATAAATTTGTACGGATAGAAAGATGTGAATATTTCAACTTCATCTTCAGAAATTTCAATTTTCAGCGAGTCTGTAATGGTGTTCATTGCAGTTTCGATGCTTGATAGTTCCCAATTTTGGTCTTCAGTGATCCTAGAGTAAAATTAATTGAACCTATTATCGCGACGTTCTGCTGTCACAACGTCTTCTACCTGTAATCAGAAAGCTAGCCCCAGAAGGCTGTTTCCGTTTTCAACAGAGCAGCGCCAGCCCACAGAGCCAAGGAAACCATAGACATATTGACAAGAAAGACGCCAGACTTCATTTCTCCCAATTTATGGCCTCCGAACAGCCCAGATGTGAATCCTGTCGACTTTAAAGTGTGGAGCGTGATGCAGGACCGAGTCTACCAGACAACCATTCATGATTTATAAACGATCTGAATCATGGTGTACATAGGCCTACAATGTACATGTATTCTGCATTTACTTTACGGATTGTGCAATGGCTTCAATAGATGTCAATCACCTATAGTCACACCTTTCGTTTTTTGGCACTTTTAGGGGCCCCTTCCTTGCGGGGGCCCCCTTCGGTCGGAGGGTACGGAGGGCGGTCGCTACGCCTCTGATGTGGCGGAAGCAGAATAAAAAGATGAAGAAAAAAAGAGATGCTGCTGCTGTTGATTATTGTTATTATTTTAAAATTCTATTTTTAAAATTTATTATTATTTTTATTATTTTATTATTATTATTATTTTATTATTTTATTACTTTATTATTATTTTTTGCCCTGAGGTACATATGATCCCTCAGGGACTTACACCGTAATACTAAAATAAAAACATCTGGAACGGCACCTAGTCGTCAATTATTATTATTATTATTATTATTATTATTATTATTATTATTATTATTATTATTATTATTATTATTATTATTATTATTATTATTATTATTATTATTATTATTTTTATTTTTATTAATATTATTATTATTATTATTATTATTATTATTATTATTATTATTATTATTATTATTATTATTATTATTATTATTACTGTCTACTTGTTTAAAAACCAGTCCAGAATGGCCCTAATCGTCGATTTATTATTATTATTATTATTATTATTATTATTATTATTATTATTATTATTATTATTATTGTTGTTGTTGTTGTTGTTGTTGTTTTTTGGTTTTTGCCCAAGGTATATAATTTATGATCTCTCAAGGACTTACACACTAATTACTGAATTAAAAACATCTGGAACGGCAACTATTATTGTTATTACTTACTTATTAGGCTATTATTATTAGTTATTATTAATAACATCATAATCATTGTTGTTGTTATTAAAGACGACAAAGAAGGAAGAAGCAAGGAGAATAAGATTATGACGAAGAAAGAAGAATCTAGAAGAAGGAGAGGGTGAGATAACATTTACTTAGTCCAAGTCAATAAAAAGAGCCGGTATGGTCATGTAAAATTTTGTGGTGAAATGTCTTCTACTTACTCGCTTGAAGCTATTTTTTCGCATATTATATCAGCTGCTCCTCCGGTTCCCTGAAAGTTAAATAAAACTTTCGAAACTATTTTCTATGGCATAAAAGCGTGGATGTTGTATTCCAATAGGCCTATATCAATCGTTAAGTTACCAATTTTAAATCGCAATTGATGGTAGTTGTAGACTGTTGATCGAGCATACCAAATTAGGCATACATCTTGCAAATAAGTGCGTGGTGCAAAGTATTTAAAAAGAATAGTAGCCTATGATTAGAAGCAGAGATTCCCGGTTCATTCAGTAACAGTGCAATATTGTGACAAGATGGCACCCTAACAGAACATTTCCAATAAAATCTAATTCAAATTAAATCCAATTTAACTTAAACCTTTCTATAATCTTATTTGGCCAATTATATTTTGTTCTATTCTATTTTATTTGCATTGGTATTCAACTTGTTATAGTAGGCCTACTGTAGTCTTTATTATATTATTTGACAGTTAAAACATTCACCATAGCAATTATCACAGGAATTTTGTTCCGCAGAGCACGTTCAACGAAATGCAATGCGTTGATGCTGCCTCCTATTAAGATGTAGATCAGTGGTCTGCCTGTAAAAGAACCACCAATTCTGAATTGATCATACAAAGTCATGTCGATTAATTATGCATTTTCTATTTTCAGTGAGCTTTTTTGCATAACTTCGACGTTTAGGCTAGCGCACTCGATTATAGACATAATCATGTGGCCTATTAGCCTATAACCGAAATTTAAGCAGCATCCTGGCGAATGTCCGGAATAAAAGTTCCTTCAAGCCAACCTTCTGAATATTCTGCATTTGCTGCAAATCAACTCCTAGACTCATAATGTGGTATAGCACGCTTCAGTCAAAAGAATAGTAGTTGCAATGAAGGAAGGATAAGCATTCGTCGCAAAGAAATTAGGCTTTAGGGTCTCACAGGCCAGTCAGGCCAATTCGAGATTTTCCTGATTAATCCTGAATTCCAAAGAAAGCAGACGCAGCTTTTCAGATAGCTTTTGCATAAATAGACTAAGTCTCTTCCCTTAAAAAATCACATTTGGCATCATTCAACGAATTATGCTTGCTCCAATTAAAAGTTGTCTTATAACGACTCAGCCACTTTCTTCAATTTCCATACATTCCATCATTAAATTCTCGCATCGTAATTTTTTAAGGCAACCATATTAAAATGGCAGTAAAACTAGAACTTGGTCGAACGATAATAATAATAATAATAATAATAATAATAATAATAATAATAATAATAGTAATAGTAATAATAATGACGACAATTTCTAAGGCGCCGTAACACAGCACATGCCGTTACAAAGGCGCCTCTACAAAACACAAACGCAATTAGTTAGTCAAGAGTACGCCTTAGAAAACATAGGCCTATAGGCCGTGAGGCATAAAAAACAAAGCTACTAGAAAAATTGCTATAATTTTAACAATATTCAAACAATGTCAATAAAATTCAGGAAAATTATAGCCAAATAGCAGTCAATGTAAATACATTTACAGTTTTTACTCTAACTGAATCCCGTCGATTAAAAAAAATTTGGGGATGCATGCAGGAAATGGTTTACAAAACAAAGGTCCGTGATATTGAAGATCTTCGTAAGCGAATAATGCAAACTTAGAACGATCTTGACGAGCGAATTGACTCGGCGGTGCGTGAATGGCGCAAGCGAATTCGCGCATGCGTAGAAGCAAAAGTCGGGCAGTTAGAGTAAAAACTGTAAATGTATTTACATTGACTGCTATTTGGCTAAAATTTTCCTAAATTTCATTGACATTGTTTGAATATTGTTAAAATTATAGCAATTTTTCTAGTAGCTTTGTTTTTTATGCCTCACGGTGTATATATGTCTTCAGTCGAGATTTGAAAGCCTGAATTGAATTGGCCGAACGAACAGACGTAGGCAGACTGTTCCAGCAGCGGGGGCCAGCAGTTGAAAAAGCGCGGCTCCCCGAAGCGTGTCCTCGTCCTCCGGACATACAGATCTCCTTTCACACTGGACCTTAGCGCAAGTCCAGCACCTGACGAAGCCGTCTGCACGCAGTAGGATTTAAGGTAGTCCTGTGCTAGGCCATGTAGTGACTTGTATACCAGCAATGAGAGTTTGAATTCAATGCGGTATGGTACCGGAAGCCAATGCAGCACGTCACGCAGTAATGGTGTTACATGATCGTACTTCCGTCGATTACACACGAGCCTCGCCGCTGCATTCAATACAGACTGTAGTCGATCGTGTAGGTGCTTCGGCGCACCAGTCAACAGACTGTTACACCGGTCCACCTGAGAAACCACGAAGCAGAAGACAGCTGTTTTTGCAGTCTCGAATGGCAGTGATCGCACACAGCTTTTGATTAACCGCAGCTGGCGAAAGCATCTGCCCACCGTCAGTCCCACTTGGCGCGTCATGGACATGTCCGTCTGGAATAAAACTCCGAGGTCACGCACGACAGTAGAAGGCCGCACCGATATTCCACAGATATTTCGCCGCCTGAGAGTTATAATGCTCTATCATGAATTTTTGAAAAAATCGAGTTTGGTATCAATTTCATCAGGGTAGCATTTGCTCTATCATTAGACAAAGAAGCTAGCTGAATGAAGCGGTCGTTTCTTAGTTATAAGTCAGTATTTAAATGCTCTATCTTGCGAAACTGTTTCCAATCTAGACTTTCTTAGGGTTATAATGCTCTATCATTACTCGTCGGCAGCCAATCACAAGGCTGCTTTTGACTATGATAGAGCAAAGTTTCACTGAATAAAAAATTTCAAGGTATAAATGCTCTATCATCATCATAGGCGAAACCATTACGCTGAGTTAGAGCAAAAGCATACTCGCAGTGTATGATAGAGCAATATAATACTGAGGACGCGATTAGAATAAATACTTCGTGTATTACTTTACGTGGTCAAATTTACTATGTCTGATCGAAACGTTTTGCTGTAACATATATTTTTGCATTTTCTTAAATTTTTCTATATTTTTTACTTTTGTTCAACAAAATATATATTTTTTCAAAACAAGTCACTGGTAGGAATCTAAAAATGATAGAATTATACTGCAAAACAATGAAATTAAGAAATTTGGGCCAAAAACAGTGACCACACTTTAAAGTCGTTTTTCTCGGTTTCGCCAAAAGCTATGATAGAGCATTATAACTCTAGGGCGGCGATTTAGGGACTCGCAGCTGAGTTGATCACATCTCCTACGAGTGGCACACCAAAGGAAATCGGTCTTGTCCGGATTCAGGAGGAGGCGATAAACCATGTTAGGGAGAAAATGGCAGTTGGACGAGGGTTGAAAACGTGATGTTAGGCCTAATGCTAAATTATTGCAATTAAACTGGAAGTCGGATGAGCGATCAACATATTTGCAACAGAAGTAGGCCTAGAGGTCGGATGACAAAAGAAAAGTAGCCTATGCCAGAGCAGAAGTGGAAGTTTAATTAACGCTAAAAATAGCTAAAGCATGTATAAAATGATAGGCTACATAGGCCTAACGCTATTTATTTAATTGAAATCACTATTATAACGTAATTTTCGACGCTAAAAGAGACTCTCACGTTTACCCACTTAGGCCTAATGTTTTATCTTCAGCTACATTAGCCTACTTGAGTTGCAGCATATAGCCTACTAGAATTTCAAGCTCACCGCAAACGAGCTGAGATCGTCGGTGTAGTCTTTGTGCTTAGCCTAAAGAGTTAGGCCTAAATAAATAGATGTTGCCCATTTGCAAATAAATGCATTCAATTTACGCCACCGTAAAAATGTGCGACATATTTTTTGTCGTTTTTAGCTCTTCATAGGCCTATAAGCTTAGGCTACACCAAAGCGTACGACCCGTTTCGTGTCTACTCTCACTAAAAAAATTTACTTCAGTAGGCCTATAAATTATTAAACACAGTCATGTAGGCCTAGGCTAGTGCCCTTCTCATGTGAGTTGTAATTTTCTTCGGAATAATGAATTTCGCGACATACTTAGATCGTGCTCGTCACCATCTGCCTTCCACTGCGTTAGAGCTTGCTCGACCTTTTCACGCAGTTTATATTCACGAAATTTCGTCTTCCGTGTGCCGTCATCGACAAGAAGAAAGTGTGTGTGATGATGATTCAGCGAAAATCCAGTTGTAGGCATATCACTCACAGTCGTAAAGCCGTTTAAACCAGATTTAATCTAGAATAAATTGGAGAAAAGTCAATTTTTGCAGCATTTGTATTAATATATGATGGTACTCCACATAAAAATTGTGTCAGCTTACTAATCTACATAGCCAACAAGGAATAGGGCCTATTAGTTTGTTATCCGAATTTTTTACACTTTTAAGATGAACTACATTGAAGTTGAAAGATTCATATCTTGTTATCCGTTCAATTTTATCTCTTGAAATTTTGGAATCATATTCTTGGTCCACTTCTCTAAACATTTGTAAATTTTAGCATGAAATGTTATCAGGCATTAGAGATAATTATATGAAAAACAATTTGGCTTAGTTTTTTTAACCACGGTGTATATATACATTCATGTCAATATGACGCACGCTACAGGTTACGTAGTATTATTAATACGTACAGGCGCATACGTTAATTTAAAACATAGATGACGTCTCCAAACTAACATTCAGACCTCTCAAAGCGGATCATTATATTGTTGCTGTTGTTATTAAAAGTAGGCTATAATTGTATTGCAATCTTTTTGCGTTGAATTCAAACACATGAACCTCTTGTGGTAGGGTGAACCGTTCAGAGGCGCTCCGAAATGAACAAAATCACGAGGAACGAAATATGTATATAAGATACCTATTAAGTCTATAGGCTATAGCCTACTATAAACACACCTATTTATGACATTATTCTATTGTAATTATTCATTGTTCAAATGTGATCATCATACAGAGATAGGCCTACAAATGCGAATCTGAGATTCGGTTAGTTGAGACATCTCGATGCCTTAAATTTAAATCGAATTAGTGACTTTTGGGGCGTCTGCTGAAAAAAATAATAAAGTCTTTGAGTATTGAATAAACATACATTTGCATTCGGTTCTACTCTTTTGAAATAGCTATTTTCTTTACTATGATCCGAGCACCAATTTCATGTAAGCCTGAGATGAATTCAGAGACACCAAAACGTGTAGGCCCTATTAAAGCCACTAAGTAGGCTACTGTGCACCGATTACAGTAAAATAATTATATGCTCAGATGAAATGCTAAGAGCTATGACAGTTCGATTATTTTATCTTGTTTTTTTCTATCTTCAGACTTAGGGCACGTATAATAAGCTATGAGAAAGAATACTTTACATTGACGAACGTATCCTTCTCTTTGAGACACCCCCAATGGCTGATTCCAAGAACAGTCTTCGGAATCTTGTCCTGTTTCAGCAGTCTTCGTTTTACCTCATTTCCGATGAGTTGGCTAATGCTTGTATTTAGTCCATCAGTGATCATCCAAGCATCTACCACGTAGTTTAAATAATTTCACCGCATTGTGCTCATTTGCGTCATATAATATGAATCCAATTCAAATAAATATGACTAGGAAACCTGTTAAAATATTATTTTATTGTGCCTGATTAGCCTTCTATCAAGCCGACAGCCCAGGTATTTGAACTGGCTGACCTGCTCTACCAGTTGGCCGTCAATCATTATGTTCATTCCATCCACTTTGTATATCAATGAAAAAAGTCGATGGGATGAAGATAAGGACTGATGGTCAACTGGTGAATCAGGTCAGCCAGTTCAAGTACATGGGCAGTGTAATATCAGAGGATGGCTATTGCAAAGCAGACATTAAGAGCAGAATAGCTCAGGGTAGATGTGCCTTCATGGAAAAGAAAAGGATACTAACTGGTAATATTAACACGGAACTAAAGATAAGAATGATAAAATGTTTGATATGGACAGTTGCAAACATATGAGCCTGCTGAGTGCTGGACAATGACTGGTACGGATAGGAAGAGGATAGAGGCCGTTGAAATGTGGACTTGGAGGCGAATGCTGAAAATAAGTTGGAGAGACAAAATCACAAATCAGGCAGTTATGGAAAGGGCAGGGGTGCAGAGAGAACTACTACAATTAATAAGCAGGATAAAGCATCGGTGGCTGGGCCACATACTTAGAGGAGAGGGTATGTTGGTGACGTTGCTGGAGGGACGTATGGAAGGGAAGGCAACGAGAGACAGAAGAAGATTAAATATGCTGAGTGATCTCGATAATGGAAATACATAAGATCGCACCAAAAGGAAGGCGCAGGACAGAGCGGGATGGCGGAGGCCGGAGGGGATCACGAGGTCGTCCATGTCACAAACCTGCTCAACCGCAAAAGACTGAAGAAGAGAAGAAGAAGAGTCGTTACACAAAGTAAGTGAAGAGGCTAGAATAAATTTCGGCTGTTTAGAATTCAGGTCAACCTCTATCAATTGAACAAGATAATTCGCTTACATCTAGGCTAATCTTTATAAAGTTCTAAAAAGACAATCTCAATATCATCGTAATGAGTCATTGTCAGTTCTGTTGTTTTTGTCTTCTGATTTTTAGAATTTCTTCTGATGAATAGAGGGTATTATTTCTGTGTTGTTGGCCAGTCGACGAGTAATCGGCATCCACAGGCATTATGCATAGCCTACTGCCTTGAGGTCTTCACGGATAAGTTCTACTACAATCTTAAAACTGCTCTCTTCAACTGAATCGGAAGTAGGCCTACCTCTGAACTATAGCTACTTTGATGCAGGGCTGTATAAGTTGTATCAATGAAGAAATTAATTACGTAGTGTATTCGTTTTAATTATTAAAGCAATTTGATTTAGCGCTCCTTCAAGGTTGACTACCCAGGAGCGCTCCCAGTCCAACCGCTGTTAAATAGGACAGCCTTTAAAACAGTAAGAAATGAGACAGAGCATTTGGTAAAGAGTAGCAGGGTGTCCATTCGAGTTATTATGAAGACTATCAGCAGAACGCAATGAGCGAGATGAAGAGGAGGATGTAGCTTCTGAGGTATTAAGGTCTTAAGAACAGTGAGAAATGAGACAGAGACCAAAACTAATTTGACTGGACTCACTGAAAACGAAATTTAATACGGGTTTCTCATGGGTGAATAATAAACAGAGATACGCACTTGTTGAAACGGCTGCTTCGACGAGACCGTTGCAGATCTTCCTGACGTTTCTATACCATCCTTTTGGCATCGCGAAAGCTGTCCCGTTGACTTTACCAGCGGAGTAATCTCTGTCGGATAGGACCGAAAAGATGACACCCGGTTTAGTCATTTTCCAGAGGTTAAACAGCTTCAGGATATAGTCGACGTTTGTTTTGTAATCCAGGCGGACATACTGCAAATTTAGCACGAAGCATCCATGTGGCAAGAACATACTGTTTGGCAACAATTTCAGCTTAAAGCTGCAGCTAACTAAGCAGCGTAACATTGAGTTCACAGCATAGGCCTACAACATTATGCGTTACCTTTACAGGCTTTACATGAATAGAAATTGCACGTTAACTGTCAGCTATAATTGATTGAAATTTGCGGGTAATTCATTCACTCATTCATTCAGAGCGATGGTGTAGTGGTGGGTTTGGTGCGTTGGAGCCGAAGGGTTCGAGGTTCGAATTCACCTCAGTCACCGCTTAGAGACCTTGAGCAAGTCCTTCACTCACAATTGCTCGTGCGCTTCGGCGTGAAGTGTCCGCGCTGCAGTCTTTGCAGCCTTTGAGCGGTGAGCTTGAAGGGATGCTAAGGCAACTGCGAGAAATAAATATTATATTATATTATTTATAAATAGTCCTTGTCTCAAAAAAGGTGCTCATTGCCAGCCATACTGACACCTTTGTTTAGAAAAACAATGGAACTTTTTAATCATCAGCAGGTAATTATTCGGTATACTGCTCGAATCATCTGTTAGCTAGGAAGACCACTTTCAGCACATTTTTGAGTCTGGTCAATTATCCGCCTGGCCAGGAAACACGAACGTGGTCTACCTCAGGTCTCTTAGCGTGCACTTCTGTACAAAATGTGCAGTTCTAAATGGATATGTTGTTCAAATGTAGAAGCACTTCTTTGCAGCTAGAAATAGTAAAAGTCACTGTCATCCGATTGGGAGTGGTTAACCATGGAGGATGGGAAGAGATAGAAGAGGTTGTGCAATTCAAGAAATTTCTTTAAAAAGCCATGGCCTAATAATTTATTATATCTTACAATAAGAGAACGGCTTTCAACCAGGAACGTAATATCAAGCTGAGAATTCGGAAAGTTTTAAAATTTATAGGGGGTGTTGTATTGGAAATTTCGGTGAGTTATCGGTATGCATGTCTCTCAGCATGCAAGTATTTTGCATGCGTGTATAAATGATGCGCACAGTGCTGGCGGAAGGCATTTTCCACTTAACAAAACCAGCCAGACAGGACCTGTCTGATTTTTGCCACATCTACGAAGACGCTTTATTATTACAGGGATGTTCTGCTACATGCAGTGGGCCTCAGAGGCGTTTTTAAGGTTCTGCGAACGTCGGTGCAAAAACATACATGTACCATAGGGGCGCGTGCCGGTTGAGCGGCGATTTTCTGGCCAATGCAAAATCGTACGGTAGAACGACTCGTGGCAGCACTTTAAGACTTTTCTGAAACTACCTTTCTGCAATTGCATATCTTACATCAATTTCAAATGGGACTGAGATTAATTGCGCATTCGACATTATTAGGAAATGACAATAATTAAAGCTCGGTTCAGGACTCAAGGGCATTCGGTGCGTGGACCTAATATGTTAAAAACGGCTCTGGTAGGTCTATAAAGCTATAGGTCTACTTATAGGCTCTAAGGCCCATAATTATGTTTCTTCGTTTCCTCTTATCGCAAATGGGTCGAGATCTTGATATGAAAATATATTAGTTAATCGTAATACTCGTTTGGTCTTCAATTCAGTCCTCCAGTACATTTCATCTTCATCAACGAATTCCAGTTTTCCAAAGGCGTCAGTTGAAAAGTGTTGCATCAACTCACAAGATTCTTCTTCCAAACCGTCATCGACGCAGTGAGCGTTCTTACTGTACCCACACTTACAGATCCTACAAAAAGGAAATTTGCAATGCCAATGAGATATCCATAACTTCCATATTCCGTTGTGAAATTCATATTTGAAATTCGTGTTCACATTCAATTAATTACGGCTTTGAAATTGATCGCTGCAACGTCCATCGAGCCATTTGTATCGCTTCTAAAAATATTCATTCCATTACAAATCAGTAGGCTATTTGGCTATTTCGTTGACGAAGAATTGCTGTCGTAATAAACGTTAATGCCCAATCATACTGATAAAACATTATAGGCGACACTTAGTCCCATTAGCAGATCAGGCATTGAATTTTTGCCTGAACTGGCATTTGTCAGTTGTAACTTGTAAGCCTAACTGGAAACCCACTCGAAACCACGCACCTTTTCCAAATCCTCTCAATTTGCACCTTTTCCATCTCCTCTCAATTGAGAGGCGCGTTTCGAGGCACATTCACATAAAAAATCATTGTTCGGTTAGGAGCGATAACTCCAGAGCAAAACAACTCTTCGTGCAGTTTCGTGTTAAATAATAATAATAATAACAATAATAATAATAATGATTTCACAGGCTCTTTTATTAAGCCATTAATTGACATGGACGAGGGTGGTTGGACTCGCTAAAATTGACACAACTTTAGTTCTGTGTGGGATATTTGTCGAAAAAATAAATATCGTGAATAATAATGATAATAATAATAATAATAATAATAATAATAATAATAATAATAATAATAATAATAATAATTCAAGATTTGTTGAACAAAATACCAGCCATAAAGGAGCCGAATTGTCTCTCCCGATCTGATGGGAAAAGGCCAGATGGAGTTACCATCATTCCCTGGCACAGAGGTCGCTGCTTGACGTGGGATGTGACGGTACCGGATACGTTTGCATCATCATACAGACATTTAACTGCAGAAAGTGCAGGTGCCGCGGCGGAAAGAGCAGCCCGTAACAAAGAGAGCAAATATGCAGACTTAGCAAGATCGCATCATTTCGTCCCTGTCGCAGTTGAAACAGCAGGAAGTTGGGACACTGATTCTCTGCAGTTCGTACAAGAGCTAGGACGGAAAATTTCAGCGGCCAAAGGAGACAAGCGTGAGACGAGTCATCTGCTCCAGCGTCTATCAGTCGCCCTACAAATAGGGAACTCTTTGTCTGTTTTAGGAACGACAGACTCAAACAGTCAAGACACATGGAGGTCTTGCACTGAAGAACTATGTTAGTTCTTATTGTGAACAGGAGCAATTCCATTAGACTTTAAATGACTTTGTTATTTTCTTTGGAAAAAATAAATGTGTGTTATAATAATAATAATAATAATAATAATAATAATAATAATAATAATAATAATAATAATAATTTGCAATTAATTATTTTGCACACAGCGCTTTGAAACAGTTGCTCTAAGAGGCATCTTCACACCACACCCAAGCTTGGGGACGAGAACTGTGCCACCTACTACAAGCTCGGGCACTACTTTTATTTAGTTTCTTATAATAGTCCGACGAATTGTCTTTGAGGAAAAAATAATAAGCTTAATTATAATGCAGTCGCTTTCTATAGCACTTTTGTGCCGACAAAAACAAGCCATCCTGAATATCGTCCTCAATTTTTGCAATCCTGAGGGTTCATAATTATGTAGACCTAGCTCTGGAAATAGTGACAATGATAAAGGTTTGAAGCAAAGTAAAAGTGTGGCTTCTCACTCGCTAACATCCGGTGTAGTTTCTTCGCGGTATTTACTGCATTCTCGCTTTTGGAAGGCTTTCTTTATGAATTCGGTCACTATGCCCTGTAACAAGTATTGAACCAACAGTACTATCGACTTCAGTCTCGATCCGTTTGGTGGTCATAAATCTAAGCAGAGTTTAGCTGATTAGAGTTCTACATTATAGAAATTCACTCCGAATGGTCAGTCTGAAATTAGAATTAGTAAGATGGAAACAGTTCTGACCATGTGCAACGGCAAGAAAAAGAATTTGCCCCTGCCTGAACCATTGAATCCTGCATTTTAAAACTCCTACTGCAAGAGTAACTGTAGGCCCCTAGTATTTAAAACATTCTTCCCATCAAAGGACTATTATAGTGATGTTATCATGCATAGAGTGAAGCTGAAAATTTGCATTTAGAAACCTCTATGAAAAACATTCATGTTCCTAATATCATTTTTAAGCTCTTGCCAAAACAACATTGAGCCGTGACCACTGTGTTTTGCTACCCCTACAGAACTATCTGCGGGCGCCCATGGTCCTGACAGGTCACGATAGAAAGGATCTGGACAGACAGAAGGCGTTCAAGATTTGTTGAACAAAAAACCAGTTTGAGTTGGGACAATAGTCTAAGCAGTGAGATGGATCAAGAGAAGAACCATTATGTGCTGGGTAAACCAATGCTTGTTCTTTGTGAGACAGATGTGCAACCTTCCGATAACGATGTAATGAAGAGATAGAAAAGATGGGTGCTTAATTCATAGGCTACATGTAAATCTACGACAATAGCAATAAAATATGCTATTAGATGATAAACGTATGGTTGTGATATTATACTTACATCGTCTGCTATCAATTTGGGTTTTAATTCAGGCATTTTATTCTCCTTGCAACATCCGATGCACTTTCTGTTCGATCCTGAGATCTCACTCGTACCTGTCAATTAATTTTAAAACATTCCACCAAATACGGTAAGACTAACAGCAGCAACACAACAATCTCCAATCTCAAGATCCCTAGAGTAGCATTCCATGAGTTTACTTTGCCTATCTTTAACGATAGATTAATTATCACTTGCTAATCATCGTAAAATGGGACAAGGCCGTATTGTTTTCTTCGAAGTCTTCAACGTCTGTTTAATAATTACCGATATCTAGTTTTTAGTCATTGTTTTGCTTATTGTTAGATTGCTGCCCTATTGCAGTGATGCAATGCAAGAAAGCAGCTTGTAGCAAATAGTCTGCGGACTGTCCAAAGCGGAGGTTGCTGTGAAAAACCTAAAGCGCTGTCGGAGATACGCGGGTGCCGTGCTTACGAATTTTGAATCCACTGATGTCTTTGAATTTGACGCAATTCCTGGAAAATATATAAGCTTACCTTTGAAATCTTTCAACTAGGCTACCATTTTCAAACTGATGCACACACACGCAAAAAATGTTGAGAAATACATTAGAAAGCCATGCATTTAGCTGGAAAGTAGTTTAATGACCGTGTATGACCAAAGGGCCTTTACAGTCGGAGGCAGAGTACAACCTCTCACTCCACGTTTATATTGCGACCGAGCCACCCGCAGCATGCATTTAGCGCTAGTGTGAGGTAAATAAATGCGCTATATTAATTAAGTGGCTAGGAACACGCGTTCTGTGACCCAACATGTTGATTTTGCAGGTGGCAGCAACTATCTAGTTCAGAAAACAGACGGACACTTATTTCTAGGAAAGGAGATCAAAGATAGCATAAATAAGTAAAACGAGAGTGAGGGCGAGAGAGACCACATGGCCAGAGCACTGTTGTAGTTAGCCTACACTACATGTACATTGTACATTGTACAATGCAGTGGTATTAGACTGTTGTAGGCCTACTGCGCGAAAAGAGCTAGATTTAAAAAATCTAGAAATTTGTTTCCACTGAGCAAAGTTGACGCAACACGAACAAAGAACAGAAGTATGCACATAATTATTATGCTAAGAATAAGAAGACAATGTCATGCTTGCTTCGGCGTGCAACAATAATAGCAACAAATGCGTGCATGTGTTCATACATGAGCCTAAATACATGCTTACATTTATACATACATACATACGTAGGGCCTACATACATACATACATACATACATACATACATACATACATACATACATACATACATACATACATACATACATACATACATACATACATACATACATACATACATACATACATACATACATACATACATACATACATACATACATACATACATACATACATACATACATACATACATACATACATACATACATACATACATACATACATACATACATACATACATACATACATACATACATACATACATACATACATACATACATACATTTGTTTGTATGCGCACTTGTTATAGCGCCCCTTCAAGCTCTCTACTCAGAGGCGCTCCCGATGCAGAGCGGACACTGCATCGGAGTTTCACGCCGAAGCGCTGAGCAATTGTGAGTGAAGGACTTGCCCAAGGTCCCTACGCGGTTGAGGGTGGATTCGAACCTCGGACCTTCCGGCTCCAAGGCAACGACGCCACCACTAGACCACCGCGCCCCACAAACATACATACATACATACATACATACATACATACATACATACATACATACATACATACATACATACATACATACATACATACATACATACATACATACATACATACATACATACATACATACATACATACATACATACATACATACATACATACATACATACATACATACATACATACATACATACATACATACATACATACATACATACATACATACATACATACATACATACATACATACATACATACATACATACATACATACATACATACATGCATGCATGCATGCATGCATGCATACATACATACATACATACATACATACATACATACATACATACATACATACATACATACATACATACATACATACATACATACAAAGTCATACATACATACATACATACATACATACATACAAAGTCATACATACATACATGGGGCGTGGTGGTGTACTGGTGGCGTCATTGCCTTGAAGCCGGAAGGCTCGAGGTTCGAATCCACCCTCAACCGTGTAAGGACCTTGGGCAAGTCCTTCACTCACAATTGCTCAGCGCTTCGGCGTGAAACTCCGATGCAGTGTCCGCTCTGCATTCGGGAGCGCCTCTGAGTAGAAAGAGCTTGAAGGGGCGCTATAACAAGTGCACATACAAACAATACATACATGTACATAAATACATACATACACACATACATACAATGTCATACATACATACACACATACATACAAATGTATGCATGCAAGCAAGGAAAGTATTTTAACGACCGTGTATGACCAAAGGGCCTTTACAGTCGGAGGCAGAGAGCAACCTCACACTCCACGTTTATATTGCGACCGAGCCACCCGCAGTAAAGATCCGAGAAATTAATCTCTGACCGGGAATCGAACCCGGGCCGCCGGCGCCCCGAGCGGGCTACAACCCACTCTGCCACGCAGGATCTCTCGCATGCAAGCACACACATACATACACATTTATCCATGCATACATACACACACATAAATACTTACATGCATGTATGACATGCGCGTGCTGCCATACATGCATCTCTTCATTAGGTAGGCTAAGTGCTTAAAACTTACATTCTTAAGCGAATAATATAATAATATTCATGCGTGCATAGGCTACATAGTTACAGGCAACTGTGCATTCATAAACACGCCTTTAACGTTCCTGACGCCTATACCTAAATTGGTTGAACAGTTACTGTCCTGTAAACGCAGCTCCTGCAAAACATTGTGGTGCTTCGAACATCACTTTTATCACCTCGGTCGAATCGTTTAAAACTAATTTACCAGCACTGCTGACAATAAATTGTCCTTTTCTTTAAATACTGGCTCTGTAAAAGCAGCATGGGAAGAAACCGTAAAGAAACTTTAAAAGTCATTTATACCTGAATGTTGATGCTTATCTGGATTAACGAGGCGCTAACACGATTCCGAAGCGTTGGCCTACGATACGTAACAGATCTGATGTGCGCTTCTTTGTAAAACTATTCTGATATAAAGAGAACCAATATTTATACCGAATCGAGTAGCCTACCTCAAGAGTGAGTGCGAGGCTATGGCCATGTCTATTTTTATACGCATGTGTTTTCCAATTCGAACTTGCGCTTTCGTAGACTGTAGGTCTAATGAGATGGATGAAGTTTGTAATAAATCATCTGACCAGGTCTACTTAAGTCTACATCAGAAGTTTGCCCCGGCAATGTGGTTTAGTTCTAGCGACATCTTGTTCAAGCGATATAAATGGCACATTTCAACCGACTAGTCACTGGCTTCAGGGTAAATTACTGTGGTGGTTATTTCGCCTCAAGCTCAACCCTGACGATATTTTCATTTAAACTTTAAAGTTACCCAGTCAGTGTGACAATACATGTAGGTGGCAAACGTTAGGGCTAGACCTACACGTGTCGATGCCAGGCATTGTAGGGAAAATGTGGTTGTTCTACCTTACAGTTTCAAGTTGATTCGAAGTTCGTTTTTGGCACAATGAAAACTAGCCATGCTGCTGCAATGTCTGATGATTCGCCAAGCAAGCCACAAAAAATAATTATTGGCCTACGATTCTAAACGCAATTTGACATAATAATTAATGACCATTGACCGATGCCGTGCGTAGACATAGGCCTAATAGGCCTAATGACTGCGGTGTAATCTATCGTTCTGACGTTCTAAATTATTCGCCACTGGCTAAGTTTGATTGTTGGTCGAACACAAGTAAGAATTCTAGCTAAATGGAAGTCATAACGACGAAAATAATAATTTTCTTAAAATAAGAGTGTGGTTGATGAAACAATAATTGTCGATCAAACGCTGCTGGATTGTTTAAACGAAGTCTTGCCTAAACGGAAGCTGGTTCGATGAATAGTAGGCCTATGCTATTCTTGCCAAACAAGAAGTTGGATTCATGAAAAATATATCAATGGGTGAGTAATTTATATTGGGGGAGTAATTTAAAACGCTGAAATGATAGATTATAATTTTTTATTGTCAAGTCACAGGATAAAGAAAGAAAACGGGAAAATTATAAATCATGCCTTATCAATGCATATTTAAGTTATTTTAATTAAGTTATCTGATAAATTAAAAATTCCTTGTATCAATTGATGACACTTGTAACATTGTTTCAAATCCTGTGCTTTTGCCTTTGTGTGCTTATAATTGTTGCAAAGGGACCTATAAAAATTGATTATTTTGATTTGATATCATGACTCATCATCATCATCAATATCATTGGGCTCAATGCCCGTAAGAGTCCGACGCCACTCTCTGTCTGAGTCTGTCTCGCGTCATGCTCACCAGCCTCAACCGTTCTGTCAGCAGGTCTGCTCCATACCATAAACATCTTGGAGCAGCTAGACCACCTTGTCTGATTGAAGAGAATCGTGGGAAAGAGGCATGAAGGACAACGTGGGTCAATGAACGTATGTGTCCCACGCTCTCCCCCCCCCGACTCTCTCCGCAGGTCTGTCCTAACCGGCCTGTGCATATCATGACTATCATTGTGTAAATGGCATGATAACTACGTCACATACAATTATATTATTTTTATTGCATAATGTGACATCATGCTTGCCATCGTCGCAGTTCATTTTATTAGGCCTACCTCGCGTATTTTATGATTGCAGTTCTGATTGTTTGGCTATTTATTTAGGCCTAACGTCTTTGATGCAGAGGTACATGATTATGACTTTTAAACGACCTTCCGAAACATAGCCTACAGTTTGATAAAGTATAGATCTGAAATGGACCAGGTTAGATCTGGATCTAAGTGAATAATTTTTCATCGTGTGAGTCAGCTAAGCGTTTTGTTGAATTCTTAGTTAGATGTTTTTAGGTCTGGTCTGTTATAGAATTGGATCAGCTCAATCAAAGAGTCAACAGCGCAAATATATAACCTTATACACCGTGAGTAAAAAAAAGTAAGCCAAATTGTTTTTCATATATCTCTAATGCCTGATAACATATCACGCTAAAATTTTCCAAATATTTAGAGAATTGGACGAAGAATATGATTCCAAAATTTCATGGGATAAAATTGAACGGATAAAAAGATATGAATCTGTAAACTTCATATGCCGAAATTGCCGTTTACAAGCAATTTTTTTGTCAGATTCAATAAAAAGTAAGCTAAACTGTTTTTATTATATCTCCAATGCCAGCTAATTAATCATACTAAAACTTTCCAGATATTTAGATAATTGAACCTAGAATAGGATTCCAAAATATCATGTAATAAATTTGAACGGGTAGAAAGATATGAATATTTGAACTTCATCTCCGAAATTTCAGTTTTCAGCAAATCTGTTATGGTGTTCGCTGCAGTTTTGATGCCTGATAATTTCCAATTTTTGGTCTTCAGTGATCCTGGAGTAAAATTTTACGGAATATAAAGTGTGGAGCGTGCATAATGAAAGACCGAGTCTACCAGACAACAATCCATGATATAAACGATCTGAAGCAACGCTTGTTGGAAGTGTGGGATGGCCTGGACCAGAGGATAATCGACGATGCTGTTGCCTAATGGCGCCTGCGCCTTAAGGCTTGCGTGCAAGCTGAAGGATGACATTTTGAGCATCTTATTTAATTAAATAATCAAATCATACTGTTGGGGTTATATTGCTAGTTCAATTATCTACATATCTGGAAAATTTTAGAATGATTGATCATCAGGCATTAGAGATATGAGAAAAAGTTTGACTTACATTTTACTGAATCTGACAGAAAATTGCTTGTAAACGGCAATTTCGGCATATGAAGTTTAAAAATTCATATCTTTTTATCCGTTCAACTTTATCTCATAAAATTTTGGAATCATATTCTTGGTCCAATTCTCTAAATATTTGGAAAATTTTAGCGTGATATGTTATCAGGCATTAGAGATATATGAAAAACAATTTGGCTTACTTTTTTTTGACTCACGGTGTAGATCATTAATTGGATATGGCATCTCCCTAATAACGATCGCTTTTATAGGCTAATTATATGCAAGTCTATATCTTAATTTGCCTGTGCCCGCGCTGCAGATCTCTCAATGGCACCATCAATTGCGTTTTTATACGATGGAAAAATAATTATTGACACCGTTTCTGACTTCTGGTCGTTAAGTGGTTAACTTCAAATTAAGCCCCGAGTTTCGAACCCTGACCGCAAAGTGGTAAGATCGGAAGATGTCCTAGAAGTGGTTAGAGCCATAAAACATTTTAAACATCAGTTTCATCTAAACTCGATTACACACAGACGCCCACGTGATTTTATGACTGCGTAAGCTGTTCGAAGGTAAACACACTAAGAAATTATTAGGTCAACCAGAATATCGAGATAGAATTTTGGCATGCTATATTGCGCAGTAAACAATTTGATCTCTGTTGATTAACCACTTTAACCACTTTAGACGATGTTCAATGCAACATAATTTGAAAGGAGACAAATTGGTAAAATGAACATGAAACGCGTTGAGTAATTAATCGGTAAATTTTTAGAGAGTAGCTATCTATAGCCATTGAGTAGCCTGAGATTTGTAGTTCATGGTGAGGCCTATTCTTCAGGTTTACTAGCAACATTTAATAACAGTCAGAAAGAAACTTTCTTCACGGTCCAAGTTGGCAAAGTAAAGAAGGTATGTGTCATTGGAAAAGTGGAAGAGAGGCTTGGCTCGAATAGGAAGATGTATTTTGGTAGTTTACCAACGTGCGCAACATAAGCTATAACATTAACCTTTCAAAAACTCTTATAGGCTATTTCGTTGTTTAGCGGCCGGATAATGACCCTACAGGCCCTAGCCGTTATATTTCTTGTGTGCACAAGCGTAATCTGGTCTTAGAACCACACTCTTAGAAAAGCACTTCGCTACTAGACCTATAAAACGCAAACTGACGAGTGACCTTCTTGAAACGATGTGAGTGTTTGAAATGCATGTAATTTAGTTACCATACAAGTCTAACAAAGTAATAAAAATAGCTAATTGCGTGGGCGGATATGCGAGCACTGGCATTTGCTGACGATGGTATTTATGCGTTTATTACAATGTCGTAAACCGTCGGCGTCGGCTCATGAATAAATTAAATTAACTTCTCACCAATATTACGATTTTTGCGTGGGCGGCATTGCATGACTGAACTCGTTTCGGCTTTCTTAATTTCATCTAAGGGCTATTAAAACATTTTTGAGCCGTCGGCGTCTACATTGGCGTGAGGTCATGAAGTCACGAGGTCATTAAGATGAAATGTCGGTCGAGGTGTGTTTATTGCAGATGTAGTAAATGCCATGCGACGTCCGGTAGTAACCATAAAAAGGATTAGATTTAGATTTAAATTCAACAATTTATTAATATAAATTATCGTCAGCATCAGCACTCAATGTAAAGAACAAACAGACTCATCCGCTCCAATTTACGACGTGTATATAGGCCTATAGACGAACATGTAGGGCTACGAATTTTTCAACAACAACCCCAATTCAAATTCTACAATTCAAACTCTGAGTCCGGGATCTACCAACCAAAAATTGCTATCCAGGAAATACGTGCCCCTAGTTTAACGGGATTTATTTGTATCCCTTTGGGGAAATTCTAGGCAGCCTGTAAATAATTTAAACTTCAAACATTTCTAATAGGGCCTATTGTGTAACATGGTTGCAGTAAAGGGATTGAGAATTGAGAACCAACATTTTTAGACTTCGACTCTAGGATTGGTCGGTTAGTCAAGGCAGAGTTTGGTGACATCAACATTCTAAATGCCAAAGTTCAGTTGGACCCAGGATGGTCGGATAGGCCTACATAGTTTAACGACAGTAATAACAGAGGCCGCTGCCGTGGGAAAATATTTGTTACTTTTTTCCTACTGAGGAAATCATTTAGGCTGTGACTAGCGGACCGCCAGGCGGCCCTCAAATTTCAAATACTAGCGGACCGCCACTGGCGGCCGTCCAATACGGAATACTAGCGGACCGCCAGACAACATGGCTGCCAATTAATGCAATAAAATTTGAGCGCCACGTATTGACGATTGTTCATCAGTTCAGCTTCAATTTCAGCAGAATGACTGCACTAACCCTAAAACTAACCCTAACCGACCCTCACGACGCCTAACCTGAGCCCTAACCAACCCTCACGCTTTGCATGTTGGGATGAGTGCATTGAGTGGTATAATTTGGGACCGCTGTTGACAGGATAATCAAATTCTATTTACACCGAAATTTATCTTCGTTAATCAAACTTCTATTTATACTATAAAAACATCTAAATGGTTTCTCGTTTCCCTTCTCCTTGTTTCTAGAATTTTTTGTCAGACATAAAACAAGCTATCGGTAACTGCCGCCATTGTAACTATATTCAAGAATCAAGACTCGTTAGGCTACTCATGTGACAGGTTACACGTGACTGGCGGTCCGCTAGTAATTGAAATTGGACGGCCGCCTGGCGGTCCCCTAGTCACTTCGAATCATTTAAGGGGCCTATAATTATCATAGGCTACTCGTAGAAGTACGTAGCATGGTGTCCAGCCATTTGCGCGCAAGACGTTTGCGCGCCGTCGTTTGCGCACCGTCGCAATATGCAATCTAAAGAATCTACGAAATAACCACTTTAATCATATCAAAAAATCTGTATTGGTTTTCTACAAAATAACTACTTTTATTTGGCAGTAAGTTCAGCAACCCATCAATGTTTTGTACAAAATGACTACTTTGGCATTTAAACCTTTCTCATATCATATATATACTGCACCATTACGAACTTTGATGTCGCCCTATATTAACCCTGGTCTTGAATTATTTCTAGATTAGTATTATAATACGAATAAGATTACTATTAATAGTCATATTTTAAGAACTTATAATGTGTGTTCACTAGAAGACAAACATGAATACACATCAACGCGCCTATATCGTACACATAACACAGGAGTTCGCTGTTTGATCATACCAAGATGACAGACATAATAGTACATGTCAATCCACACTGAGCGCGCGCAAACGTCCCGCACGCAAATGACGGGCATTTTTTGCTGCGCTCAACCGACTGCGCGCAAACGACGGCGCGCAAACGTCCTGCGCGCTAACGACAGGGCGCCGCGTAGCATAAATGTCCGGATCAGAAGGTTTCACGGGTCTGTCTTTGCTATTAAAGAATTGCATTGTAAAAACTTAGTTAGGCCTAGGCCTATCTGTGTTTATTTCATACCAATGTTGACTTTATCTATGATTTGATGGTTCTGTGGAGGCAGAAACATAGGCGCGCCGTAAATGATTTTAATTTCCAATAAGGGTGGTTTCTCTAGAAGCCTACACGCGCTTTGTATTTCATTATTTATGGAGACATCTGATGTAGACAGCGTGTTCGATGGTGAACAGATTTGTACAAGTTCCTCTTCAACTGGTCTGAGGTTGCCAAATTGTTGTACCGTCCTCTTCACCATGCTTTAGCACCCTGGATCAACCACATAGCAACATGTTCTAAAGGAAGGGCTTATACGAGAGATTGTCTGGTGGATTTGGCATTCTGAGTTTGAACTTCGGACGTGCGTAGGCCTAATGTTTTCAATTAGGCTAGGCCTACTTGCTTGTGTTAATAAATTATTGTTTAATGTGAATATTCACATTCCTCTTAAATTGGAATCATGCTAATTAAAATTATATAATATTATTAAGTACGTTTGTATATAAGAATACCATCTAATTAGTTTTCTCTAAATACTATACTGCCCTGAAAAGCCAAAACACAGTAGGCCTAACTCCTTTACTATAAGAGTCATAGTTACTGTGTTTTGGCTTTTCAGGGCAGTATAGCTCCCCGTCGCTAGCATTGACCAGATCGTCATCTCTGGATGAACCAAATAATAATTATTATCAGTATCATATATTTCCACAAATGTTTTTCCATGAAACTGATTACAAACACTTATTACAGTCACAGTCATGAATTACCAAGTGCAGAAGCCAAGAAGATTAATTGCGTATAGCCTAATACAAATATTGATCCATAGCCTACTTCTCGATTATTAGTCATAATTATGTAGGGGAGAATGTCCGGGTTTGTGACAGGTCCTGCATTGGGATAGTGGTGGTACAGAGGTCGTCTCTATATATTATCGCGTGTGGCGCCACCGAGGGAACGTATTTCATGTGGCAAATTATCATACGTCTTATCTTACAATAAAGAAGACGGTCTACACAGATATTGGAATTGTGAATTTTCGGGCTAAAAATTAAAATTTGTACTCACTCAGTCTCAACCACTGGATTAAATGTATAGAACCAATTTAGCTCAAAACTATCAATAAATTGCTTATTGCAGTATATTGCAAAGCATATGGTGAAATTATGGATAATTGATTGAGTAGGCTACATTTTTATTATCTCAAAAGTAGTGCCCTGGACATTAATGGCCTGCATTGGGACATGCGCTCATGGCTTGCATTGGGACTACTCCAATGCAGGATATTCATCATAGGTAGGCTAAGTAAACCGAACTGGTTTTACTGTAGGCCTAGGCCTATATTACGTAAAACAGAATGCTATCAGAATGAGCAGTGATATGTTACGTAACTTACGTTGCATTCACTTAAAATTTACCAGTAAGGCTAATTATTTATTAGGATTACATGGCTCAATGGAAGCTTGTACGCATTAATTTTTGTAATTATTGTTGTTTAATCTACTCCATTCACTCATTTAGATCTTATCAACTGGAATATGATCTATTATAGTCTACTAGATATGATTAGAACCAGGTCTGTTGTTTATCGGACTTTGTCCCAATGCTCCACGTGCGTTGTCCCAATGCATGGCGCGATGGCTTGAATTGGGACATATTTTTCACGAAGGAAGTTCTAATTTTGGGGGGTTTATTCTGGTGATAATATTGCAATAAAATCAGTTTTGTTTCATGAAACGTTACTGTTTCGGACTATATCGACAATATTACATGTAGCCTACTACAAATAACACAGTAAATGTAAAAATTGACCAAATGCTGGACATTCTCCCCTACACTTGATCTAAAATTCTATATAAGTAGATCTATATAATTATAGACTATATAAATGACGCAACTAACAATACGCTAACAATAGTCAAATCAGCGCGGCACAATAACCAATATTAGCCTAATTATGGTTATCCCGTAGTTTACGATGCTAAATTATTTTAAGGTCGTATTCGACGTTGTAAATTAAACCGTCTAGGCGTCTACCGATGTCCATGATAACATTCACCAATCCATCTTCTATTTAAGGAAACAATTATCATCAATCGAAATTCTGTTTAAGCTAGAGTTCTTGTCATCGATCCAATTTCTATGTAACCAAGAATCTTTTCGTCAATCTAGCGTTTTTATTTCACAACAATCTCACTCCTATTTCGACAAAACATCTAATCCATCCAACTCTACTGAAGCAAAAACTTATTTTCATCAGGCCAGCTTCTATTTATAGAAGCAATTATTTCCATCAATCCAGCTTCTACTTAAACAAAGAATTTCTTTCTTAATAATATTCCAACTTTCACTTAGGCAAACAAGTAGCCTATTTTCATAAATCCAGCTCCTACGCAAGGAAACAATTATCCCATCAATCCAGCTTCTATATAGACTAAGCAAGAAACAAGTTTAAACAATCCAACTTTCATTTAGGCAAACAATAATTTTCATGAATCCAGATTCCAATTCAAATTGTCATTATAAATAATTTAGCATTGTAAGCTACGGTTTCACCTTAATGATGGCATCAATAATTATTTGAATAGTAATATAATAACAGCAAAGATAATAGCTAATAAGACAGGTAATGCTAAGCAAATAATTACAAAAGGCCAAGTGTGACGCAATTGCAGCAGTTGTGATCATAGTTATGGCTAATGAACAAATCGCGCAGTAAAGTAGACTAGTTTGTTTGTTTGTTTGTATGTGCACTTGTTATAGCGCCCCTTCAAGCTCTCTCTCTCTACTCAGAGGCGCTCCCGATGCAGAGCGGACACTGCATCGGAGTTTCACGCCGAAGCGCTGCGCAATTGTAAGTGGACTTGCCCAAGGTCCATACGCGGGGAGGTGGATTCGAACCTCGGACCAAGGCAACGACGCCACCACTAGACCACCGCGCCCCACTAGTGGTTCAAAACAGATTAATAAAGACATTAAATTAAAATTCAGATTGATTGATTAATTAGCCATGCATCAAGACTAGAATAATTATTTTAAAACAAAAACTCCTTTAGTCTTTTTCTGGAAAGTGTAGAGATTATTATTTTATTCTTCTCAAAATGATCTGATAATGAGCTCCATAATAGAGAACAAAGAAGCCGGATGTCACAGAAACTGCAAGTAGGCCAATTCGGAAATAACATTTAGCCGAAGCAAGGGTAGGCTATTCAGCGAGTGAAATTAATATATCATATTATATGACTATAATAATAATTTATAAGTTTACTACTTATAAGCGTGTTATCATCACGACTTTTTAGTCGTTGCCATCTGAAAACGCTCTAGGCCTATACAGAAAGAACAAAACGATCAATTTTTCAAACAAGGTTACATGCATAGAACTTGTGTATGAAAGTAGCCTAATTTATACGCAGCAACATAACAAACACTTGAATACAACTAACATGTGCAAGTATCGTTTGCACTTTACTGGATAAACGAATAGCAAACCACTGATGGCATTATACACCATGAGGCATAAAAAACAAAGCCACTATTAAATTTGTTATAATTTTGACAATATTCAAGCAATGTCAATGAAATTCTGGAAAATTATAGCTAAATAGCAGGCAATGTCAAACGATTATCAGTTTGTACTCGAACTGTCCGCCTTTAGCTTCTACGCATGTGCAAAGTCGCTTGCGCCATTCACGCACCGCCGAGTCAATAAATTTGCTGGTCAAAATCGTTCCAAGCTTGCACGATTCGCTTACAAAGATCTTCAACATCACGGACCTTTCTTTGTACACCATTTCCTGCATGCATCCCCATATTATTTGATAATCAACAGGATTCAGATCTGGGCTGTTAGGGGATCATAGTATAGGAGTTATGAAGTCAGGAGCTTCATTCGTCAGAAGTGCAACCGTTTCTCGCGCTCTGTGCGCTAGAGTATACCACCCTGCTGGAAAATGTAAAATTCAGAGTTCCCGAATTTCAGGTAGAAGGTCTCCCATGAGTAAAACATCTCTGTAGTGTTGGC
The DNA here is from genome assembly GCA_945859605.1 of Lumbricus rubellus. Taxonomy (NCBI): domain Eukaryota; kingdom Metazoa; phylum Annelida; class Clitellata; order Crassiclitellata; family Lumbricidae; genus Lumbricus; species Lumbricus rubellus. The sequence goes on from OX243817.1 coordinate 36,784,802, forward strand.
CATTGATTTTTACCCTGGTTCAACAAAGTGAATTGACGTGCGCCCCAGAGAAGAAACATCGACTGACACCATCAGGGATTTGCTAAACGTCGGACGTGTGCGTAAAAGACGGTCGGTTGCAATATCTCTCTTTCGAGTTCCAACTGCTACGTACAGACGATCATTTTGAGTATTGCTATGAGAAGCAGAAAATGGTGTACAAAACAACAGTCGGTGATGTTGAAGATCTTCGTAAGAGAGTTATGCAAGCTTGGAACGATCTTGACCAGCGAATTAATTATTGACTCGGCGGTGCGTGAATGGCGCAGGCGATTTCGCGCATGCGTAGAAGCTAAAGGCGGACAGTTTGAGTATAAACTGAAAATCTGTTTACATTGCCTGCTATTTGGCTATACATTTTCTGAATTTCATTGACATTGTATGAATATTGTTAAAATGACAACAATTTTTTTAGTGGCTTTGTTTTTTATGCCTCACGGTGTATGTAGAAACCTTACGTCACGCCGTATAAGAATACAATGTCGGCGCAGTCAGAAAAAACCCATAAAATTGAACGTCACGTGATCCAATCGTTTGGAGGTTTTCATACTGATTAATTCCCAGAACAAGAGATTTGCAAGAACCGCACATTGTTGAAATTTTCGCTATCGATGTGACAATGGAACCCAGCAAATTAACATAGTTGTCACTTATAATCATTTGCGTCAGTAGCTTACTATTGACAATGCTAGGCCCAATCTAATAATTATGTTGCAACTAGCCTACATGTACAATTGCATGTAGAAACTTACTTTCAGTGGTCACATTAAGAAATCTTTAAGAAGTAGGCTACGAGTTTCAAATGACGTCTTTTTGATTTAAGACTAAAATATCTTGGTTAGCAGCACAGAATGTGCATATCTGGAGTTACTTGACAGAGTCGTCTTCAGTAGAATCGGTTTCTCTGGATCAATTGCCTTTCTTCTCTGTTTCACCAATCGTATCATGCGATTCTAGGATTCCTGTCGCATCTACAAGAACAATCATTCAGAAACGTTCTTCCATAAGCCATATGCTACTGGAACTTGGTAAAGTAGGCCTATATGCGAACAAAATCTGTCTGTCCATCTGGAATAGACAGAACGGTAAAGAAAGAGCTATAATAGGCCTCTACACCTATTTAAAATCTCACTGTAGACTAGACTATCTGTCTAAATGCATAATGTCTCTATAATTTATATCTCTAAAAACCCGTCTATTTTTCACGCAATCTCCCTCATTGTCTGTACATACAACATATGTCTCTCTCCCTCTTTCTTTCTTTCCTCCATCCTTTCCTCCGTCCTTCCGTCCCTCCGTCCGTCTCTCTCTCACTCTCTGTCTCTCTCACTTTGTCTGTCTGTCTGTCTCTCTCGTGTATACACACATGCACGCATTGCACGCATACAGACAAACACCTTCGATCTTTCCTCAATTAATTATTCACGCTGATGTCTGTTCTCGGATTGACTATTGTGACTCTGCCCTTGTTGGTCTGCCTGATGTTCGGCTAGCTCCACTGCAATCTGTACTCAATGCTGCTGCTAGGCTCATTGCCCGTCTTTCTCGGTTCGCCCACATTTCTATATTCATGACTGAACAACTTCGCTGGCTTTCACTCTCGGCCCGTTCACAATTAAAAGTTCTGATTTTGGTCCTTAATTAGTGCCCTGCGTCCGTTAGACGGACGCTTAGAAAACCCGTTGCCAAAATAAGAGGCAACTGCATAATATGGTCATCACTATTTTTTAAATTAATGGGTCAATTGGCTATAGATTCCAATATTGTGATTGCCGGATTATGTGAATTGGATATATTTTATTGCTTGTGCTAATTTGTCTAAACTGTCTACTGCATCATGTCGAAAATCCTCGTAACCACTAGGCCTAGTTATTATGTTTCTGTTTCGTATTGAACGAGGAGGATATTAGAGAAAGTGTTATTGTTTTTCATAGTAGCCATATGGGTAAATAATTATGCTTACAGAATTCTATCCCAATTACCCCAAGTTTTCGTAAGGAAATTTTGATTGCAATGTAAGCGTCCGTTATAACGGACGTCGGGCACTAGTCCAGAGATGACGTTTCCTACAGCAAGTCTGCATGCGCCATTGTTGCAGCATTACCTCCGTCATTGCATTGCTTGTAGTATGAAGTAAGCATCAGCCTGCAATTCATTCAGACTGGCGACTCACTATTTTGACATGAATATTGTAGACTTTTGTACTTTTGACTTAAGCTTGGGCACGACAATGCATGTACTTGAGGAACCTGTACACAAGTCAAATTACCTTAAAACCCATGATAGCAGCCAGGTGCAAAGAACTAGCATAATGCCTCACTAATGCTGATGATATGCTGGTGTTACCGCTGAGTTGCAAGAGTCTTCTACCACCCTCCCGCGAGGGGATCAGACTCAATCCCTGTCCTTCCTCTCCCAAGTCGACCACCTCCTCCCGACGTAGGATTTGGCTCATTTCTGATTTCCCCTGTTTTGCATTTGGTTCAAGATGCGCCCACCCTGCAGTATTGAACATAATCCCTAGTAGGCCTATTAGTTTCCAGTGCATGAACTTTTAGGATGGTGGACGAGGGTCGTGTGCATGGATAGTCACACAGCCAGAAGAAAGTCATGTCTGTTTTTCAAACTTCCATATGTTCCTCCTCTACAATCAAGTCATGGTCGGTGTTGACAAGTAAGATCGGCGCGATGCTTGTTACATGATATGAATCAGGCAATGGAATTGTGACGGCCAATCAGTCTACCTGTTTGACAAAGCTTGGAATATCTTACAAAGTTTACTAGGGCAGCAATAATTTGACTTCAGGCAACAGATGGCTGTAAGTGTACACAAGTGTCGTGGCGTACGATCCAGTACTCAAGTGCCTGGCGTACCATCCATCCAAGGTCAACGTGCTGCTGCAGTCCTGTAAGCCTGATGTACAAAGCGATGGTAAAAATCATTGAAATGTACTAGAAAACACAAACTGCCATTGCAAGGCTTGAGAAAATGTGGTGGAAACCTTTATCCTGGGAGCCACAAGTACTATCACAATGCATGAAACGCTCGTAAATTAGCTGATCCCTGCACTTGGCATTAGATAAATGGAGATAATTAGCTCATAAAAATTATAGTAGGCTAGATAGATGTTGCAAATCATCAAAAACATTCACCGAGCATTGTATGAAATACGAAGGAGGCTTGATTCTTAATGGTAACCTAGGCACTGGGCTAGTGCCCGACGTCCGTTATAACGGACAGTATGGAAGGTAGGCTACTCATATTGTAGCTGGAGTCAATACATAAGTTCCCACCCATGTTACTGCACCAAGTTGTTGAGATTATTGAAACTACAACTTAATTTGTTGGGTTTTACCACTTTGGGCACTAATGGGTTAAGTCTCCAACCTCTCAATCCGAACCCGCGGAAGATCAGCAAAGATGGAGGCGCAGTAGCCGAGGCGGCTCAGCACACACGCATGGACAAGGGAGGCTTCAGCTTTAGAAGTGAGAGAGCGAGCAATGACCCTGAGCTGTCGTAGTAGCAGCTGCGGCCCACATGATCTACAAGGTGGCTAGTGAAACTTTCAGAGATTGTTGGAAATTCATTCCCCTGCAAATTGGAAAATCTTCGCAGAAAAATTCCAATCGGTGTCGAAGATATCGCATTTTATCCGGTGGTACATTTTTTTAGCCACCCTGTATATGAGATGCAAGGGTAAGTTCAGAGTAAGCTTATATGCGTGGTGCATTTCATTTTTCATTTCAGGCCAGACCAATAAAGAGCGAAATACTACAATAATGATCTGGCATTCAGCCTACAATGGCAACGGAGCACCTCTGAGTAGTGAGCTTGAAAGGACGCTATAACAAGTGCACGTACAAAGCAAACATACAAACAATGGTTAACAACGCTAATCTCGATAGCATGTGAGGCCTGTAGGCTAATTGAACGACAGCGGGTTCTAACCTGCTTAACTGATTGCATGCAACGACTTAATAGTATAATTTGATATTCATTTGTTACATTTACAAGCGATTGAACTCTAATAAGTTATTGACTCATTTTCAGTTTCTGCTCCTTCAGTTATTCAGTCGTTCGCACACCTTCATCTGCCTCAAGCTTTTTTGATCTATTGACCACAAGGCATCCAATTTATAGTAGGCCTACTGTAACAGTCTTGTGTCAGATTTCGTTGCATAATCCACCCACTCATTAGTTTTCCAGAAATTTTAAAATAGGCCTACTGATGAGTGGATGGATTTATAGTAAGAAAAATTGTCAAAATAATTAGGCCTATTACATATTATATCTAATTCTAAACAGAACCCGCTCTAGCGGCTCTTTGATCTTTGGGCAAACGGATGTGGTTCTTCAACTAAAACCTCTAGAGTCTAGACCACCTAGTGGCGTAGCCAGGAATTTATGATGGGGAAGGATTTATGGCCGGATGCCCTTCCTGACACCAACGCAACAGTATTGCAATAGATCTAAATAAATAAAACGGAATAAAGTAACAAAGGGAAGAAAACTATTATTGTTACTGCAAACAATTTTGTTTTTCTTATTTAAGTGGATAAATAACCTTTAAAACGTTTTACTAACCCTCTGAAACAACGTAGTAAGCTTAACTTGTGTATAGATTTGTGACCACCACTTAGCGCGTTAAAAATCGGATTCTGTCATCGCTACGAATAGGGCAAATCGAAACTTTTAAGCTCGACCGCCTAAATTTTGGAATTCGTCCATATTAATTTTGTCAATAGAACAGGATTTTCCTACTCACCCAAACTGGCTGTGTCATCCATGTCTTCCCAAGCAATTTCTCCCATATCTGAAAATAGTTTAATATAATAATTGACCGAAAATATTGGTCATGTCATTAGACTCCGCTTAAATCACACGCATGCCTCTACAAAATATTCTGTTACGCATGGGCGTAACTTTCCCCTGAAAACAGTGGTGGTGACTCTTCCTGTACTCACAACTTCTGCATCTCCTCTCTCCCTCCGATTCCTTTATCCCCTCCCCATATACGAATTTAGGATGACCTCTGGTGATAACTCTTCCTCCCTTCCATCTCCATTTCTACTCTTTAGTCTTTATCCTCTTTCGTCTCTCTCGCTGTGCGATCCACGATCTTTCCATTCACGGATGATCAAGTCAACGTTTAAAACACAGCTCTTTTACAGATTGTATCCAGATTCCCCCTGTTCTATTCGTAAGTCTCGATAACCACTTCGATTCTTACTCAAAGTAGTCTGCATTTGCACTTTTTGCTTAGGCTAATAATATATACTCACATCATGCCAATTAAGCTGGGAATTTGAAAAATGACGCGTGTAAGATTGTTCAAATAATTTCAAAGGCGCTCCTCTGTATAGGCCTACACACAGCACTATAGGCCTATTTATCAACAATTTTATTCATTTGATATTAACTTATATCTTTGGTAAAATCGAATTTAGTATCAGTCCTAAGATAAGCTCATCCGGCATCTCAGTCTTCTCCCTCCCTAAAATCGTTCTTTTCCCACCGTATTGATATTTATATGAATAGATCTATATTTTGTATGCCAGAGCTGTCTTAATTAATTAATAATTAATTGTTTGCCCTCCTATCTGACCAACCTGTCTTAATTGGATTATATAATTATTGCAAGTTTATTGTAAGATTCCTTCCCAAACCGTCCATGTTCCGACTGCGCGAAAAGTTTGTTGTAAGCGTCCAACTTTAAATATGCTGTGGTCTTCAGTTGAATCACGTCCAAAGAGTATAAGACTCGCAGTGTTCATTCGCTCGATCAATTATATCATGCAAGAGACAGCTGTCTAGCTTGCTACCCCCCCCCCCCACAGAGGTCAATTCAATTCGAACATAAATTTTAACTTTTACAATGTTCAGAAATACATGTAACTCCCCTTTCTTCACTTAAATTTTTTGTTGACATAATTTGATATTTGGCGGAGTTATAGTAAAATATAAACCCACTACAAGGACCTACAGTAAGAGAGAGAAAGACAGACATACAGAGGCAGAGGCAGAGGCAGAACGAGAGAGAGAGACTTGATTCACTTACTGTACACGGTGATTCATAAGAAAGTCACCTTATAAGGTGACTTTTTATGACTCACCGTGTACAGTAAGTGAATCAAGTCTCTCTCTCGTTCTGCCTCTGCCTCTGTCTGTCTGTCTTTCTCTCTCTTACTATAGGTCCTTGTAGTGGGTTTCTTAAATATAATAATGACATAAAAAACATTTAAATATAATAATGACATAAAAAGACATGTTTGGTTATCAAAACTGTAGTGAAATCCGAGAAAAGTGGCGCAGACATAAAGGAATTAAAAATCGATAACACAATAATTATTATAGATCATCTGGCTATTATGGCTACTAACTTAAACTCTTACTTTACTGGCCTTACTCAATAATCATCACTTAAAATATCACCGGCTAAGCAAGCATTAAAAAATATATGCCTTCCTTCAACTGGAATTCTTTTGTTGCCTTCCCATCCGACCTTCAATGAAATCATTGTCATAGATCTAAATAGATTTCCTAAATGCACACGCACAGCTCTCGGTGTGGACGACCATGTTACACATAATTATCATGTCTTCACCAAGGCAAATACTGGCTATTTCCTTGGCAGAAATAATAAAATAATTGCTCTCGGAGTAATGAGGACTGGGTAGGTCCATCCCTAGATTAAAATGGCAAAATGACACCTAAACAGTAAACATGGAAGTAAAAATAAAATTGCAAACTTTGTGCCTATCTCCATTTGACGTTTTTTCTCCTCAAAATGTTCATGAAAACTACTATGTAAATCATAATAAATCTCCTGTGTCCTCTCCAACACGGATTTCATCAATAACACTGAGTAAAGCTAAACGCCACAACTCACCTGGGCTACGCTGTCTATGAACGCCTGCAAATTTTTTCCGTTCTCCTTTCATCTGAAATTTGATAGAGAAAAAAAATTAGCGTTATTTGGATTTCACCATCGGCCACTTCAGAGCCACTGGGAAGCTATGTTCATGAAGTGCAAACCGTGGAATAATAAAGACTAGGCCTACTCTATTTTTTACATGTATTATGTAAACCTTATGGATAACTTTTAAAACCTACGATACTGTGAATTCTGCTGAATTAGGCATAATTATTAATCTGTTGTTTTAAAATTCTGAAGCCGTTATTTCTTTTAAATGGAACCTTGTGCCAACAATATGTTAAACTATCCTGCAGATAAAATATAACTTTGAGCAAATATAATATAATATAGGCCTTTTATATTCAGTAAAGAAGCCTATAAGTATTGCAAACATTGCTATTAATTTTAAAGTACAAACAAACGTCAATATAATATTTGATAATGCTATGACTACCAAAATTCATTTGTCATCAATCTTAAAATATTTGTGTCTTAGGTTATGACTAACTTCGTTACGAATATGCTTGGTAATTTGTCTCATCCATGGCTTTTCGTCAAAGTTGTTAGTACATTCAGACCTTATTCGAGTCCCAGGCCTGTTAATAAGCATTGCCACATAGATATTTAATTAATCATACTATAACTGAAGGCAAATGATCTTATAGCACGAATGGTCATTTAACATTGACTTTCACTGCTCTGAGAGGCATCCGGAGTTTAACGACACCGTGTTGCAACGAGAACTAGGCCTGTTTACAGTACTAGGCTACCGTTTTCCTTCATCCATGCATTAAGATTGGAAACCCGGCGTTGTGATTTCTTCAAGAATACTTCTTTAATCGTATTCGTCCAAGTAAAATAGTACGTAGAGGAGAGTGGGGCAAGAGCGGCTCCTTAAGGATTTCGTCTAAATATCTTTGAGCAGATGACAATATTGAAACAATCGACTATACCTTGTCATAGAGACATAGACCAACCATTTGGCTCTGCAGGGCACACAAACTATTTCAGAAAATTCGTCTGATTTTTTTGTATTAAACATTTTTTGCATGCTCTTGAAAGCCACTCTTGCCCCACCGGTGGGGCAAGAGTGGCATGCAGTATTAACCTTTGCATTTACACTACATATATTTCGGATTGCTATTTTGAAGATATATAATAGCTTCCCTGGGACTAATTTCGCATTAATGATAATAATTATAAACAATAATGATTCTAGTACTAATATTAGTGACAGTATTAATAATAATAGTAACAATTAATAACAACTTATAGTAAATTTGAGGCCACTCTTGCCCCATGTTGCCACGGCTACTCTTGCCCCGGTACCATAGCAATTAATTTTTTTCTAATTACTAGTAACATCTTTCGAATTCATTCAATTCAATACGCGCAATCAATGCGTTTTTGATGTCTTTGCAACATAAAATTATCGGAAAATTTAGCATCGAAAATTTTGATTTTATAAAAAATTATTCCTAACTATTCCGATTTACAATGATTTTAGAAAAATCGATTTTTTAAAATTTGCTCATAGAGTTTGCAAACAAATTTAACAAATCTTATGTCGTTCGATGCGGCCGAAAATGTCTTTCAACGTGGCTTAATTTACTCGCTACGCATACATATTGCTTTACGATATCCTTTCGTCTATTCTTGCCCCGCAGGCCGCTCTTGCCCCACTCTCCTCTATTCGCAATTACATTAATTTTCATCAAGCGTGTTAATATTGTCAGAGAGTGTACCAGGACACAATTCGTGATTCTACCGTAACCTCAATGATTTTTTACGAAGGCGCAATTAAAACGCTCAAGACGTAAGCTTACTTTAAGAGGAAGGATATTTGCAGTTGGCCTACATCCTTCAGAGCAACTTGGCCGAAGGCAGTTGAAAACATTAAAAGGATAGGCCTATGCAACATGAGCAGAGTAATTTCAGTGAACACATCGCAATGCTAAATTTCCTAAATAAATTAGGCTCATAACATTCACTCCATCTATTTCCTCTAACATTCATCAAGCATAATTACAATACATGTGTGCTCGTGTTGCAGCTGCTTCTGAAACGGCTGTCATGTTAGAATTTAGACAGGTCTTTCGCGCCTTCGATTGCTGCCTATACGTAAGATAATGGAGATGTACAATGTATGTACAGTACACTGTGATTAAAAAAAACTAAGCCAAACTGTTTTTCATATATCTCTAATGCCTGATAGCATCAAATGCTAAAAAATTTCCAAATATTTCGAGAATTGGACCAAGAATATGATTCCACAATTTCATGAGATAAAGTTGAACGGATAAAAAGATGTGAATCTTTGAACTTCATATGACGAACTTGCAGTTTACAAGCATTTTTCTGTCATATTCGATTAAATATTTCCTTATTATCTCCAATGCCTTATGATTAATCATTCTAAAATTTTACAGATATGCAGAGAATTGAACTGGCAATATGACCCCAACAGTATGGTTTGATTATTTAACATAACATGCTCAAAATGTCCTTCTCCTGCTTGCACGCAAACCTGGAGGTGCTGGCGCCATTATACAACAGCATGCATCGTCGATTATCCTCTGGGCCAGGCCATCCCCCCACTTCCAACAAGAGTTGCTTCAGATCGTTTGTATGATGGATTGTCTGGTAGACTCGGTATTGCATCACGTTCCACACTTAGCGTGATTTGTTATCAGGCACTAGAGATATATGTAAACCAATTTGGCTTAGTTTTTTTTTGAATCACGGTGTACATAAACAAAATAAACGCGCCAGACGTATTTCGTAATAACAATAGCGACACAAAAAGCATAGTTATCCATTATTATTTGCTTACTTTTACGAAATCGTACACAATGCAGATGAATCACATAAAAGTTGATTGCCTGGTTTTTATAGTATGATATGCCCAAAGCATTGCCCATGTCTGCTTTGAGATGACTCGTACATCCAGAAAAGAAGTATGACAATTTGTAATACTGCATGAAAACGTCTTACCACTTTTTGCCATCTTTGTTTTCTCTGTAAAAATCAGCTGCAATGCCAAGCTCCCATTCTTGAAACGAATAGCACTCACGCCGTTCTAAAGACAATAATTATTATAAACCACGCGTACAGCAGTTACTGTAGGCCAAGTAGCATATGAGAAGTTTCCAGGTCGAGGGTCTGTCACTGAGAAGGTGCAATTCTGACTAGTGGAGGTGCGAGTAACAGTTGTTTGTATTTGCACTTATTATAGCACCCATTCAAGCTCTCTCTACTCAGACGTGCTCCCGAATGCCGAGCGGACACTGCATCGGAGTTTCATGCCGAAGCGCTGAGCAATTGTGAGTGAAGGACTTGCCCAAGGTGCTTACGCGGCGAGGTGGATTCGAACCTCGAACCTTCCCAGTGGCGTAGCTAGCTTTTCATGGGCCTGTGTGCAGAAGTTCCGCATGGGCCCCTGATTGACTTTTTTAGGCCGGTATTTTGTGTTCATGCAATCAGCATGAGAATTGTAGAAAAATAACACGGGGGTCAGACGTTGATTTATGTGGAGTTGGGCGTACGATGAGAATTTTACTATGGCGTCCAAAGAAAGACTGAGGATTAAACCCACAACCCCCGCAATTCTTACTCTTCCTGCTATCAATATCACTAAAACTAATCAATGACATTTTGCTATTATAGACCTAGCACATGCAATACAACTCACAGAACAAACATGAATGCAACACGAATGAGACAGATAAACTTAAGTGCTATAGCTTCGTCGATTTCGAAATCGATCACTTAGCATAATTATTATACTTTTTCACTTATTATTAGTATAGGCTTTCTGCTACAATGTCATCACATCATAGAGTTTCTTTCTTTTGTTCAGCAGAAATTGTCAAGCATCTATCAATCCAGGTTCACCGTCCATGATTTGCAATGTGCACACCAAAAAGACACGATCATCAATAGTTTTATTGTAGGCCTACCTAAAAATAAGTTTATCAATATTCCATGCAAGTGCAAAAATGGTGTAAATATGCGTGATTCCCTACAACCCTGATCTACACGTGCTCAATTTTGCATCTCCCTGATTGCGGGGTGAGAGCTGAGAGAAGTTGAGAGCAGTATGAGGATTGGAATTTGGTTGTGAAAAAGTGACAAGAAGACTTAACTTAGCATAGGCACACCCATGCCACTTGCATAGGAAAGCTAATCAGCGAAATAAGAATCTTATGTTGCATGGTATGATTCGTTTCTTGTTCTCAACTTTAAACTATGTTAGATATTTCTTCATGACACGAGACAAAAGCACAAATTAAAAGGAGTTCCGTAGGGCCTACAATTTTTTATGTCAACAGCACGGCGGTTGACAGGCGTCACTGCAGTAAAGTAAAGAAATAATGCAAGTGTGTAACAGTTCACAAAAACTGCATTAATTTTGTCACAAAATATAATGCGAATTACTACACTGTGTCCCAATAAATCGAGACCCCTTTTATAATGTGAATAAAACAGGCAAGTCTTAATTGATGTTCAAAATTTTAAAACTGTTTTTATCCTGAGATAATTATCTTACACTGATTCAAATATGAAGTTTCTGGCATAAATATTGACGTCACAATTACGTCATTTGCATCAGAGAATTTATATGTTAAGTACCGAACGCAACTTTCTCGGTACTTAACACTTAAGCAGTATGTTATGTGCGTCATTATACACATTGCACACATGGTAGCTACGCCACTGAACCTTCCGGCTCCAATGCAACGACGCCACATCTACACCAGCGCGCCCCACAACAGGTGCAGAGAGCAGACCTTGCTCAGCTGAACGTTGGCCCTGGGAGTGTAGGCTATGTGCCGAGCGCATCGTGATTGGCTGGTCAGTTGTCAAATGGGCGAAACACCTAAAGCTAAACCTGTTTTTACATTATTTTGTAAGGGAATTTAAGTGAACGTAGTGAAGGATTACAAATCATCTTTCAAGTAGCATACTCCCAGGCTTTGAAAAGCAGATGCTCAATACAAAAGGACACTGTTGTTCACGAAAATGCAAGTAACTCCAGTCATTTGAAATACAATTGCGCAACAGCATAAGCAGTATGTTATGTGCGTCATTATACAGATTGCACCATAAAAAAACACCGCTGAGTTGTTTGCCAATATTTTAGCCAGAAATAAGAATTTCCAGATCAAATTGTACAGCCTTAAATGCAATGCATATTAAATTTACGTACAATGTCCGAATTTCACCAAAGTAGCCGATTGCAAGCAAAACACAAGTTATACATGTATTACTTTTAGTGAGACCACCCACTCGATTTCAAAGATTCTAAGGCATAACGCAACAACAGTTCTAGTGGTCCTCTCATCACTTCTTTACCACTCTCAGACTGCAACTAAGCCTTATTGGCTATATAGAATGTTCATTGAACACACCACATGGTTATTGGTTGCATTGCTGAGTCACACCTGTAATGGAGTTGGGGTCATGAGTTCCCAATTTGGTTTCAATAAACTAATAACTACTCACGATCTCACTCAGCATGTTACACATTGTTACAGGGCCAACTAAAATTCATAAACATACTCTAGACGTTATCATGACCCATGTTTATGACAAGCTGATAGTGAGTAACATTAAAAATTCTCCGCCATCAATATCTGATCATTCCATCATTCATTTCAACATTGTGCATCAACTTCCGCCAATTTTTATATTACCTTCTTCTTTACGTTCTCTGCCAAGTGGCAGGTCCAAACGTCCAATGTTCCACGTTTCACGCTGTTGTGCCATGTCCTTCAGTTCTCTGTATCCCTCTTCCATCATCCCGTCCAGCAGTTTTTGTTCTCTGCACCTCTTTCCCTCCAATCTTCCTTCAATTTTGTTATATTACCATATTCTCTGAATTAGTCGAACCAGTAATGCGTGACATAATTTTGTATTACTCTCTGTCAACCTCTTTCCCCAGGATGTCCAGTCTCTTCGGAAGCTCTTTCAAAGTTCAGCGTAGCCTAGGCCTATCCCTAAATAACTTTACCTAGCCATACCGTAACTAATGGCTAGGTAAAGTGTCTACAGTTCTTTTACTTGTTTTACTCAACAACGACGACGAGTTTAATCGTATAATTGTACTTCAAAATCCATCAGAAACAAACCAACAGCAACGACACGACAACGACTATATTTGCATTATCATAGCAACTAAACGTTAAGACTATCTTTCATCAGTCTTCTACTACCACTCATCTCAACAACTCTAGTCAACTGCCACACCTATCTAAGCCTATCTCTCCTTGAGCGAACATCCTTCCTTCAGTCGCTCCGTCCCTCTCTCTGTCTGTCTGTCTCTCGCTCTCTGCCTACGGTCGGCCGCCGTAACTTTTCGCGCCACTCCGCACCTGGCCTATCTCACCTGTACGCTGCTGCACAACAATCAACTGACCGCTAAATTAGCTTACACTCTCATAGAAAGAAGATAGGAAAGACAGGAGCCCTAACCCTATTATTATATCCGTTCCAACAGGCATCCAGGCGGGCAACCTAGGTCTATGTCTATGTAAATGCAATAATCCTAAATTTCTTACCTCTGTTAGCATTCTTGTTTTTGCTGCCGGTGGTCGAACATTTAATATGACAAGTCACGTATTTGCATTTGTAGTAGAAATACCTAATAATCTGATACGGGTAGGTAACCACGCACAGAGGAGGAGGAAATATTGATTCTGAACTATACTCGGACATGAGTTGATATCGCTGCAGCTTTGAAACGTCTTTTTGTTTTTCCTTTATGGTCGCAAATGTAGCGCTGAAAATTAGAAATAATATTTCTAATTTCTGGACCAAAAAGTGCAGTAAACTAATATTATTAGTTTACTGCACTTTTGATCCACCAATAATTATAAATCTATGCTCACAGTTCTGTAGCTTGTCATAAAACATCTTGCGCGCAATACAACTAGCCTTATGTCAGTAAGCTTAGGCCTACCATGAATTTGAAGATTCCAGAGAATGAATGTCAACGACTTACCGCAATCGATAAGACTATCAACGATAATCTATAGTGCATAATAGTGGGGCGCGGTGGTGTAGTGGGTATGTTCGTCGCCTTGCAGCCGAAGGGTTGCAGGTTCGAATCCACCTCAAGTCGCCGCGTACGGACCTTAGGCAAGTCCTTCACTCGCAATTGCTCAGCGCTTCGGCGTGAAACTCCGATGCAGTATCCACTCTGTAGTCGGGAGCGCCTCTTAGTAGCGAGCTTAAACTTAAAGGGGCGCTATAACAAGTACGCATACAAACAAATCTTGCATTTTAGTTGTTTGGCCATCAATTTCGTGGAATTGGTTCCCTTTTGGCGAAATGCCTGTTCCCCAGGGTTCACTATGATTAGTTCTTTGCGCATTTCAAATAGTATCCTTTTTGCCGTGCTGAGGTTGGGCTTTTCTTAGTAGTCACCAATATGGTGCGCTGAATAAATCTTCGTAATGAATGACTAAATGATCGTCGGTTAAGAGGATACATTCAGAGCAGTCGCCAGGTTAAAAGATTGAACGGTGGCGTCCGTGTACAAAACGTTGAGAGACGCTAGCACATCAACGCTTCGAGTGCATCAATAGATAGGCCTAATTATTATGAAGCGTATTATTCACGTAGGCCTACTTGAACATGGCAATGAGTACGTTCAGCAGCATGATGCAAGTTAATAAGGAATAGAAAGCCAGTAGAACGGAAACAATCCAGTTGTTCGCAGGACAATGATTTTCTTTGCAAAACACGTAATCGATGTTGTCATCAGACGTGTTTGAACAATATTCGGCTGTGAATATTCCGGTGACATTATTCTGTTTGCAATTTGATCCTACGACAATCAAATATTATCACCATGTTGATAAAATGTAAAAGTCACGTCAGTCTGATACAAATCTAGCGTATTTAACAGTAAGGCATTGATTCCTCTAAATCTGTTGACGGCTTGGTATTTTAGCCGAATATTTCCTTTTCCCTTTCTTGGCTATGGCAGACAGTGATTTTTAAGCAGTCTATGATAAGACGTTTCGCTTAAAAACATCAATTATTTTAAAAGCCTGGATTCTCTAATCTAATTGTTTTAACTTCCACATTTAGCCTACGTGACACAATAACCTTCTGTGTCATAGCTGTTGCAACCAGCTTCCACAGCTCAATGTCTTTGAATCGTTGACCAGCCTCAACACCTGTTTTGTAGTTTCACGTCTGCTGCACCACAGAGCCATATACGATGGACTTCCGGCCTGTCGGATATGGTTCCTGCATACTGCGTATAGGGTCTTGTGCTATCGCTGCCTACCTCACAGGGTGCATTTCCCAGTTTGACTGAGTATCTGAGTGTGAGATAAAGATTTCTGTGCTGACCTACAAATTCGCATGTAACAATTTTCGAAACGCTAGAGCGCTCCGTTTTAGAGAATTTAGTGGGACATCGTCCATACAGAACGATAAACTTTCATACATATAGTAGGCCCCTATAGATTGGTGTGCGTTTCTGGTCTTGCATGAGATTAAAAATATGGTTCGATGTTGTTTTTGATTTTATTCTTTTTTGCCATAATAGCTAACGCAACCTATGTTCTTCTTTCCCTTAGAGACTCATGGCAGCACAAAACCACTCGCCAGAAATGGTTTGAAATGCCTACGGAAGACCAAGAACCTCAGTTTATAACCTAATTATGCTGATAAGCAGCTTACAGCCTGTAACAGAATTATGGAAGAAGCTCAGTGAAGCTGATATTCTGCATCGAAGTTCTGGTAAAGTCAGAGGGAAAACACTTGCCTACCAAGCGGGGAAATAGGGAGTGCGACCTAGAATTAATTAAGCCAATTAACAATGACAAGTAGCCTACAATAAATAATGCAGTGGTGCAAGTAAATAATAATTACATTCGCCATAATTCAGTCTACGAAATACTGACAAAATACGAACTGAAATTTTCTAAAGTTACCTTGCACAGAGTAGTAATGTCTAGGAAATCAGAGATGATGTTATTTTATTTATTTTTAAATCACTTGCTTTTACGCTGAACACAAATTTTAGTTATACTACATTTTATTAATGCTGAAGACAGACTAGTAAATTGCAGGGACAACATGGGATATATAGGCAATTAGACGACCACGTCGTGTCTTGAAAACTAGACAGAGAGACGTGAAGGACGGGTGATGAGTCGGATACTTAGTGGGACAGATGGCTGCAGGGCCGTATTAAGGCATGGTCAACATGCTAGGTTGAACAGGGGCTCCACACTGTAGTGGCCCGGTAGCACGACATTTAATCCAGCGACACTTAATACCGCGACAGTTAATGCCGGACACTTAATCCCGACGACGACATTAATCCCGCGTCAGTTAATCCCGCCACAGTTAATCCCGGCGACATTTACTTCCGGTGACAGTTAATCCCGCGACATTTCATACCGCGACACTTAATACCTGTACACACATGAGTACGGATATTTGTACGACTATAATTGTTGTCCACATAGCCAATTAGGTAGGCCTACATCTCTGTTCAGGTTTCTGAAGTAAGCTTACATCTTTACATAAAACGATCATTATAAAAAAATTTAAACAGGATTTTCGAAGTTCAGTCTACTATAAGGCAGTGACATAGAGGCGAATTTCGGCTGCAGTACTGTAGCAAAGGCAAACAAACGGTGATACATGAAAATTACGAATAGGCCTACATTAAACATCGCGACAATGTGAACGGAGCTCTTTTTTATGAAAAACATGCAGTAGCCTAAAAATTGCTGTAATTATTGATTTAATTGGATTTTACTGTTTTTACAATGTGCTTAACTTTTTTGAGCAATAGTCAATAGGCCTTATGCTGTTGTGAAATAAGTGTGAATATTGGTTTTTGAATTTAACTGTTTTAAAATGTTATTTTACTTTCCCGGTGATAAATGTCGCGGGGTTAAATGTCGCCGGGATTAACTGTCGCGGGATTAATTGTGACATAGGGGCTCAAAACCCGTCACATGTCGGTTTTTGACCATTTGATTTAGTCATATGCTACAATGAACAAGCTCTAAAATGCTTTCAACAGAATGAAAATATCTTTTTCTAACTGAAGTTATGCTCGTTTGATTCTTTCATTAGTTTATAGCGAGAAAACCAAACAAAAAAGTTACTGAATATTTGTGTAATCCAAGTCTACTGAACCTACTAAGATATTATTCTGCAACTGTTCTGGGCATTAGAGGCATATATTCTGAATCAGATAACGCAAACGGCATCAAAATCGGTTCACTACTTCGCAAATTAGGGCAAATTTACAGTCATTTGCTGAACTGAGGAATAAACTGCATTCTTGACCCCTCTCGCCTATTTCGGCATCTAGCGCAATATCTAGGTCGCTTCATACGACGGGTTTCAAGCGCCGGTGTCACAATTGGTCGCGGGGTTAAGACTTAGTGTCGCCGGGATTAGGCTAACTGTCGCGGGATTAAGTGTCGCGGGATTAACTGTCCGGTACTAACTGTCGCGGTATTAAGTGTTAAGTGTCGCGGGATTACGTGTCATGGAACCAGTGGCCCACATATGCAATAGGAATATTTCTTCGTCATTCTTAATTTTTTTGGTTAAAATGAATAAAATAATTATCTGAGAAAAAATTGTCTAAGTACCAGGTATTCAAAAGCTACTAATTTTTACACACACACACACACAATTTTATATAGCCTACACAACTTAATTTTTGCAAATAATGCGGGACCTTAATTAAGTGTTGAAGTTTATGGTCTAAAACTTAGATATCAATCGAACAAAATGCGTAACAAACACATCGCTGACCTAATGCATCTTCTCGGTTGAACTGTTGGATGACAGACCACCATGCATCGTAGAAAACATCCTTCATAAGAGTGACATCCAATGGTTGATTGGGATATAAGATTACATTCGAAACAACACCATACGCTGATACGAAGACAGCCAATATCAACAAAATACTAACGAGATCTGCAACCTAAAATTTTAACAAAATGTCATCATTACTACCCTCATTTCTTCAAGAGTTTTGGAAGCAACTTAATCGCCGGACATAATTTTTATAAAACATTGTTTTACACTTTAAGTAGGCCCCTATTATTAATTATGAACAAAAGTAACAAGTAAGTTGCTTCCAGTTTTCGTTTCTATTCTATTGCGTCATTGTCCTATCTGACCTATCACAATCTTAAGCAGATGCAATGGTAGTAACTGTTACAAGTGTTACATGGTGCTATATCGTTCTTGGACATTTAGTACCTTGCGCTATTATTCTCTTTGCCTTATGTTTCTTGCATCATAATTATATTTTCAGTATATCTGACATGAACACATAGGTAGGTAACATGCTCGTGTGATAACGACCCGTAAACAATAACGGAGAATAGGTTGATGCTCAAACGATAGAGGCTGCGTTTTCAAACTGGAAGACGAAGCGTGTTGTTCGGAACTTGAGAGTACTTCTGGATGAAGACCTATCCATGGATCAGCATGTCAGTTCCCTATGCAGGTCTTGCTTCTACCAACTGCGCCAGATCAGAGTCATTCGGCGTAATCTATCACACGAAGCCGCTACTACTCTTGTCCACTCCGTTGTGCTGAACCGACTGAATTTCTGCAATGCTGTCCTTGCGGGTCTCCAACAGTCCGGATACGCCGGATGTCTTCAACTGCGCTGTTCGAGTCGTCGCTGTTCTGCCAGAATTCTCGCATATTATTATTATTATATCAACATACATGCGTGACATGCTGCATTGGTGGACAAAATAACCTTCTGGATCATCTTCATAGGACGAGCGTCAGTGGTTGGCATGCGCTGGAGTACATTAGGAAGCTATGTATTTCCGTCTACAGCCAACCAGGTCGTCGGTCTCTGCGCTCTGTGACGCATATGGACCAAGTCCCCGTACAGTGATGCGGGCAAACCGCGCCTTCTCATGCATTGGACCTTCTTACTGAAACAGTCTTCCATTAACAATTCGTGATACTGCATTGCTTTTATCTCATGAAACATTCTCAAGGACAATTAAGACGCACTTGTTTAGAACTGTCTGGTAGCTACGTTAAGCGCCTTCGTGAGGTCATGCAATGCGCTATATAAATGTTCATGTACATACATACATACATACATACATACATACATAATTATGTAGCAGCGGAAGCTGACATAAGATAGTACAGAGGGAATGAATGATAGATAGACAGACAGATGGAACGATAGTGAGTGAGTGAGTGATACACGACAGCTGGACGGGACAGAGCAGACCAGTTGAGCATAGAGGGAGAGACAGAGAGAAAGAGGAGAGCAAGAGGCCAGACAGACAGAAGGACAGAGATCGGATTAACTGCATGCCAATGCAGGCAAGGAGAGCAGACACGATGGGTTGCTATAGCAACGGAGCAGGTAGGTGGCTAGCAACCAATTGGATCAAGCCACGATAGGCCAAAAGAGTCAGTATATAACGGGTATGAACTCTGAAGTCGAGGCTCAGCGGTCAGCGGTCAGACGTCATCGTTGTCACAAGAGAGATCATCATCAGGTTGAATTCGTTAGTGCAGCATTGTCTGAGAATCGTAATTATCCGAGTCGTTATAATGAAAACTGTCTGTGTCAATCGATCTGCATTTTGTGAGAATAAAAGATGAAACATCGTCAACTAGTTCCTCTCATCCCGATCGAACACTTGAACTATCCAAGCGATTGTGCAGCACTATACATACATACATACATACATACATACATACATACATACATACATACATACATACATACATACATACATACATACATACATACATACATACATACATACATACATACATACATACATACATACATACATACATACATACATACATACATACATACATACATACATACATACATACATACATACATACATACATACATACATACATACATACATACATACATACATACATACATACATACATACATACATACATACATACATACATACATACATACATACATACATACATACATACATACATACATACATACAATCATACATACATAAAAAAACCACGCTAATTACCAGGAGACGTATCATGTAAATCGTAGGACCAATAGCGTCGAAGATCGATAGGAACTGGAGCGCTCGGAAGAAGGAGACCATCAAACTGAATGCCAGAACGATCCGTGCCACGTATAGACAATCAGGACATATTGTAGGATCCACGTGGTACATCATTCGCAGTGTGAACCCAATGATGTAAAGAATTATAGTTCCAATGTCGAAATAATTCCATCCGTTACTTTTGTAGTCACTAATATCCTCACTAAACTAAAATCAAAAAGACAGTCAAGCGCAACGATGAACAACACCGTTTTGAAACACCGTAAACTGGGGTAAATATTGACACTGCGGGGTAACTGTGGCACAGTGAATCAGACCTGCATACTCTTCCGAAACAGTCTCCGACTGCAGGCTGAAACTCTGTATTGGAAGAAATTTTATGATGTATAAGTAGGCCTATATAAATTTTGTATTAGATGCGCTGTGAGATAGAGAGCCAATGTAGAGCATCTTGCATGCAAGTTGAAACAGAGGCATATTTTAGGTATTCGTTCAATTGGCTGGGCTGAAGACCGAAAAACACAGTATAGTCGGGATTTCAATAATAGAGGCAAACCAACCAGAATAGAGCAGCAGTAGTCCAATCGGCTGGTGAGTGGTGACAAAAGCATGCACTTTTTGAACACGGGTTGCCGCTTGGCAAAGTTGCACCTGGGACCCAAGAGAACATTTTAAGAAGGGGAGCCATCCGAAATTTTCCTTAGAATTCAAGATGGCGAATTTTTTCAAAATGGCGGCCTGAGGCTAATTTTTTTATAAATCATCGTATAATCTCGTGTCTGGTGTCTTCTTCTTTAGGTAAGCTGCCTCACGGCAGGTCCAGATGCCCAACGACGCCACTCTTCTCGATGTTGTGCTTTTTCTTTGAGTTTTCCATATCCATCCTCCATCATCCAATCCAAGAACTTTTCCCTAGGTCTTCCTCTTCCCCTCTTCCCCTCTTCCCCTCCATTTTGCCCTCCACTATGTCTCTTTGCAAGGAGTTGCCTCTCAGTACATGTCCTATCCAGTTCCTCTGCCTTGTTCTAATTGTATTCATCAAGGATCTTTCCGCTTCAACCTTCTTCAGTACTTCTTTATTTGATTCATGTTCTGTCCAGCTGATCCTTTCCATCCTTCTCCATATCCACATCTCGAACGCTTCTATTCGTTTGACATCTGTCTGGTGTCGTTTCTATGTAAATATTTCTGACTCGAATAACATGAATCTGAAGGTTCTCTTGGTTCTCTCTTGGTTCTCTCTTTGCTGCTTCTTCTGTCCTTAGCCAATGAGCCAATCCTACGCAGATGACCTGCAATCGTATTTGCACTGTTCTGCGCCTGCAGCCATTTCCATTGTCCGAGTCATGAGCCGGGCAATGGAGGCTCTCGAAGCCTGGATGTCATCCAATCGCCTGCGGCTCAACTCTACTAAAGCACAATTTATCTGTAATTGTTTTTCAAATGTCTGGACTTGGCAGACTTCAAATTGTGGAGTAGACCTTTAGAGTGTCGTGTGACAGAGTGTCTCACCCTCCTGGGATTTTATTTCGAAATAGATTCTCCCAGGTGGATCTGTTACAGAATAAATTCGCCCATCACCAGACTGGAATTCTGAAATAAAATCTCCGAGGGAGAGTAAATTTCATCTCCCGCTCAATTAAAATATCCTTTTTTGAACGAAAATAGACCACAGTTAGATGATATTTAAAACTAACCAGGTTAATTAAAACAGCTAGTTTACGTTGCTAAATTATTTAGCAAGTCATACCCGGTACGTTCTCTGTTATATCTGAAAACGTTCGTGCAAATCAGATTTAACGACGAAAACCGTGAATGCAACCGGAGGAGACTTTGTTGGGGGACTGTGTATTGTAGCACCGGGCTCTCGGCCTATTAGGCTGGAAACTGATAGAGTCAGAGCTTTAGACTGCATCGACAGGCTTGGAGCAGTTTTAATAACTGCGCATCAATGGGCCGCAGAAGTGGAGACATTATTTATGCAGGCCTCCAGTGTGTACACTAGAGTACAGCCTTAATATTCCATATATAAATTGACAACTTCACTTTTGTTACAACTTATTTTGGGGTTAGAGTTACAAACCATAATTTGATTTGATTTGATTTGATTTGTTTATTTATTGCACATTATACAAGTCAAACAGAATAAACATGAGTCACTAAACAGAGTGCAAAAGGAATCAGATAAAGCTAACAGCTTATACAGTTCTGACCCCTTGCTCCATGACTATTTATATAACGCAAGTTAGTATTAACACTTAATTAATTAATTAGAACATAACTGAAAGTAACAGGATAAACATACAATGTAATAATAATAATTAATAATAATAATGCTGAAACTAATTATATTATTAAATAATAATAATAAGTAAGTAATAATACTAAAAGAATAATAATAGATTATTTATTATATAATAATAATAAGAAATATTAGCAACAACATATTATTGCAGCTGCAAATAATCACAGACTACAAAGGATTTGAGACATTAGAAACAATATAATGAACAGTCAGGATTCTAACATACAGTGTGCCTAGTTGCTGCGAGATAAATGCAGGTATAAAGACCAAAAGTTAAACAACATTAGCAATAGTTTGTAAACAGAGCCTTTTAAACTTTATTCTTGAAGGTACATACACTATTTACCCTCTTCACATCATCTGACTGAGAATTCCATAAACGAGTACCTAGAATTCGGAAGCTATTAAAGCGACAGGAGGTACGGGCAAAAGGAACAACATAATTACTCGAACCACGAGTATTAAACGAGTTAAATTGAGACACTGTCATAAAATAATTTTTAAATATGGGGGCTAAGAGATCAATTCCAAATTTGTACATAAGGACGACAATAGACAAATAGCACAGGTCATACATTTTGAGAATATTAAGATTACTGAATAAAGGGTTGGAATGGGCTAAATAGGGAGAGTGCAAAATAATACGACACGCCGCTTTCTGAAGCTTTAAAATTCGGTCTAAGTTGCAGGTTCTGTAAGGAGAAGCCCAAACAACACAACAGTAATTAATATACGTTTCTAGTAAGGTATGGTATAAAAGCTTCAATTTTTCAGTTGGTAGCACAACTAAGCACATGTCCGACTTTACGTAAAATGCCCAAAACCTTGGACACTTCGTTGGTGACCATGTCCACATGCTTATTCCATTTAAGATTTTCAGTAATAATAACACCAAGAAATTTGGTTTCACATACACGGGGAGATGCACATCATTTACACATATTATGTCGAAATTTGAGTCGAGAGTCACCTTATTTCCAAATATCATATAGTTAGTCTTATTTAAATTCAAGGATAATAAGTTTGCAGCAAACCAGTGGCTTAACAGATTTAAATCATCATTCAGAGTTTTAGCAAGCACGAGGGGACAATGCCCAGTGGCAAAAATATTCGTTTAAATATTTTAAAATTTGCTCCGTCATTGACAAAAACTGAACGATTTTTAAAAAAATTGACAATTTTATTTTCGCCTTGTCAAAAACCGAGATAATTTTACCTTTTGCCTAAATCGTTGGGACACCGGGACGCAACACAAAAAATCGGGACAAGTCCCGGAAAACCGGGACGTATGGTCACCCTAAGGTAGATCTATGTCTGACGAGCCTCATCTCATTCTCATAGTCGGAATTCAACGAACTTTTTTAGAGACTTAGGTCTGTCGAAAGCAAAAGCAGAAAAACTGGATTCAAGACTGGAGTTTTCTGTCACCAAGTATTGGACAGAAATCGGCTCAACAAATATTTCTGTTCTGTTCTCTTCACTTAAAGCTGGAACTGATAAAATATTTGGTAAAAGCCATGCACATACATACTGTTCTAAAGATTTGTTTTCCAATTAAATTAGATTACAGTGCGAAGCAGGACGTTTTGGCGCCGCCGTTTTGGCGCCGGACGATTTGGCGCCGCCGTTTTGGCGCGACCGTTTTGGCGCCGGACGTTTTGGCGCCGGAATTTTTTTTACCCTTGTTCGAGAGTATAAAAATTATGATATTGTAAGTAATTGTAGGAGGTTCATTTACGCACATTTTGAGGTACATTTTGTAATGATATTCCACGCCATTCAAAAGTTATGCCCGAAATAGCTAAGAATGTATGTCCATGACATGCGTCGTGAGGGTCGGTTAGGGTCAGGTTAGGCGTCGTGAGGGTCGGTTAGGATCAGGTATCGGGTTATTGTAGTCATTCGATCCCGTATAAGGTACAAATTACGGTTAATTATTACACCATGCACTGAATGAAACTTGAAAAATAACAATTGAACACAATTCGATCACTTCGTACTGATGCATTTGTAAAATGAACAGAAATTAAGCTGCTGAGATCAATTTTTATATGGGCGCCAAAACGGCGGCGCCAAAACGGTCGCGCCAAAACGGCGGCGCCAAAACGGTCGCGCCAAAATGGCGGCGACAAAACGTCACGTACCGATTATAGTGTATTGCAAATGGTTGCAATAAACGAGCATTTCAGTTACAATCTTGCGTGCCGTTTTTCTCAAAAACCTTACGTGATACAAATATTCTGAGAACACCATCGTGTTCAGCACGTCAACGTCTATAGAAAACAGTCAAAGTTTTTTCTGAAGCAAGTTAAAATTTGTTGTACAGTGCAGCTTAGACTTTCAGGTGGAGACTTGATTCAGAACGAGTGGCGCCAAACTTTTCCATCGCCCGAAAATCTTGTTCAAATATCCATTTTCACCGTCCCAAAAAAATGATGACTTTTTTAGCCCTCCGGTCTAAATCTAATGGAAATATCCTGTTTTTCCTGTTTCTTTAATTATTACAGTTCACCAGAGGCTTAAGGCAGCAGGCATTCTCCGGCCACCGTCAAAAACATTATCGCGGAATGCATTCACTGAGACGCCATTTACATAGAATATTTTTAGTATAAAGCCAACACATATATAAATATATCTGCGAAACTGCGAAAGGCTCCAGTAAGTAAGCAATTGAAACTGTGAGTCTTGAAGTCTTCTTTGTTCATTTCTATAGAAAACAGTCAAAGTTTTTTCTGAAGCAAGTTAAAATTTGTTGTACAGTGCAGCTTAGACTTTCAGGTGGAGACTTGATTCAGAACGAGTGGCGCCAAACTTTTCCATCGCCCGAAAATCTTGTTCAAATATCCATTTTCACCGTCCCAAAAAAATGATGACTTTTTTAGCCCTCCGGTCTAAATCTAATGGAAATATCCTGTTTTTCCTGTTTCTTTAATTATTTCTTAGGCCCTCCTTGAGGGCTCAATCGCCCTCTGTCCATTTTTCACCATGGAAAAATTTCTTGACAAGCCTTCTTGGAGGGGGTTTAGCCCCTAGCCCTGATAAACTCCGCTCATTACAAGATACTTACCTCAGGTTCTTCATCACTTTATGCCCCACGAGTCGTTCGATTGCATGGTCTTTCGTCAACTGCTCTTCATGATGTTTTCATGTCCACGGCGGTTGCGCCTATCATCTATGACTGTCCAGATTGGTGGAGCCTTTAGTGCAAAAAGGGTCGTGGCTTCATCAAGCGAATGATCCGCTATGCCATGGTCTCTTGCCCAACTCATTGTCAAGAGTAACTCAATATTATTGGCCGAAGCGTCTGATGACAGACTTATAAAAGTTATTAACAATGATCCCATTCACATCCTCCTGTCTTCCCTCCCTCCTCTTTGTAAAAACGGATATAACCTTCGAGCTTGATCACATAACTTCTCAATACCTTTTAAAGATCGTCGTAATATCTTCTCATGTATTCTGTTATAAGCTTAAGCATTTATCCACTAACTGTACTAATATAATGTTTTATCCTTGCGTTTTCACAGTTTCCGTAAATGCCGTGAGCATTGAGCAATATTGACTGAGTCTGCTTAGTACCTCTAATTAAAAAATGATCTGAATGAATAACTTTGCCGTGACCAAATTACCTTTATTTCTCTCGCCATCATCGCGGACATTACAATTTATCTGATGTGAATGTACGTACTGCATACCTGTTTAACTTCTTCACTGATCAGAATAAATGTCCAGCTAGAAAGAGCCATTTCCAATGGACTTATCTTAGTCCGAAAGTCAGTTAGCATCACAATTGAAAACAGCGTCAAATAGGCAATGTAGGACACCTAAAAGCGTAGGACATGATATTCGTTAGCTGGATTTTATATAAACATTAGCAGTGAAATTAAAATAACTAGCTCAGACCCACTGATAAGCGCTATTACGGCATTAGCTTTGGACGATGCAAAAAGGTGCCTCAGCCTTTTTTTATGTACAATTGGACATTGTCGTTTACATGAATCACTAAACAAAGTCGTCCTGTAATGCTGGGTCTCTATCGGAATGATTATGTAATTATTATCTCCTACATGCTAAGCCTAATTCAGAACACAGTCTTATTAAATGGAATTTTTGTACTTGTCAACAATAGTACTGGCAAAAATGTACATGAAAGTGTCAGCATTACTGCATTAGCGCTTTCTTTTATTACTTTCTTATATGGGCGCCCGCTGACAATTTTGCAGGAGGGGGCAAAACACGATGATCCCGATCTTCAGCAAGATCTTGAAAATTAAGAGCACGAAATTAAGAACATGGGTAAGCCTATTTTTCAGAGAGGTTTCTACATGTAGATCTAAGCCTGATTCATCAGTTTCGCTTTGTGTTGGCCACCATTAGTGCCTTAGTGTGAAGAATTTCAGAAGTAGGAGTTTAAAATTATGTGTCAATTTCCAGCGCTCCCTCTTACCCCTGTGTTTTCTCACCTTTTGTGCGGGACCTTGCTATTAAGTCGGACCAAGAGCTAACTTTCACTCAGCATATTATATATGCTGAATCTGTTATACCAGCTGCGTCAGCTTAAGGTGGTCTCCCGCTTTCTGACTTTTGGTGCTGCGTCTACCCTTGTTCACTCTTTCGTAGTTTCCACCTTGACTATACTGCAGCACCCTTTATAATGGACTTCAGGCTGACCGGATTAGCTTTCTGAAACGGGTACTCCACTCTGCGTCACAACTTGTTGGCCATGTTCCGAAATATGCTCAAGTATGTCATGCACTGCTCCCTTCTCCACAGCAGAATGCCTACAGGGTCTGTGCTTTGGTTAGGCAGTGCACTGAGGGTCTGGCTCCACCGTATCTTCGAGAACTCTGTTGTTCCACCCTGGGTGTTCAGCGTCGATCCATCTTTGAACCGGGAGCGCTTCTGAGTAGCCTACCTTGAAGAGAAGCTATGTAAAATTTCCGAAATAAATAAATATAATAAACGTATGATTGCTCTTTAAATTCACGCTTAAAATTTGGCCATCACGAAATTGTAAATAGGTTTTACGATGTAGGCTTGCAGTTTAAAAGGAGGAACCTCGATGTTATTTAGCTTTCGGCACTCGCTGCTTCGCACCTTCGCAGCTTACAATCAATGGTGTAGTTTTAAAAATGTAAAAATGAAGTGGGGAATGCCTGGAAATTGAAGTAGCAACTGTAGCAAAAAGTGCATTCTTGCAAGAATTTTGCATAGTGTGAGCGCTGCTATCTTTGAAACTATTGAATGTAAAAAAATAACAAAAAAATTAATAAATGTAAATATGTAAATATATACATAGGAATTTGTTATTTGTAACATATTGTATTCAAGCATTCAAAAGTTTCCATACCTGTACAGATAGTACAGGCTTAATGCTAAAGTACAGTGACTGTCAGTCTGTCAGTGAGTCAGAGGAATTGCCACAGTGGATCTTCAGTCTTCTAATGGATTCAGTGAAGCCACTCTTGTTTGTGTATCCATCGCAGACCGATGTTTCCGCAGCCATGTTTTTGCGTACCTGGTTGGAATCCAGGACCTCAGTGGCGGACCATGCAACTTGATAAACATCAACGACGACACGTGAGAGACAAGAAGCTTACTGCGTGTGTAACTGACAATGATGTTCATGTGGCTGAAGTCTCGTTCACATTCAGCTGTGCTTCACGGAATAATACGCGTACAGTTCACCAGAGGCTTAAGGCAGCAGGCATTCTCCGGCCACCGTCAAAAACATTATCGCGGAATGCATTCACTGAGACGCCATTTACATAGAATATTTTTAGTATAAAGCCAACACATATATAAATATATCTGCGAAACTGCGAAAGGCTCCAGTAAGTAAGCAATTGAAACTGTGAGTCTTGAAGTCTTCTTTGTTCATTTACTTCAGCAGAAATGCTCCAAAATAGTGAGGGATCGCGTTCCCTCCCTGGAAAAAAGTGCGGGAAGTGCGTTCCTCCGCGTTCCCACCACACTACACTACTGCTTACAATCATAATTCTGAGCACACCCGAGGAAAATGTTCTGGTTGCACCTCTGAACACGGGGCCGAGCAAGAAATTCAAATTCAAATACATGGATAGAAAACGTCAAATACGATCTTTCAGGAAAGTACTTGGACATGAAAACGGCTGGACACTATCAGAGACATATAGAAATGGAGACATCATGTGAAAACCGCATCGTCCGCACAAACGTGGCAGATAAGAGAAAAGAGGAAAGCGATTTTGATGACGTTCGCGCTATTCCCTTCAGAATACATTCCTTTTTGCCAAATGCCCAGTAAAAGTGCAGAATGTTTCATTAGTGGTTTATGTGGACTTTGATGACACGAATAATCAGAGACTTTTATAGGATTCTCTCACTCTAAACACAAGAAAGAATCAAACGGATAGGCCTATAACTGGTTTAAAAATATTTTTTCATTCTGTAAAAGTGGTCTATTTTAAAAGCAGAGCCATTTCAGCATAATTATGACTGAATAAAAAGATCAGAAACCGACATGTGATGGGTCTTGAACCTTTTTGTTACATGTGTGGTGCGGTTGACTGTTCCAAGAACAAAATCTAAGACAAGACAATAGACAAGATAAGGAACGATGAACATAATTTGATGATGGTAAATGATTAAGGTATGTAATTGAGATTTTACAAAACATTAAACGAATTACCTTTCCCCAAAAAACAGAGAATCGAAATCACTTACAAATCTGTAGGTAAATTTGACAATCGGCGCGTTCATAAAAATTGCAACTTGCTTGAAATATGTTCTCAAAGAAAATCTGAAACGTAAAAATGTCATCATTGCTAACAGCATTATAATGTCTTAGCAGATTCCAGAATAGGTTCCTTATCTCACATCTGTTCATCGCTAATGCTCAGCTCATCCAAATGCAGGCTATAATATTATTAAGATATTGTCTAAGCCTAAGGCTCCTCCAATGGTTTCGACATGTCTATCTTGAAGTTCCTGGATAGGTCAATCTCCTCATTGATCCAAATGCATGGCTGGCTTCTATGCTAGTAGGTCTATATTGGAACCACAATCTCAAGCATGGCTTCCTGACCATTATTATTAGTCGTTGTCATATCACGTAGTCGTAGTAGACCTACAGGGTGGACCATGAAAAGTAGCCTACCCCTAAGTTTTTTGATAATATCCCGGCAAGAAGTAAAAAATTAATGCAATTTTACGGGCTTAGGTAGAGTAGAGAAGGGAGAAGGAAGGAGAGAGGGAGATGGTGGGATGGAGGGTGGGAAAGAGAGGACGGAGCATAGGCGGAGACCTGGTCCGAACGTTGGGGGGACGGACGAGCGGCCGAAAACATTGTGACGACTAAAGAAAGAAATTTTGACGACTAAAAAAGGTGTCTTCAGAAATTTTGATAGAACTTAACAAAGGATTTATTCAGAACTTTTCATGACTAAAAAGATGTCTATAGAAATATTGATAACTAAAAAAGTCGAGAAATTGTGACGACTAAAACAAGGTGTATAGAAATTTTGACGACTAAAAAGGTGTCTTCAGAAATTTGGACGAATTAAACAAGGTGTATAGAAAATTGGACACTAAAAAGAGGTGAAAAGGTGTCGCCAGAAATTGTGACAACTAAAAAAGGTGTTTTTAGTAATTTTGACAGACTTAAAACAGGTTCATTCAGAAATATTGATGACTAAAAAGGTGTCATTAGAAATACTGATGGTTGAAATGGTCCAGAAATTTTGACGACTAAAACAAGGTGTAAAAAAATTTCGACGACTAAAAAAGGTGTCTTCAGAAATTTTGACGAATAAAACAAGATGTACAGAAATTTTGACAACTAAAAAAGGTGTCTTCAGAAATTTGGACAACCAAAAAAGGTGAAAAGTCTCAAGAAATTGTGACACCTAAAAAAGGTGTTTTCAGAAATTTTGACGACAAAAAAGTGAAAAAGTGTCTCCGGAAATTGTGACAACTAAAAAAATTTGTTTTCAGAAATTTGGACGACTACAACATGGTCGTCGGAAATTCTACGCCGAGGAAACACCCCATAAATCAAATCCTGGCTACAGCCTTGTGGGGGACAAACAAGATGGGAAGATGGTTTCAATGATTAAAATATTAATTGGTTGTGATTTAATTATAGATCTGAATTAAGCCAATCTTATCTTGTCGAATCTAAACTAGTTGATTTAAAATTTAACTCAATTTATGATTAGATCGAGAGGTTTGTTCGAAGATTATTTTGTTCAATGTTTTCTAATTATTTGATGGGTAAAATCAAATTATTTGAATTATGTAAGTTTACTACATTTATATATCATCATAGAGAAAAAATTAAGGGTGTCCAAGGAAGGTGTTTTCAAAAAGGACGATGTATTAATACCGGTTCCATTATGGCATCGCTCTTATTGCGTTGAACAGTTATTTTTAGTAATTTGTTCAAAAATCTCTTCTTCTAAAATTGTAACGTCGTCAGTCGCCTGCAGTGTGTTCATCAAGTGTCCATGTCCTGACACGTAACAATTGGAGGGGACAGATACGTGGGCCGTCCCCCACCACATTCATTGAGAGGACCATCCCCCTGTCCCTCAATAGGTCTCCGCCCATGCTGATTCGAGCCTGAATGGAAGCCGAAGGGAATTTAGCAGAAGCACGATGTGACGTTGTGAGTTTGTGACGTTGGGCGATGGCAAGGCTTTTATAATAATTTGTAACAAGTTAAAAGAGGTGTCTTATCTATACAGTATAATGCTCGCAAACTATCCAACGCGGGACTAAATAACTTTTGGTTAGAGCCTGGTTTTCCCTGGATTTCATAGCATCATAAATATTTACCTCATCTGCTAAACTTTTTTCTCTAGTTCTCTACTGAAGAGTGTGTACATGTCTTAACGCTTAAACATTGGGGGGGGGACAGATGCATGGGCCGTCCCCCCAACGCCTCCATTGGGGGACCGTCTTCCTGTCCCCCCTAGGTCTCCGCCCATGGGACGGAGGGAGTGACGGAGAGATGACTGGACGGAGAAAGAGAACGAATGGGGCGAAGTGTGGGTGAGGAAGTAGAAGATTAGCCGGGGACGGGGCGAATCCTAAAAATTCCCGGGCAACGCCGGTGTCACGAAATAGAGTATCCCCCGTATTAAAAGTATCCCCCAAAATGAGGAAAAGTCAAAAATAACACTTCCGCGTGCATTTATTTTTGCAAATTAATTTTCATCTGCTTTGTTTTGAACAATCACACTAACAGGTATGTTTATTCCTACTAGATAATTTGTTTTGTTTTGGTTTCATAGCACTTAAAACATTTAAAATACTTAAAAACACTCGGAGACACTAAATAATTTCGAGTTGCATTTCTCTGAGCATTGCTTAGGTCACTTAAAACAATTAGAGTCACTTAAAATTTTGATTAGTGTATAAATGTTTTAATTTTACGCATTTTTCAAAAACTGGGATAGAATAGTTTATCCCCCCGGATAGTCTAGACCGGTTAATTCCATCCGGAAGGATAGATTAATTCATCCCTCCGGATAGCTTTCAGGGGGATAATCCTTTTCGTGTCACCGGTACCCCAGATTGCTATTGTTATAGGACTAGGCTATTAATTGCAGAAATTATACTACATCTTTCAGCTATGAAATAATTGCAAATTTACCTAATACGATGAAACCTTTGAATGCGACCATTGCAGTGTGGTAAAATGTAAGAATGGGGAGCGTAGCCTACATCTCCACACTAAATCACAACCTCTGTTCGGCGTTTCGGGCACCGGCGACCGTCTTTTTGTCCCAAACCCCGAAACCTAGGACCAAGTCTCTGGATATGTAGCCTACGCGAATGCCGCTGTACCAAAATAACCTCTGCTGAGGTTCGATATGAAAAATACGCGCAAGCACATTGTATATAATTTATTTTAAGGCATTACAAGATATATATATATATAATATATATCTTGTAATGCCTTAAAATAAATTCCTCTTCTGAAACTGCGCCGAGTGACTAGTATATATATATAATTATTATATATATATACTAGTCACTCGGCGCAGTTTCAGAAGATGGATATCGCAACTTCCCAGCCATGCCCTCCTCATTTGAAATTTAAACGGATCGTGCACCCACCGCATTACTCTATTGACTCGTATGAAAGAAGATATTTACATACACATAATTTTATTGACACACACACACATTACTTGGTAAACTAACACTCAACAATCATCAACTACAAAAAGCGTCATTTGAGATTTCAGATAACTTTGCTCCATTATTAGCCTATAGAATATAGACTATCATAATTTTTCGATGTTTTACAAAAAAATCATATAATAAACTATATATATAGCCTAATTATCGGACAGAATCGAAAATACTTACTCTCTTTTTTTATCAGCCGTAGGGCTCTGCGCACGTTGTTCGAATTTCTCCTTCTCCTTCTTATCCTTGAAAATGCAAAAAAACACAACATAGTTCACCAACATGGACATGTCGCTGTATAAAAGCAAACCCATGCAGAGGCTGAATACGGGAGATAATACTAACGACAAGCGTAAATGGTCGATTCTTAAGCATTCACAAAATATGCCAGACTGACATTCGGAAACTCTTAAAAGTCCTAAAGTTGACGGTTAATTCCTTAGTGAACAATTTTTAACTTATTATAAAAACAAGTCCGGCTAGTTGTGAAACCTGAGACGAGGCCTGATTTCTGGATATTAATTAAAGAAACACAATCATGGACAAACTCCGTGGCACATTGTACTGCATGGGCATTGGGCATGGCACTGTTGCTACCAATGCAACTTTGGTTGTCACAACGTACTTAGCAGTTTTTGTGACTATTGTAATACCCCAGCATTTCCTGGACTTAAGACATTCACCCTAGCACTTGAGAGACAATTCTGAGTAGACTTGTTAGTAGGCTACTTAAAATTAATGTGAACGAAGGTGGTCAACCGATTCATTCAATGCTGTTTTCTGTCACCAGGAAAAAAAGAAGCAGTTTCTGTTGAAAGTTGTTTAGACGCACCACAAGACATTTTTAGCTACCAAGGAGTCTACTGTTGCTCACCAGTAGTGCAGTGCTCAATTGTTCATGATTAGTTTAGCAATAAATGAATACTCTTCACAGTAATGTATCTTACTAATTGTGACACGGGGGCTAAAAACCTGTCACATTTTGGTTTTTGACCTTTTGATTTAGTCATATGCTACAATGAACAAGCTCTAAAATGCTTTTAACAGAATGAAAATATCTTTTTTCTCACTGAAGTTATGCTCGTTTGATTCTTTCATTAGTTTATAGCGAGAAAACCAAACAAAAAGTTACTGAATATTTGTGTAATCCAAGTCTACTGAACCTACTAAGTTATTATTCTGCAATTGTTCTGGGCATTAGAGGCATATATTCTGAATCAGATAACGCAAACGGCATCAAAATCGGTTCACTACTTCGCAAATTAGGGCGAATTTACAGTCATTTGCTGAACTGAGGAATAAAATGCATTCTTGACCCCTTTCGCCTATTTCGGCATCTAACGCAAAATCTAGGTCGCTTCATACGACGGGTTTCGCATGCCGACGTCACAATTGAAACAGCATGGAAATTAACATTCTCCAATGCTAAAAACTTTAATTACATGAGCTAAAAGTAAACTTCTTTGATTGACACAAAAATTTGTCTCCTTGCTATTAGTAACCGGGGTAACAAATTCAGAAGGTGGGACATTGCAAAATGCAAACGTCAATTTTCAGTGGCATCCAAATATATATAATTATAAATATTATGTACACTGTCCTGGTCAGCAATGCAAGACCTTTTTGAGCAACGGTAATGAGCTACGGTAATTTCAGTGCAAGAAAGCAGGGTTTATAAATATGTAATTATACAGCTGTCTGCAGGTATTCATTATATACTTAATGGTCCAGAATAAACAGAACTGAGTTGCTGAACTTGATACGTAAAAAAATTATTATATTGCAATAGTAATCAGGCCTAGGACAGGATTTGGAGGCCCAGGGTCACAACTAATTTTCATGTCTCTCTGATTCAAGAATCTACATGTACGTCGAAATTCCGGATCGCTATGAGATCCTGCTCCAATGTTAACATGTCTAAAAATATTTGAAAGATTTAAACGAAAATTTTATTGAATTAAGCTTATATGATTCATTGTCAATTGCTAGGCTCGTAAATTTCTTTCTGAAATTCAAACTTCGTTTCAGAAAAACTAAACCTCGTAAGCTTCCTTTTTTAGACTTAGACAAACTGCGAGACCCGCATGTAGAACATGACTATGCAGTCGAAGTTACCAACCGCTTCGCTGCGTCACAGAATCAAGTCCTCCCACTGACTTGTGGTCTCAGCTCAAAAATATCATCATAGAATCGGCGCAAAAGATTGTTCCCAAAGACTCGGAGAAGCGTAAAAACTGGATCTCGGATGACACTTTCGCGCTTATCAAGAGGAAGCGCGAAGCCAAGACGAAATCACCGGTGGAATATAAGACTTTGAGAGGAGAAGTGCAAAGAAGACTGAGGGAAGACAAACAAGCCGAACTTGATGCGCTCTGCTGCGAACTGGAAGAAAATACAAAGCGTGGAAACTGCAGACCGGTTTACAGGACAGTCAAAAATCTCACTAGATCGTTTCAGGCGCGTAAAATAGCTATCAAGGACGTCTCTGGAAAGAAGTTAGTTGATCCGGTGAAAGTTAATGAACGTTGGAAGTAATATTGTGAAGGACTTTACACAGGCAATGAAGACGAGATAACGTTCGAAATTACGGAAAAAGAACCGCCTCCACTGCGAGAAGAAATCAAACGCTTAAAGCCTCTTTGCACAAAGCCTCGGGACCGGACGGAGTCGCCACCGAGCTTCTCAGATCTGGTGGTGATATGACTCTTACCATGCTACATAAGATTTGTACTGATGTATGGATATCGGGAGTCTGGTACGACGATTGGACGCAAACGGTTTTGATCCCTTTACCAAAAAAAGGGGATCCGCTCTGTTGCGAGAACTTATCTCCCGCTCTGCATTCATCAGAATGCAGAGCGGGAGATACCCAAAAGTGGCACTGCAGGGGTATGTGCATGGGAAGAGGAGAAGAGGCAGGCCCAGGAAACGTTGGATGGATATGGTGGAGGAGGACTGTCTGACGATGGGATTAACCGTGGGAGAGGCGACGCGGACAGCACAGGACAGGGTCGAATGGAGGCTATCTATAAAGGAGCGGCTGATGCGGGCGCAAGCTTCGCCAGGGCCATAAGTAAGTCAAGTCAGCGAGAACTACAGGACCATAGCGCTAGTTTCACACGCCAGCAAAATTCTCCTAAGGGTCATCCTGGAGCGCATTCAGACTAAACTTGACAATGAACTGGCTCCTGAGCAGGCCGGTTTCAGACCCAATCGAGGCACTCGCGATCAGATTACGAACCTCCGGATCATCATAGAAAAGGCAAATGAGAGAAGTCAAAATCTCTACTTTTGCTTCATAGATTTTACGAAAGCGTTCGACATGGTGCAACACGGTCAGCTGTGGTTGTCCATGCTGGACATGGGATTTCCCCCACAACTTGTCCAACTATTGATGAACCTATACAAACAGCAGCGAGCAGCTGTTAGGACGGATAATATCACCTCTAACTGGTTCCGCGTTAAGAAAGGCGTTCGGCAAGGTTGTAACATCTCGCCTTGCCTATTTAACATCCTGGCGGAACAGGTAATGCGCAAGGCGCTTGACGGGTTCAGAGGGGCCTTCAGAATTGGAGGTAGGACCATCAGTAATCTTAGATACGCGGATGACATCCTCTTGATCGCTACATCACCAGAGTAACTCCAGGAGCTCGTCAATCGTGTCAAATCCGCTGCCAAGGAGTACGTTTAAAGATAAATGTTTCAAAGACGAAGGTTATGACCAATACCGATAGGATCCTCAGGATTTTTGTCGCGGGCAGTGAACTCAAACAAGTGGATAACTTCACATATCTAGGCAGCAAAATCTCAAGCGATGCAAAGTGTTCAGTCGATATTAAGTCCAGGCTGGCCATGGGTATGGCGGTCATGGTGAAGCTTACGAAGGTCTGGAAAAACAAGTCCATTAGTACTCAAACCAAGCTTCGTTTGATGAAAACCTTGGTCTGGTCAGTTGCAATCTATGGTTGCGAATCATGGGTGCTCAAAAAGGTGGAGGAAAAGCAAATACAGAGTTTCGAGAACAAATGTACCCGTAAGCTTTTGCGCAGTTCTTGGACGCTCAAACTTACCACAGAGCAGGTTTATCGGCTTGCCGGAACTTCACCAGAGCTATTGGGTTCCATCAAGGCTCGCAAACTCTCCTATTTCGGTCACATCATCAGGATTCCCCAGGATTGCGTGGAAAAAGCCATTATGCTGGGTCACGTGGAAGGTTATCGACGCAAGGGTAGACCGCGTATTAGCTGGATTGACAACATTCTTGCTTGGTTCCGTCTTTCCGGATCCAATCTTCTCGCCGCTGCATGCGATAGGAGGCAGTGGAGAGATATAGTCCATGCATGTTACCAACCGTCGCGCAGCGACGTCGGTGACTGACATGACATGGCAATTGTTAGGCCCAAATGCTGTATGGTACAATTATATTTTCTTGGTTCAAAACCACATTCTCTCTCACGTTTTGTTACAGTCGTCTTTTGGATCGTACTTTCTGATCGTGACGAATTTATTTCTCGAAGATCTTCCGGCTGACTGAGCCTATTAGCCTACTATTATCAGGATTCACAAAGAAATTTGAAATTTTGGCTTGCTGAAGCAGCTTCCTTTTTTCGAGCCAATTTCTTTCGTTTATCGTGTCCACTTTCGAATGATCTATTCATCTTTCTTTAAGAGATAAAATTAAAGTAAGATAAAATTAATAATAAGTAGGCCTACTATGATAGTTTAATAGTTAGTGAAATATATGCAAATTTTTCAATAAATTTGACAAAGTGGTTATCATTGTCAAATTGACTGATATTGTCAAAACTAGTTTCATGTAGATTAAAATTTAACAACAACTTCATAAGTTAAAAGCAAACCCCTAGGGCCTAGGCTAATCGTGCGCTCGTCGGCCTCGCTTCGCTCAAATTTTTCCATCACCCCATTCATTTTCTACACTGCCTCAAACTCCAAATCCTGGCACACAAATAATAATTAATCGTTCAAAAACTTTTTATTCTATAAAAAACAAGTAAATTGTGGCCAAATGTTAATTCACACAAAAGCAGAAGTCAAATTCAATGTGTCCTCCTCGGTTGTCAACAGTTTTCTCTAAACGTCTGAGCCACTGGTCAACGCTTCTGTTTATAAACCACAGAGAGAAGTTTTGCCACTCTTCACCAACGGCCAGTTTCAATTGATCTATTGTTGCAAAATTACGACGAAGGTAAATTTTTTGTTGGAGAGCATCCAAATAGCATAATCTACCGGGTTTAGGTCCGGGCTATTTGGAGGCCACATGTCTGGTTCAATGAAGGTGTTTTTTGCTGTGTGCGACAGCGCTCAGTCTTGTTGCAGTGTCCATCTTTGACGATTGCATCTCGCTCGAATATCCGGATGTAATCCTTGTCTGAAGACGTGTTCACAACAACAATAACTGTTCACTTTCGCTCCATGTTCAACAAACACCACACTGGTTTTTCCCATTCGAGACACTCCAACCGAAATCATGATGCCGCGACAGAAATATTCACTCTCACTGACACGCCGAATATTCCGTAGGGCCTACGGTTCGAACAGACTTCAGCCGGTCGCTTCCTGACTTACATGTACGTGTTTTTGTACAATCGGCATGAATCTTTCTAAAAAAGTCGATTAAGACTTGCTTTACTACAGACTTTATTTGGAAACTAAGTTATCATTCGTCTAGCTCCTCATTGTTTTTCAATTTGCGAATTTCTAACGAGGATAGCCTACGATCTTTTGCTGTTGTTTTTGTTATAAACTCTGCGCAAAAATAACATAACTATAAATATGGCGACCGGAAATTCACGAAATATTAATGTTACACGTTGAGTTATTGAGTAAGGATAATTTTACAGTTTAAACATCACCAAAAACATAACTGAGAACATATCATACAAAAGATTTAACGAGGCGGTCTCACTTT
Source organism: Lumbricus rubellus (assembly GCA_945859605.1). Lineage (NCBI taxonomy): Eukaryota > Metazoa > Annelida > Clitellata > Crassiclitellata > Lumbricidae > Lumbricus > Lumbricus rubellus. Next base: position 36,823,272 of record OX243817.1, read on the forward strand.
TTATGCGCCACCCTATATATATATATATTTATATATATATATATATCTCGGTTATATATAATATACATGTATATTCATAATTATTAAAACATTATATATATACATATACATAGTGTACTGTGTACGCTAGACTATCCACAGCGAATCGGGTGATAAGAACAATTAAATAAATTAAATTAAATTAAATTAAATACATGTAGGCCTATATTCATAATTATTAAAACATTATTTAGGTTTAGCGTTTGACCGACGACTTACGAGTAACAAGTCACGATAGAGATACGATAGACTTTTGAGTGTCGCCAACTTTTCAATTTAATAGCAGTTATAACAGATTTAAAGAAATATTTTACAGTTTGCATTTATAATTCAGAGATTTCGTCACGAAATAATTAGAATTTGTTTAGCATTAGGCTTACATTTTAATGAATAACTCCTTAATTTTCCCATTTCAATAAATTATTTAAATGGGAGAAATTACGGAATTAAGGAATTATTTATTATAAATAACTCCGTAGGCTAATTTTGATTTCTTTCGATGCCCTTTATCAAGTGAAGCCTGGAACCAAATGGCCCCAGTGGCCCCTGTCCTTGGCCCTGATCAGGCCTATTACTTATTGAAATTTCATCCTCTCTTTGTATCAGCATTGAAATATTAGAGTAATTTTGCGAAGATCACAAAACTGAAAAATAAATTGTAATAATTGTAAGAATATTTATTGAAGTATTAGACTACTCATGTCAACACTGCAATAGTTGAGCAATTTTGTCAAGGTGACAGCTTAAAATGCTGCCATTGCAATGTGGAAATCTAAAAATTTCTGGTGAGGAGGAGCACATTCCCTCCCCATACCTCTACCCGTTCGGCGATACGCATCTCAGCGATCGACCGGCAAATACTCGTTCTCCGTCTCAAGTAACCTTGACTTCCTCCCAGAAAAGGGGGACTAATAGATTGGACTCTTGCATGGTTACTCTTAGAATTAGGATTTGTGCTTGGAGCCGAAAAACTCCTTAAAACGGCTCTGACTATCTCCCGGATAGTCTATATTTAGCCGACTCACTTGCAAGCATGAACTGTTACATAAAGCCTATCCATTGTCCGTAGTTTCAGAATTAGGCCTACCCGGTACGCGTACTCAAACATGTTCGCTGCACACTGCGATTTTTGCACTCCCTTCTCTTGAGTTAGGCTCGAAGGCAATAGATTGCGGAATATATTGTCGTGTAAATCGTGTGAATATGATTATGTAATTATTAATTTATTCCTATTCAACGCAAAGAACTTAACAACATAGAGGATTTAGACCATACTTCGTCGTCGTCGTCGTCGTCGTCGTCGTCGTCTTCGTCGTCGTCTTCGTCTTCGTCGGAGTCGGAATCGGAATCGGAGTCGGAGTCCTCTATTACAAGCAGAACAGGCGCAAGCAAAGGACACATTTCCGAGAGAAGCAGCTATAAAAACAAATTCAAACCAACGTGACGTTATCATGGCTAAGTTGCAACTGCAGATTATCGTGTGAGTTATTGTGGGCATACGATGGCAATACCTACAGTGTTTATTATTATTATTATTAACCCTCAGGCTACCAAGCTTTTTTGTAACACTGACTACCAAAAGGGGGGTGGTTACCACCCTTCTGGATTTTGGGTGTGGTTTGAGATATCATAACTTGTAATACACCTATGAATTCAGCATTCATTTCTGCACAAAATGGTATATTTAGGTTTAAAATATATGAAAGCACCCCGAAGTTACGAAATTTTTACCGTAGGCACCCGTCGATTCCACAAAATGTATACTTTCGCATAAGCAAAATATTAGGATCTGTGTGTTTTAACATAATTTATTTAATTTAAAATAGTTTACATATAATAAAGTCCAATATTCAACTATAAAAACTAGTAATAAGTTACTTTTAGTTACAATAAAAAGAGAAAAAACTTGCAAAACATGCTGAAAAACGTTTACGCAGACTTATCGGTTTGCGTTGTAAAAAAATCCAACATTTTCACACATTTAAATTTATTTTGAGCACTTCCGGTCATTAAATGTCAAATTAATTGGTATCAAAAATAGCCCTGAATGCCCTCCATAGAATGACATAATTTATTTCTCTTAAAAAATAAATTATGAATAATTTTTAATAGAAAAAACATGAAAATTTTATGAAAATAAAACACTTTTATTTATATTTTAATTTATTTTGAGCACTTCCGGTTGTCCAAAGACAACTCCGTGACCACCACAATGTAGCCCCACATTCCCTCTACAGAATGGTGTAATTGGTGTCTCTTCATGTCAAAGGACGGATAAGATACAGCCGATAATCTAAGGGGGGGTGGTATCCACCCCTTCTGGTGCCTCGGGTATATCGGGTATAACTTTTGAATGGTATGGTATATCATCACACATTTTAGCTCAAAATGTGTGCAAATGAATCCTCTACAGCTACCTAAAACGTCAAAATTTTATTCCTAACGGAAAAAGTTTTATTTGGGAAAAACCTAGGGGGGGTGGATACCACCCCCCCCCTGGTAGCCCGAGGGTTAAATAAATTTGTAACGCGCACAAGGTCACACCGAAATTTGAATCCCAAGAGACTCATAACAAGTGTGGCACTGGTGATGGACATTGGACACGTTGACCACAAGTTGTGAAGCAGTATCATGTTTATTTGGATAACAATAATTATTATCTGAGATGTAAATTGATCAAATCGGTCTTGTTGCTTTTTCTGCGTTATGTTTTGAATCGTAAACAAACAGTTGGTTATCTCACTAAAATTGAGATAACTTTTGTACTCTTTCAAATAATATTTATTTTTGATGCAATCTACCCATCATAATCATTAAGTAGATATGAATTGTCTCTATAAGCCTGTACACTATGATAGTAAAATTCTTACTTCTGACCAAGATATTGGCAATCCTACGTACGTACGTACGTAC
>OX243817.1:36828723-36993723 GCA_945859605.1 Lumbricus rubellus
TAGTACGAAAAATACTCACCGGAACATATTTACTCTTCTTGTGATTTTTTATTCCTTCGGCCCAGTATTCGCTCACCGTATCCTGCATAGGGTCTCCACAGAAAAATGCTTCAAAGTCGGCCTTGCTTGCAATCTCGCACGGCACTATGTCATCGAGGTCTTCCACTTCTGTAAAGAGTAGATCGTACGTGTTGTCGTCACTGTCCGCGTAGCATTTGCTCATGAAACTGAGAGCAAGCTTTTCGAAGAACCTGTGTAACAAAACATTATTACGCTAAAATTAAGTGGTGCCTCTGTCCTACGCACAATGAGACGATCTCTCTCGCTTTTCGTTCCTGAGCTGGTAATGGACAAGCCCAAATGTCCGATACACTTTGGCCAGTGCAAGCAGATGACTTTCGGCTAAGATCTAGTTTACGCCCAGGCCCCATACAGATAATTATTCTCTGAACATCCTTTCCAGCGTCGTTACAAGAAGTCCGATCAGCGTGCTCGTATGCATTGCCTAGTCATTTTTTCATAGACTAATAGCGTTACTGAATCATATTTTAAAAACCTATTAGGCCTAATGGGAAACAACGGAATAGCTCCAAGTGCGCCCAGAGTCATGTGTACGCCACTGTACCGGATAAAATGCGATAACTTCGTAACCGATTGCAATTTTTCTCCTAAATTTTCCAATTTGCAGGGTAATGAATTTTTAAACAAACCCTGAAAGTGTCACTGAAACCTTTTCATGTTTGCAAAAGTTACAGCTGTTTAAACTTTCAATTCTGTTTTTTTTCTTTCAAATTTCCCGAAGAATCATGTTCAAATAGCCTACATGTAATTTCATGACGATTTTTTGGCAAGTCACAACACACAAAATGATGGTGATGTCATACATGTACAACATCACTAAGAGCTGTAAAGAAGCTGTTTATGATGTAGGCCTAAGCTGTTTTTTGTATTTGGTCATATTTTGTATATTAAGGTCTCAGTTTGTGAATCCGTTACTGAACGTCATGGGCAAGTGTCTGCAGATGATAAAATGAGAACTCGGACGTCACGTGTACAGCGACTGGGACATCGTAGGGTCGTAGCAAAAGACCCAGTGAAAAGTGGAGCATGAACACAGTGAAGGCTATCTGCAAACGTGTTTGTGTAACAGAGGTCAGATGTTGGAAGAGAGGCATGAAGTTGTCATTGGTCTGACGGGGGAAAATCCGAAAAGGGCCATGTTCAGGAAATTCGCTTGGTATTCGAAAGGGTTAAATTTACAAAGCACATCATGGTTTCAGCATCAGCTATGCTGGCGTGTGTTACGGCTGCAAGAAAAGACAGCATTTAATCCCATTCAGTAGGTTAAATGTCAAACTCATCGCTGAACTCTCTTACTTAGACTCATTGAAGACCAGGTATGATCTAACATCTGGTTTTCATTTCCAGCAGGACGGTGCGCCTGCTTGCTCGCATGGCAGGGCTGATTACGATGACGTTACCTTATTTTTGCCATCAACTGCAGTAAATCTATTGGAAAAGGTAACTAGCAACCTCGCCAGACCTTAGCCCTCTTGCTTATCACGTCTGGGGAACTATGCTGGAACGCTGCAAGACATTTAATCCCAAGTTGGAGAACATTAGCTAGCTGAAGTAAGTCTTGCTGCTAATGGGAAATCGGTTGCCACAGGACTCGATCAACAAGGCCATAATGAGCTTCACAAAAGAATTCGAACTCGTGTTAAAGCAGGGAGTGGACACTCCCATCATACCTTACAATAAACTGCAAAACGAAATTCTGAGGCCTTAATGAAAAGTGATATAATTTGACATGGAAATCAACAAGTGACGTCCATTGTTCCGCGAAAATTAATTTAAAAAACGGAAGTCAAAGTTTAAATAGCTGTAACTTTTACAAACATGAAACTTTCAAGTGAAACTTTCAGGGATTGTAGGAAATTCATTCCCCTACAAACTAGGAAATTTTCGCCGATAAAGGTCAATCGGTTGCAAAGTTATCACATTTTATTCGGTGGCACATTTGTTTGGAGCCACCCTGTACCCGGTACTGAATTCTAGTGGCCATTAGTAGGCCTATCTCGACTGCACAATATTTAAATTTTTAGGATTTACAAAGCACGTCTCACACTAAAACCTAATCAGAGGCGCTCCCAGTGCGAAGACCACCCTGGAAAAGGAAATTTTTTAGGAAACGCGCAGAAACAGTAGTGCTTCCAGATAAGATCTTGGTACGAATTATATATATATAGTAGGGAGGCTATTCCACAGGAGAGGGCCGACTGAAGCAAAGGCACGATGTTGTGCTGTTGCAGTCCGAGACCGTGGCACAAGAAGGTCGGTCATGTTAAAACATTAGGCCTATAATTATTGGTCTCTTGACTTTGCAAGATGCAACTGCCACTGGCTGTGGCTTCCTAATAATCTTCGTTTAATAGCTCAATCTGACACACCGCAGACTGATTACAAGTAGCCTACAGATTATACGAAATACGGCCCACTATAGCACGACACGCAGGTCGGCTTTACAGAGTGGGTTCGGCTTAACACTATTAGCCTAAGTGCTGGATCACTCCTGGTTCGACCAAGCCAGAAGTGGGAGGGTCTATCCTATTTTCAGCAGAACCCGAGTCAAGCAACACAACCGATTGTTCCCACTTGAGCTCAACATACACGCCATTGTATCTTGGAACGATAGGCAGAGCCGCTTTAAGGCATAGGGCCCCGTGTAACTGTAACAGAGGGGCCCCGCGGCGACCCGAAATAACAGACTATATCGTATAACAAATTAGCAGCATGTTCTGCGAACTTTAATCTTTGTTAAAACTTACATGTACATTTATTTTTTACTTGTAGGCCTACTATAAAAATCGCTGTGCTAGCTGTGTCAGCAGTGTCGTTACACTACAGTATCTAAAGTTCTAAACCTATAAAATAGAAACGCATAATTTCATGTAACTATTTTTGTAGCCAAAAATCGTCTGATCCACGCGCGACCGACTGTTCCCAAAAATTTACAAAAATACTTCTTAGCACCCGAGAACAAATAGGCCTATAGGGAGTTCGCGATTCAAAAATCTCACTTTTTCCCGAGTTCAGAACATTTTAAATTTCGGCCATAGTTAACGCCATCGACGTTGGTCAACGCAGTATTTACGACGCCGATCGACTTCGATATAAATTTATTCCCAGAACAAACTCACAGATTTGTGACGTCATACCTTTTTCGATGAAGGCAGTTCTTACAGCGTGTGGTTTCGCTAATAATAAAGCACTGTTTATCTAATCGGAAGTTATGACAAGATAATGGCAATAGATACCGATATGGCTGAGGGTTATTTTTTACCCCCCGGTTACCCCATAAGGGTTAAGTTTGAGTGCTTGACTTACGACTTACGAGCAACGAGTTACGATAGAGTTTAGACTGTTGCGTGTCGATCAATGTTTAGTTTTATAGCTAATTAGCTGAATTACCCGGCGTTGTCCGGGACATTTAGGTTTCTGTTCCCCGCCAACCCTGATGTCGCTTCCATTCCGACCTTCTCACCTCGCCTCCCGTTTTCGGGCCCAATCCGGTCCGACCCAGAGGTGCACGGCGATGCACGTGAAATCTTAATTTTTCTCCATAACCCTGCTCCCAACCGCCCCTGCGGGGCGGGTTCGCCAACACTCCGGGGTGGGCAGCGTTTGCCGGTGAAGTTTGATTATTTGCCTAAACCCGTCCCGCTTTAAACAATGTCTAGATAATCTACGTACGACACGGTATACGAGATCATATCGGTATCTATTGCCATTATCTTGTCATAACTTCCGATTAGATAAACCGTTCATCAGTGCTTTATTATTAGCGAAACCACACGCTGTAAGAACTGCCTTCATCGAAAAAGGTATGACGTCACAAATCTGTGAGTTTGTTCTGGGAATAAATTTATATCGAAGTCGATGGGCGTCGTAAATACTGCGTTGACCAACGTCGATGGCGTTAACTATGGCCGAAATTTAAAATGTTCCGATGATAGGCCTATATCCGATCTCGGAAAAAGGTGAGAGTTTTGAATCGCGAGTCCCCTATATTTGTTCTCGGGTGCTAGGAAGTATTTTGGTAGATTTTTGGAACATTCGGTCGCGTGGATTAGACGATTTTTGACCACAAAGATCATACGTTTCTATTTTATCAGTTTAGATGACAGATTTAAATAATTTTTTACAGTTTGCATTTATTTAACGTCGTCACGAAATAATTAGAATTTGTACAGCATTGCATTTCAATGAATAACTCCTGAATTCCCCCATTTCAATAAATTGCTTCAATGGGAAAATTACGGAATTGCAGAATTATCTTCTATATAAATAAAAATGAAACTTTCCAATAGTTTGTTCCCAGTGTTCTCGAAAAGTTACGCCCAGATTGTTTTGAAAATTTAACAAAACCTTCCATTCCAATAGGACAGTGTCAATTTTGCTTTTTATCCGAAAAACCCCTATTTTTTCCACAAAACGTGAAGTTTGCATTCCGCTCGACCGCCATTTGCAAATTCAACAAAGCCGCAGGGTTGCCAGATTTCCGAAACGCGTTGTCCCGGAATCACGTTGTAAAGTCGCCGAAAAGTCGCGAGATGAGCAACTTACTGGAAGATTCGATCAGGATTACCCAAAAGTCGCCCAAAAATTGCGATAGCGCATATGTCTCTGTCGGGAAGGAACGGTGTGAGGAAGGAAATAAGGAAGAGTGAGCGGGACAAAGAGGGAGGGAGAGGGGGAGAAGAAGGGGAGGGGAGGGGAGGAGGAGGGAGGGGGAAGGGGAGGGGGAGGGGGAGGGAATTAAGGTGGCAGCTTTAAATTCTGCCATTGTAATGTGGAAATCTAAAATTTCTGGTGGGGAGGAGCAAATTCCCTCCCCATACCTCTACCCGTTCAACGAGACGCATCTCAGCGATCGACCGGCAAATACTCGTTCTCCGTCCCAAGTAACCTTGACTTCATTCCAGAGAAGGGGGCTGGGCCTGTAGATTGGACTCATGCATGGTTACGCTTAGAATTAGGTTTCGTGCCTCGAGTCCCAAAACTCCTTAAAACGGCTCTGACGATGGGTCGTTAATTATCAAATGAATGAATGAATTACTGTATTTGCTTTTCCATTTCGTCGCAAACTATCTCCTTTACAAGGCCCTCCTTCTGTTTCTTTGACTCGTCGTAGGCGACCAAAGCCATTGCAAGACAGTCCTACAGTGTAGACGACATGAAGTAGTAGGTTTATTGAATACCTTGGAGTAGATTAAAAAATTAAATATATTCTTCCGAATCCAAAAGTTTTATATTAGAAAATGCTTATGCGCCTAGTAACGCTTCAATCAACGAAGTTAAGGGCCTAACTATGGCGTCTCAACATTTTTAAAAGACCAAGGGAATGTGGATGTATTGCTTGAGAACTCATGATGGCCTTAGGACCTACTACTTTTCTCTTTATAAATGCGCATGTTTCTCAAAAGCGTCGGTCACTTTGGCATTCTATTTGGTCATCTGCTATGACATTAATTTTGTCAATCGAATTTCTAATGTCATATAGCACACGTTCATGGAGCATCTTCTCCAGGTTCTCAGCATGTAGCTGCATAGTGCATACATAATAGAAAGGTCTGCAGGCCTACCCTGTGCCGAACATTCGCTTCGTATTCGCTTCTGCAGGGCCGAATAGCGATTCATTAATGGTTATTCGGTATTTGACCGCATAGTGGCGGTCAGACTGATTACGAATAGTTGTCGCATGATATTTGTTTTTGCATAATTTATGCGGATGCTATCGGGTACCGGTATAGCGAGTGAACTGAACTACATGTAACTCTGTTATTAAAATAAGGTACGCTGTGGTTGCAGCGAGGCCTAGCCTAATTATTCCTGGACCGCGGTAGGCCTATTGTAATCTCATTTTTTTACACAGCGACTGAGCGACTGAAAGTAACTGTTGTCGGTAGACGTATTTTATACGTTATTAGTATTCGTATTCGGCCGAATAATTAATGATCACCTATTCGGTACAGCCCTGCTAACAGATACATGCATCTTCAATTCTTCATAACATCGTAAGAATAATAATTATTAGGCCTATTATTGACCTTTTATATAGCGCACCTTCAAGGTAATCTACTCAGAAGCGCTCCCAGTTCAACAACGGCTAAATAAGGCAGTTTTTAAGTGAGAAAGGAACATAGTGGTGTGACCTCTAGGCACCAGGCGGAGAGCAACAGAGAGCCCATTCCAGGTTCTAGGGCCAGCCGCTGAGAAAAAGCGCCGCTGCATTTAATGATGTGATGAAGATGCATATATTGCATATGATAACGTTATATTAGGCCTATATTAGATCTATATTATCATATTATTTTTGAACCATTCAGAGGGAAACATACAACATAATGACTAACTTATTAAACCAATACCTACGTACTGGTCATATAGGCTACCAAATCAAATCATATTATTATGCAGAAATTCAAGGAGAAAAGAATACAATTGCTGAATCGTTAGGCCTACATTTTTAGGCTGTTGATAACATCTTCGTTTGAATAGTGGACCCCCATGGGTCTTAAGAACCATCCGTTGAGGGCCAACTGAGGGGCATTAACGTAATGCATAGACATTCGATGACAATTGAGTGGTCTTGACATGTACGAAATTTAAATAATATGAACAAATAAAACAAAGCAAAATATAACCTCGACGCAACTGTACCACGTTTAAATGCTATGCAATTCCTACCTGCCCTTGTTCCCAAAATAGCATTGCCGTTTCACGCATACCTTTCAGAACACACCAAATAAATAATAATTTACCTGCAAAAAAATAACACCATAAATAAATGGTTTCGAGCACATGTAACACTATAAAAGAACATCGCTATGGCCACTCAAAGAATTTCTCGCTCTCTCTCGAATTTGTAGTTATTGAAATATTGCAACTCGAACTTGCAGTCCTGCATTTAGCTAGCCTTTGCATAAATTATAATCTTTTTTTCAAATCAATCGACATAGACTAATATTGGTGCGCTGACAAAACGGCGCAGGACAAAACGGCGCCGACATAACGGCGCCGACAGACGGCGCCGACAAAACGGCGCTGCCACAAAACGGCGCGGTAGCAAAACGGCGCCGACATAACGGCGCCGTTTCAAAGGGAAAATGTTTTCTTTTAGTACTTTGTTTAATTGGTAGGCCATCAAAACTAAAATCAACGGATCATCTTCATCAAATAATATATTCAAATTGATCTAGTCTATGTTCGAATTGAGCTTGTAACGATGGGCGGCAGTAGTCAAATATAGACAGAGCTGACTCGGTTAAGTATTTTTACTAACTAGTAATTAATTAGTAATTAGTAAATTATTAATATTAATTAGTTAAGCCTTAAGGTAATTAGTCAAGGTAACTAGGTCAGATTAATTAGGGTAATTAGGTTATTATAATAATTATGTCATGTAACGCTGCTAATTAGGGTTTACTAATTACTGTAATTAACATAATTAATATACTAATTAATATACTAATTAATATAATGACCTAATTAATATAATGACCTAATTAATATAATGACCTAATTAATATAATGACCTAATTACCCTAATTAATATGACCTAGTTACCTTAACTAATTACCTTAACTAATTGTTATTAATAATTAACTAATTACTAATTAATTACTAGTTAGTAAAAATACTTAACCGAGTCAGCTCTGTTTATATCTGACTATTGGCGGCAATCTTTGAAAACCTATAATTATAAGCAAACAATTACTAAACGGGTATCGTAGTCTTTGACTCTTTGTACAGCGCCGTTATGTCAAGCGCCGTTTTGTCGGGGTGTTTTGTACAGCGCCGTTCTGTCGGCGCCGTTTTGTCGGCGCCGTTATGTCGGCGCCGTTTTGTCCTGCGCCGTTTTGTTACGGCGCCACTAATATTATTATATTCGCATGAAGAAATACTTGAACGTTTGTCCTTACCCTTCAAGCGGTAAAGGTCATCCTCGAAGCCTTTGTAGCCTTTTTTCCTTGTTTCTTCGATTTTTGTCAGGAGATTTTTATACAATTTATTCTCTTTAAAGGCATCCACCTTTAAAATTAAGACAATTTCAGGAAATGCGCAAGTCGGAAACCATAAAATTAACGTTATCGTTTTAAACTTTTAATACACTTTCGTTTAGGGGTTGATAATCATAGTCATGAATATACAATGCCAAGACGGGAAGTAGGCCTATAGTCCTACACGCCCACATAGACAGAGATAAAAGAAGGCACATGATAAAAATATAGGACCCCGCTTCCAAACAGACATCAGGTAGACTATTATAGTAGGCATGTGGAAATGCAGACTAAACAATTTTTTCTTTAGGTTCTCTGCCAAGACAGTGGCAGGTCCAAACGTCCAATGTGCAGGTCCAAACGTCCAATGTCTCCACCTTTCCCACTGTTGTGCCATGTCTTTAAATTCTCTGTAACCCTCCTCCATCATCCCGTCCAGCAGTTGTTGTCTATGTCTTCCTCTGCACCTTTTTCTTTCCAATCTTCCTTCAATTATTTCTTTCTGCAGTAAGTTACCTCGCAGCAAATGTCCCACCCAATTCTTTGTCTTATCTTTATTGTGTCCACTGTCCAGCCGAGATCTTTTCTCTTCTACCATTGTTAGTAAGCTTACTTCTTCGTTTGTATCGTGCTTTGTCCAACTAATTTTCTCCATCTTTCTCCATTTCAAAAGCTTCCAGCCTCTTGGTGTCTTCTTTTCTCATTGTCCATATCTCTGCGCCATATAACGTCACACTCCATATAAATGTTTTGACCATTCTTTTCTTCAGATTTCTATTTATCCCTCCTTTTAGCAATTCTTTCCTTTTTAAGAATGCCTCTCTAATCTCTATCCATTGCTATTCTCCTCTTTATCTCTTTATTATTAATAATGATAATAATACTACTACTACTAATAATAATAATAATGATATTAATAATAATAATAATAATAATAATAATAATAATAATAATAATATTATTATTATTATTACTAAACATACTTACATACATACATTACATACGCATATGCATACTTACATACCGGTAATGCATACATAAACTTGACCTAAATGTAAACAGCGGGTGTCTAATGGCAGGGGTAATGTCCTAAGGGGGTAAGGGTCGGGGGTAATGACAGAGGGTAATGGCAGGGGTAATGGGCCTGGGGTAATGTCCTAGACCCCATCAATTAGGCTAATCGCATTCAAACTCCTTAGAATTGGCTTTAGTTCTTTTTGTTGGTTGGAAATTACACTTGTGATGAGTTCTGCGTTATTATGAAAGACAATAATTATGAGCGCCTCAGTGGTCCGCTTGATCACATCTATGGGTCTATGGTAAAAATTGCTTGTTTGCATTTTGAGTCAGCTGGTGCTCTACTCAACGAACATGGAGTTCCATGCGCGCGCGTGCTTGTAATGTTAACAGAATAGTATAATTTGGTACCGTAATCAACTGTATGATGTAGGCTACGTAGGCTAATATTAGGCATAGGCTACGCTTCACACAACAATAATCCAACATAAACGCAGCGTTATTTTTATGAACGGATAACCACAGTTATCACAGAGTCGATTTTACTGTTTGGTTGTTGTGCACTTGTGCAAGGCGCTCGAAACCTCCTAATGCCCATTTTCATCAATGTCACCTGCAAATGAAAGACTGAGTTTACGTTTTGTGGAAAGCGACTCTGCGTCCGTGCTCATCTCCGACTATTACTATTGTCTTAAACCCATGCATAATAGAGCTTGTTGACTTACCAGCGGTCCATTTTGATCCGTCAGCCATTTCTTGTTACTGATATGTTCCATCATCAATTTAACGTATTTCGTCTTGCCGTCCTTAAAAAGGTTCGAGAACACGTCTTTGTGATTACGACGCTGCAGTCAAAACACCAGCAGACGTTAAACTAATCGGTGGTGATAAAGCTGGTAGAAATTATGGAATTATTTCAAAAGACCACATTTTTGGTGATATTAAGTGGCACCCAAGTATTGACTTTTTTCACCTTGTGCCATCAGTTCGAGGAACTCTAGCGACCGTCATGACCAGCCTTCTCCACTCCATTCTGCTCTGCGTCTTGTTTCTCAGTTCTTCAAGATTCGTCATTGTCCTCCTGTGTACATCCTCCATCCGTCTGGTCCTCGGACGTCCTCTTCTCCTCGTTCCCTCTCCACACGCCAGCATCATCGCTTTCTCCAGTCCGTCCGCGCGCATTACATGACCGAAATACATCAGCTTCTGTTTGACAGTCTTCTGCAGCAATGTAATATCACCTCTCTCCGTCCACGATATCTCCAGCAACCTCCTCCATGTGCACATTTCACACGCAGCAATTTTGCCATCCAGCGCCTTCGTCTTCGTCCATGTCTCGCTCCCGTATAGCACTATGTGGAGGGTCGTAGCTTTAACAAGACTTAGTATCGTTTTTGTTTGGAAGCTCACAAGCATGCCCCTCTACATGTATATCTATCAATTCCCTGCACTGCAGCCTTGTACAATGTACATTGAAATTCTGCGTCTCCACTCTGTATCAAATCTTTCCTCTTTCTCCACTATCGATCCAGAAACGAGAAACTTGTCACAACCTCTATCTCCTCTCTGTCCACTTCAAAGGTATCCCATTCAGCCGTGTTCATGATCTTGGTTTTTTTATGCTAAAATATAACTTTGTTGTTTCGCTTTCCTTCTTCAGTCTACTTATGAGTTTCGTAAGATCATCTTTTCTTCCCGACAATAGTGTCGCATCATCTGCGTATCTTAGATTGTTTAGGATTTCCTGCTATATTTTTTCTTTCGTCTGCTTTATCCATCTCTGCCAGTGCCATTCGTATTACTCTTTCTGCATACAGGTTAAACAAGAACGGAGATAATATGCATCCTTGTCTCACCCCCTTTCCGATCCTGATTTTATCCGTGTCTCCACATTCTGTTCTGCTCGTAGCTTCCTGATCTTCATACAAGCTCTTGATCAGCATGATGAGGTGTTTTGGAACTTTCATCTCATGCAGTGATCTCCACAACAGAGAATGATTTATGCAATCGAATGCTTTGCTGCAGTAGTCAATGAAGCAAAGGTGGATTTTTTGTCTGAATTCTCGTTGTGTCTCCATTATCCATCCCAGATTTGTAATCTGATCTCGCGTCCCTCGCTTCTTTCTGAAACCTGCCTGATTAATTGGCAGCTATCTCTCCATTGTGTTTTCCATCCTTCTTCGAATTATCTTAATATGCAGTATTTTGCTTGTATGCGATATCAGAGCTATCGTGCGATAGTCTCCACCTTCTTTGGCATCGCCCTTTTTGAATAACGGGATGAATAGGCCTATAGAGCTCCTCCTGTCTTTTGGCCACTCTCCAGTTTCCAATATCCGATTGCATAGCAGAGTTATTCCCTTCATCATTTCTTCTCCTCCAGCCCTAATCAACTCTATAGGTATCCCGTCCACTCCTGGTGCCTTGTTATCCTTCAGCTGTTGGATAGCCCATTTCACCTCCCATTCCAGTATTGCGGTTCTCGTTCGTAGTTGATTTGGTTGATCTGTTCTTCTTTTACCCGCGGGTCTTTCTTGTACAATTGCTCTGTGTATCCATCCATCAGTCCTTGACTTCTTCTTTATCTTTAATCACGTTCCCTTCTCTTCCCCTCAGTGCACCCATTCTCGGTACAAATTTGCCAGTCAATAGCTTCACGTTTGCGAACATTTCTCTTGTTCTTTCTTTTCCCCCTCTGCATCCATCTCTGTGAAAGTTCTGGCCATATAATCTTCTTTGCGTTTCCGCGCCAGTTTTTGAAACTCCTTGTCTAAAGCCTTGACTTCTTCCCTGTTTCCGATCGATCTATGCATAATGCAACCTTCTCTCCTTTGTAGCTTCTACCGTCTTCTCTGATAGCCATGGTGCTTTTTTGCCGTTGTTTCTTCAGCACAAAGTCTTCATCTTCTTTACATGTAGGCTATGGTGTCCGGACAATTCGGACCCGGACAATTCGGAGTGCATGTAAAAATATTGCTCTTACGGCTATGAAACTTTTATTTATCAATGGTATGAAATATAATTATATGGCACCAATCAAATATTGTCTGATCTTCTAAAATTTATCCAATAACAGAAATAAGACACTGAAATTAGTAGCTAAATGCAGTAAATTATCAAATTATAGGCATCTCATTTAGATAAATGTAAGTTTCATACCTATAGGCCCATGGTTTTTTATGCCCGATATATAGTGAGGTGTCAGATTAATATTAGTTTCAACAGTATACATTTTGGGTGATGGAGAAGTCCCATCACGAATTTGGACTGCAAAGAATTGTTCGGCCTGAATTGTCCGGTCCGAATTGTCCGGTCCGAATTGTCCGGTCCGAATTGTCCGGTCCGAATTGTCCGGTCCGAATTGTCCGGCGCCGAATTGTCCGGGAACCGTAGGTTATGTATAATCTTCATTTCCTTCCTCATGTTGTCTGGATTTATGGTATCATCCAAACTCAGCGCCTCAAGGGGAATTCTTTCTTTCAGTAGGCCTTTTTTCTATGTCTATACACTGAGAGCAGAAATAAAAGTTTGGGAGCAGCTTGGAAAGGGTTCCCTCCAAAGTTTGTGGTGGAGGACGGAGGTGCTTATATTTCTCCGAATATTTCATAAATATTTAATAAATATCATCATAAATTTCTGCAGCTTTAGCGACTGTTAATCATAGTGAGCAATTTTTTGTTAAGATGACAGCTAAAATGCTGCAATAACTGTTAGCTTAAGAAAATAAAAAATGAAACAATGAGAAAGGACGGCGTTTGAAATCATAAAAATTTTAAACAATGGGAGGGGACGCTTTTGAAGACTTAGGCTTAGCCACAACTATCGACACTGAAATGATCGCGCGATTTCATTCCAATGACAGCCTACAATGCTATAATTACAATTTTAAAATGAAAAATTAAACAATGGGCATGGGGACATTCATTTGAAACCATAAAGCATGCATGTTTTCAGCAATGAAATTATGATAAATTGTTTTGAGTTTAAGAACGCCACCAAATTTTACAGCATGGAAATTGGTCTCCTCAATCTAGCACTTAGGTCTTCACCTATGGTCAACACTGTCATGACATGGAAATGGATACATGTTTCTCATGCTTTAGGTCCGCTGTGTGCTGATTATGTGCATTTGAATAAATTATTGATAATTTGGATATTAAATTTTGTTGAATGACAATGATTTTAGTACCATTTTAGCGTTTCTAAGATAAATCAACATCATCATCAATAACCTTGGGCTCAATGCGACCTGGTGGCTGAACGGTAACGCGCTCGCTCGCTCGCGGAGCGGGCGGTTGCGGTTCAAATCCGGGTAACGACCTTAGGCAAGTTTTTACGCACACGTGCCTCTGTCACCAAGCAGCATAATTTGGCACCAGCGTAAGCTGTGAAGTAAATGGCAAGTCATGGAAAATCACTGTCCAGGATCTTGGGATTCGTCCATTGCCGGCTCAAGGATCTAGAAAAGGAGATGAGCGCCTCACCTACGGGCCTTCGGCCCTGGGATGTCTTTACTTACTTTACTTACAATGTCCGTAGGAGTCCGACGCCACTCTCTGTCTGAGTCTGTCTCGCGTCATGCTATCGGGCATTAGAGACATATTTAAAACAATTTGGCTTACTTTTCTTAATCACGGTGCAGATTTAAACTTTCACAGATCGAGGTAGTTTAGGCCTAGGTACTTTTCTTCCGAGATTTGAAAATTTCAGGTAAACTAGAACCCAAAACGCACTAAATTTTTGGCATCAAATGCTCAAAATTGCGTCGGTTTCTGGGATCCGTGCTTTCTCGGTCGTGGGATCAACCATAATTATGGAATGACCTTACGGTTACGCTTCGCTCTCTACTTATGGTTCATCCGGCTGGGTTCTACAAGTCTCTCAAGTCTTTTCTCTTTGGTCGAGGTTGGTCTGGGAGCGCTACTAAGTAGTTTCTTGAAAGGGCGCTATGTAAATGCTCTAAATGAATGAATTAATTAATTATTCAGACATTTCAAGAAAACAAAACTGCTGAAAAATTAATGTTTGCTATTCAGGACTGTAGGCATCTAAAATAGGCTACCTCATTTCATGGTCAAATACATTAATTGTTCACGCACAATATACACGTATGTAATAAAATGTTATTCGGTTTCAAAAAGCAATTTGTTTAAGATTAGGCCTATGTCTAAAAGAGAGTGATAAGATAAGATCTAGTACTTTTAGAGCGTTTAAAGGCGTGAATTGTCTAAAGCCTTTTTCTTATTAATTTTTAAGGCAAGGTAGAACTTTGTAAGAGAGTCGGGTTTTATGCAATGGGCAGAGGTTAGTCGTGAATGTGGCGCTGGACTAACCATCCAATTATCCTTTAGCAGTTGCCTGAAGAATGGCTCGTTGTCCCATTCGGCAACCATGTATATCAATTCACTTCCTCTACCCAACATTGCTGAAAAAAGAGAATCAGCAGTAGGGTATATAAGATTATGAAAATAGTTACCAGCAGTGTTCATGATTCGATGATTCGACGGCTCTATCACAGAGGGCGATAATTATGATCATGTAACGGTACAGGTAGAAGGAAAGAAGTAATAGATAATCAGTGTGAGTTGCAGAGGCATTGATGAAAGATAGAATATAGATGAAGCTGTACTACGGAGACAAAAGATATTTAGATATCTCGGGCTAGCACGCATGGGACGCGGTGGCGCAAGCTGCTGCCCAGCGACCTTGGGCAAGTTGCTTACCCCTCATTGTCTGTGGGGAAGGCAACGGGAAACCACCTCACTCATCTGATCCCCAGGGGCGTAATGCCAATGTACCTGCCTTCGGGCAGAGAACCATCATCATCATATTTTTATCAACGATTATGTTCACGTAGTTTTCATAATAGCAACTGATTCTAAATTTTGTTTAAAAGGACGAAAGTGTTTGATTTGAATTAAAATTTAAAAAATCTTGCAAATAGGTCTAAGAGCTTATATTCAAGTCCCGGGGGATTAATATTCCAACGCCACGGCGGGGCATTTTAAGTAGGCCCCTATGCGAACAATAATGACAATAACTAGAAATCAACGCTAATAGATGCTGCATAGCCTACTGCTAATAACAAGAAACAATATTATTGCTGAAATTTTGACTAATATTTTATTGCGAATGCAGCGAAATCTTTACTGACCTGCCTTAAGAGCCTCAAGGATCAAACTGGATATAGGTTTCTTCTCTTTGCCGGTGATGTCAAATTTTATTAGCAGATCCTTTGAATCACATGTTCGTATTGCTCTCAGATCAGTGAAGACGTGATTAACTTTAGTCAACGTTTCAATCACGACGTCAGGCTCTAGACATTCGAGAACTTGCTTAGCTTTTTCTTGCGGGATTCCGTTAACAACCAGCATATGTTCAAATACTAGACGCATTTTGTTGATTGTGTCAAATTCAGCGTTGTGGCTGCTGTCGTCTGATGGAGTTTGTTTCGAGACTAGGAGATCCTTGATTCCAGTCAACAGTTCATTGATTGTTCTTTTTTCCAAAATTGCAATTTCATATCCAAATTGTTGTGCACCGCCTTCAAAAATCATTGTTTGGTTCAGTAATTCAACAATTTCGAACAATAGCTCGAGTTTACTTTCTGCCTTGATATTGTCTAGGACTTGTCGAACAAAGGTATCATTGAGTTTTTCCGCGATCAGTAATGCCTCAAGACGAATAAACATTTTTTCAGCGATTTCTGGTAAGTCTTCCAAGGAAGGGCCACTAATTGAACAGAATAAATGCGATTAGAATAAATATAGGAGTAATTGCAAAATACATTTTTTATGCCGCACGAATTTTCAGCCGTTTTAAAATTCAACGTGAGCAGAAAAAAAGC
The DNA here is from genome assembly GCA_945859605.1 of Lumbricus rubellus. Taxonomy (NCBI): domain Eukaryota; kingdom Metazoa; phylum Annelida; class Clitellata; order Crassiclitellata; family Lumbricidae; genus Lumbricus; species Lumbricus rubellus. The sequence continues at coordinate 36,844,651 of OX243817.1, forward strand.
AAAGCAATCAACCTAAGCACAAAGCCGTGGCGTGTGGTGTGACAGACAACCGACTCCATGATCTAATCATTCTAATGCGTTTCACCACAGTCGCTCGAATGCTGTAATCTTCACCAGCGTAACGGGGTTTTGCTTCTGATCTATCAGAAAGGTTCAGGACTATTGTAGGTGTTCTGCACTGTCTGCAGGGATGTGTCCTGTCACCTCTGTTGTTCAACATATTCTTGGAACTGATAATGGCCATAGCACTGGAGGGAAAAGAGGAGGGAGCATTGATAGGAGAACTGATCAGCGACCTGAGAGTTGCAGACGACATTGCACTACTAGGGGAGAAGGAGTAGGGCCTGCAGGAATCTTTAACGAGAGAAGTGCAGTTAAGCAAAAAATGGGCATGTGCACTAATGTGCAAAAAAAGGAATGTCGATACATTGGGAGAGAAGAGACACAGCTTGGGCTGAACGTGGATGGACAGACACTGGAGCAAAAGGAGAATTTCGTGTATCTGTGAGGTCTTATCGATGCGCAGGGGGGTCGGAAAAGGACGTTGAAAGAGGAATATTACAGCGATTGCATAAGATCTGAAGATCGAAGGAAAACCGCAGAACCACCAAGGTGCGAATAGGCTATATGAGACGTTGGTGCTGACACTGCTGAGCGTAGGCCTACTGCTATACGGTACAACTCAGAGACGTGGACGCTGAATGAGAGACTGAAAAGACGACTGAGGGTATTTGAAATGACGTGGCGGCGAAGGATAGAAGGGGTCACAAGGAGGGAAAGGAAAAGGAACACGGAAATACGCAGCAGACTGAGAATACAACGAGACATTGTCGACAGGATACAGATCAGAAGAATGCGATACTTCGGACATGTCATCAGAATGCAGAGCGGGAGATGCCCAAACGTGGCACTGCAGTGGTATGTGCAGGGGAGGAGGAGAAGAGGCAGGGCAGGAAACGTTGGATGGATATGGTGGAGGATTATTGTCTGACGATGGGATTAACCGTTGGAGAGGCGACGCGGACAGTAGGTTATTGCAAACTTTTTAAAAGAATGTTCCTTGTGCCCCCTCCCATATTGTTTCTATTACTGAAACATGATTCCCAGCAAAGTTTCAGGTCTGTAGGCCATGTTTTGACCCCCACCCAACTCAAAAGTAGTTTTACGTTAAAAACGGACATTGATAACATGATAGCAAATTGTAAACTTTTTGCATTACCGTGTAAGCTTATAGGTTGTAACCAACTAACCATGGCTGCATGGAGTGAAAATATGGAAAAAGTACCACCTCAGGAAGTAGTTCCTCCAATTTCATCCACACCAAAGCGCCCGAAACTTAGAAAATATGACGTAGAAGTAGGGGCCTACCTATTCTACGTTGGAAACTGGCTCTCTTCATCCATTGGGGCTGATGCAGCGTATAATGATCTCAAGCTATGGCATGACTTGATAAAGTACTGCAAACATGATCCACAAGTTGTAAATGCATCCATAAAAGCCATGGAAAGTCACTTCTGGTACTTTACAGAAGAATGTGCTGTGTTCTCTCTTCTTTGAAACAGACTTTCCTATTTAGAACTACAGCAGATTGCTCGAACATTGCTCCGAATTCCTAGACCAAGAGAGTTTTAAAGGGGCCATCCAACTTTTCCTATTATGAGCCACAGCACAAAACTATCATCCCTTATTCAAGGCTTATTGGGTATAAATCCTGGCTCTTGTTTCACAGCATTGGAATTGGCGCCGACTGGCTAGGAAAACCTATTAGTGAATGGCTTAATGATCCCAATTACCAAGAAACTGAGACATATGGGCGACCAGGGGCGGATCCAGGAGGCCAATCCGGCCATGTCCCCATCAGAATTCAGAAATGTCTATAGGACGTGCCCACCCCATCAGGTGTCAAGAAGTTATTGATTAATGGAGCGGGCAAAGGCGAAAGTAGGATATGACTAAAAACAGATGATCATTGTAACATTGGCTTGGAAAATGGTACATGTTCAAGGCAGCTGATCGATTAAATGACTACAAAAAGGTTATCACCTATTTTTGGCAGGGAAATTTGGTATTTCAAGTCAGTTTGAAAAAATGACGTAAAAAGGGTAATCAGTTTTTCGGGTCAAAGATCAGTGAAAATCCTCCGATCTAGGTAAAAAAATTCGCACCCCTAGAAAATTTCTGTATCCGCCCCTGTGCGCAGCATGTCAAAGTGGTGAATGATCTGTCGGAATGGACTGTGAAACTATTCCAAGACTTCTCAACTAGGTCTAGTGTTACCAATGATGAAACACAAAAAATAGTCAATTATCAACGCAACAAAATTTCCAACTTTCAAAAAGCGACATTAAAGAAATTAACCTTCTCCTCCACAAAACCTTTAATCCAGTAAAGTGATTTCACATAGTGTGTGTAGGCCTACAGTGTTGTGTACACTATAACCAAACTACTATACAACGTGACTCAAAAAAAGGAAGCCAAATTGTTTTTCATTTATCTCTAAAGCTTGATAACATAGGCCTATCACGCTAAACTTTTCCAAATATTTAGAGAATTGGACCAAGAATATGATTCCAAAATTTGAATTTCATGAGATAAAGTTGAACGGATAAAAATGTATGAATATTTAATCTTCAATAAAATGCTTCCTTGTTATCTCCAATGCCTGATGAGTAATCATTCTAAAATTTTCCAGATATGTAGAGAATTGAACTAAAAATATGACCCCAACCGTATGGTTTGATAATTTAATTAAATATGATGCTCAAAATGTCCCCCTCCTGCTTGCACGCAAACCTGGAGGCGCTGGCGTCTATTATCCTCTGGTCTAGGCCCTAGGGCAGTGGTTCTCAACCTTTTCAGACTCACGGACCCCCTTCTGATTTTGTGTCCCGGTCACGGACCCCCAATAAAATTTGGTGCCTTTTAGCGCATTATGGCGACTGTGCGACTCTATTATCCTATATAATAATAGGCCTAAGGGGGTCCGTGAGTCTGAAAAGGTTGAGAACCACTGCTATAGACGACTGTAAGGAGGTCAGTATCGTCTACTTACTTTTTGCAAGATACTGCTTCGGAAATTACATCAGCTGCTCCTCCAGTACCCTGAAACAGAAGTAGGAAGACTTGTATAAAATCATGTTATAGCCTGTGATACGGTTTCCGAACAATTCGGAGCCGCCGGACAATCCGAAGAGGACAATTCGGACAAGAAATTCGCAGAGGACATTTCGGAACCGGACAATTGGGAAACGGGCAATTCGGAGAAAATTCTGGCGAGGACTATTCGGAATCAGACAATTTGGAGCTGACAATTTGGAACGGACAATTAGGACCGGGCAATTCGGATCGGGCAATGCATAGAAGTCACAAATAGGGATGGAACTGAGATTCTCATATCCATCTCCATTACCCAAATAGACCTACAATCCTACATAGAGTGACCGGAAAGGCTACTGGACATCAAAGTGAATTCTAAATGAACTTAACACCCCACTTTTTCTCAGTCTGCGTGAATGTCTGCTTGTCCGTATGTCTTTTCCTCCGTTTGTCTGTCTCCGTGTCAAAACGTATGTCTGCCAATCCATTTACGACCTATCTCAACCCACTCACTTTGAACTTGTCTTGGAAGCTATGGGATGCTGTGTTTTGACCTTTTTAATAGGGATGTTGTTCGATTAAAACATTTAATCAAAATTAATCGCACGATTGATTTTTTCAATCGCAATTAGATCTAACTGCAAATTAATCGCAATACATTTCCTTCAAATATATTATTCTTACTATTTTCTAAGGACCCTGAAGCATAAAATTTTAATGTCTGAATGCATTCTTTCTATTGCAAACATACTCAATAACCTTTGGCTTAGGCCTATTGAATTTCTGCATTTAGTTTATCGAGCAGATTTGTATGACAGACAGAATTGAAACACTGTTCAAATCATTATACTGCCTAAAATCCGTTATTTTTTCATTTGAGCCACCTTTAATGAAAATGATATAGACAACCGTTTTCTGATTATCAAAATTAATTATTTATTCAGCCAATTGTATAGGCATACCAGTTTATTTACAAGGGAGGCTGTCAATATAGTTAACAATAGTAGACATATTGAACCTCGTTTTTTAGTCACAATTTTTCCCAGGAGGTTGCGGTTCTTGCCAAACCTCGTCTCAGTTGTCCTTTTGTAAACATTTATCATTTGAAACTTGGATCCATTGGACTTGCCATCTCATGGAGTTCAACCAAACGTAGTCTATCGAGGTGAGGAAAGAGGAAACAACTCTAGTGGACGATGCGACGCGGCCGTTGTCGACGGCCCATCGTTAGCGTTTAACGCATGCATGTTTTAGTTCGCATGCAAGCGATGATTGAGCAACGAATTGCTACGATAATACTCAAATTCTTTTGTGGAATATTTGCCAAAAATGAGTCACTAGTTTTAAGTATGAGCCTTCCGTTTAAAACTAGTTTTTTTGCCTCGTATTCCATTTTAATCAGATCTAATTAACGCGCAAAATTTATGCGTTAAAATTTTTAATCGAAAATGTTTTCAACGCGTTAATCGCACGCGTTAACGCGATTAAATCAACAACCCTACTTTTTATCTTTTATATTTAGGACAATAAGCAAGTTCAATATGGCTCCAAGCAACACCGTGGGTTACCTGTTCTCATAATATTTATACAAAATTAATCGTTATAATCCGTTCCCTCAAATAAATAAGTGTTAATCTGGTCTCATAGTGCGAGTGGTCTAAATCTGGTATATGGGCTAAGTAGGAGCAGTGTACATCTAGCTTAAGGCCAAATCACCGAAGACAATCAAGCGAATGGTCACATTTTATTGAAAGTAACATGACTAATAATGTGAAACCAGACTGACAGGCATAAAAAATCTGAGGTTACTTAGCTCAATAAGTTCTCAACGCTAGGCCTGCGAACTTAAGTTGCAGTAAAATATAATAATGTTTCAACTAAGGATGTGAAACCTGACTAACAGGCATAACTGAATAGGACTATGTTGGTAAGAAGACTGCAATGATATTTATAAATGAGCTACAAATAAGTTGGTAATTTAGTGCATATAACTACTAATTTCAGTGCTTGGTTTAAGTTTTGGAATTCAGCATCTCGAAGATCAGTGAGCGTTTGTTTGGTGCCGTATAAATTATTTGATTGCCAAATTGTTTTTAAGCGACGTAGGCCAGTGATGTTTCTGATGTTTCTAATCAACACGATTGTTTGCTACTGAAGAAATAATAAATACATAAAAGTTCAATCGCTGTAAGCTCTTCTAAAGAGTTCATGACTTTTATATGCACTCTGAATTGTCCGGGTTCGAATTGTTCGAGTCCGAATTGTCCGTCTACGAATTGTCCTTTCCGAATTGTCCGACTCTGAATTGTTTGCTACTGAAGAAATAATATGTTGAATATGATGCACACTTGCACAGCTAAGGTTAAATATGGCCTATACGACAGCACTATATCTATAGATAGGCCTATAAAGAAATTAATTTTAAATTTTGCTTTATGAGAGTAATTGACATAATTATTTCAGCCTAAGCTTACTGTAACAAGTCATCGAAGATACATGTAGGCCTTCGCGCTTCATTGGAAAGTAATAACGCTATCAATGGTCGCTTAGTCAATGTTTTATCGCACTTCTATTATAATATGTTACACCAAATTTCCACTAAATTCGATCTGTTGGTAAGCTTGCATGTTTGAAGCTAATTTGACGTGTATTTATTTCACAAATTGCAATGTATAATTGTAGCTACGCATGATTGTTCACAAACATTTACACAATTACAAGCGTGGGCATAGGCGGGGGTCCAGGGGGGGCAAATGCCCCCCCAAATTTCGGGCAAGTATGATTTTTCGGGCAAGCAGACCCGGAAAAATAAAAAAAGTTTTTTACAAATTTACTATTTTCCCCCGGGTCTTTTTGCCCGAAAAATTAGACTTGCCCTAACAAAAAGGTTGTCAGACCTTTCGGGCAAAAAGTAACGGGAAATTTCAGCAGATTTCGGCCGGATGACTAAAAAAGGTCGAGAGAATTTTCGGGCAAGCGTAACGGGAATTTTTCTTAAGATTTCGGGTGGACGAAAAAAAAATTTCGGGCAAAAATCTCATTTTTGCCCCCCCCCCCAACGCTGAAATGTCCCCTACGCCTATGAGCGTGGGTCTGGTATGGGACAAAAGATTGAGTGAGATTATCCTGTCTTTTTTAGGCTATGAAATGACCAAAAGATGACAGACAAGTGATCGTAACTTTCAAATCGTGAGTTTAATGACCAGTTATTGAAAGTGTGCACCATTCAAGTTGGATGCATGCATAGAAATTATTTTAAAACCAGCAAAACAAGAAAACCAGTTTGGCTTAGTGGGAGCTTACGGAAAACTGCATAGTTCATCGTAAATGTGGATAGCAAATAGTCTTAAATTATGAAGGCAGTGAGTTCCAGAGTTTCTGAGCATGTACCGTAGCTGAATGAGGGCTGGAAACCACCCTGTTCATGACAGACTGGCACCGACCTTGATCCCTCACTTTATATAATCAACACTGCCGACCTGGGGTCGCCGCTGACAGCTGGGCTGTCCATAGACAATTTTATGCTGACAACCTGCCACTGTGCCGATAGTCTGGCGGTGAAAGGGGATGCAGCTGTTGGAATATTGAGTCTGACAGCCGTAACGGAGACACTGCAGTCAAGAATGTCCTACAATCGCCTGCGACTTAAACCCGCTAAGACTCAGGATATGTCGCTTGGGACATTCCAAGAGCTTTCTAAGATAGTTCTAGCATCACTTACTTACGCTTATAAGCATCATAGTCTAAATACATCCCCCTTAACTTTTCAGCCTCAGTCAGGGATATGGGAGTCATCCCATACCAGGTACTCACACTTCCGCAACATGCACATTAATCTTTTCAGTCGCAACTGCCACTATCAGCTTCGGTAGCTTAAGGTTATTGTTCTCACTCTGACTGCTAGCGTATAGTCTCAACGTTTGTTCATGTTTTGTATTTTCATGGTTTGACTACAGTAGCGCCAGCTACGCATTACGATGGACTTCTGACCTGTCGGAGAGGGTTCTTGTTGGTGGCAATTCAAAGTTTGGCGGAGACCGAGTAAGCCTACATGTGAGAGACTTTAATGGCTCCCTTACCGCAGCGCAGTATAATTGTCGAATTTCGGTTTAGGTCCTGCGCTGCGTACAGCGGAGAGTTTAGCCCTGTTATACTATACTCGCAGGTGCTCTGATGCTCAACCATGCGCGTCCAGCATCGCTGTTCACTCAGTTTAGCTGCGAAAGCTCAACTTATTGTCTCCTACTTGTGCATTGCAATTAGGTGGCGCCGCGCCTTTTCTTTTCTGGTCCGGCGACCTCGAATGGACTGATTGGACTCCCTAAAATTCTTGTCAAACACTTCGTCTCTCTGTTTCAATTCTCAATGTTCTTAAAATTGGCCAGGATTGAACTTCGGAGCGCTCAAGAGTAGACAACCTTAATGGGACGCTACCAGTATATCAAAAGCTGCTGACAAAATAGTATTGTTTAGTACTGTAAATATGGTAAGCTTTCAGAGGATACCAAGTTCAATTATAGGGGTGAAAGAAGGTTGTTATGATAGACGGAAATGCATTGAAAATGCACTACAAAGTCCGATTTTTACACTTTGGAAAGATGCAACATTCACAAATAAAATTAATTTGAAATATTTCCAGACGGATTTTAGCTTTGAAAGGGCATACTTGGCGAATAATCATGGGCGGAGTTTATCAGAGGCTAGGGGGAGCCAAGCCCCCCAAGAAGGCCCAGATTCATCTTTTTTACCATGAGAAGGCCCAGACTCGGGGTTAGCCCCTCCAAGAACGGAAACCAAACTCCGCCCATGCGAATAATTAGATAATACAGTGTACTATACGAAAATGCGAAAAAGTCAAAATCGACCTATGACCCCCAGTTCACTCAAATCGACCATTATCATAACACTCACCGTAGCAATAATAACAGGAAGTTTGCTAACTAGGGCGCCTTTAACAATGCGGAACGCATTGATACTGCCTCCAACCAAGATGTAGATTAGTGGTTTGCCTACAAAAAATTACCAAGTCTTAAATAATCTTTCATGTCAATATTTTTTTACTAATTTGTTATTGTAATTGTAATTGTAATTGTAATCGAACATTTATATAGCGCCACTTCAAGAGAACTCCTCAGAGGCGCTCCCGACCTGACACCAAACCATAATCAAAGAGTAGCCAAATTGGCAAAGTTTCTGTTCTGACGTTTAAGGCAGTGATGTGGTCTCGAGACCGCGGACTTGGTCTCGAGACTGTCTCGAGACCAGGACATTGCGGTCTTGGTCTTGGTCTTGGAACACGCGGTCTTGGTCTTGGTCTTGGTCTTGGAACACGCGGTCTTGGTCTTGGTCTTGAAGGTACGGTCTTGGTCTCGGTCTTGGTCTTGAAGGCCCGGTCTTGGTCGGTCTTGGTTTTTTAGCGTCGGGGCTCGATCATAAATTCGTTTCAATAAAATTTTATGCCAGTTTCATTTGGTTATCTTCGGTCATTAGACTGACCGGAAATTCTGCGACAGTAACTGAGACAAGAAAACGTAAGGGCACAGCTATCCCTGGATGCTAGTGCCTTGGTAACTCAATATATCGATGCAATTGCTCGAGTTAACATTTGTACTTTTGAAAACATTGAGGAGCAAGGATTTGACGGGCTTTATTCCTTGTTGGAAAAGTTTTTTGTGTGCCTGCCACATCTGCTCCAGTCGAGAGAGTTTTCAGCTGCAGCGGTTTGTTAATGAGACCACACCGGGCAAGACTTGGCGACAAAACTGATAAAATGTAACAAACATCTAATCTAAGATCTACCCGGTAATCTAAGTGATCCAGTCGGTCTTGGTCTTGGTCTTGGAACACTCGGTCTTGGTCCTGGTCTTGGATTTTTGGTCTTGTGCACAACACTGGTTTAAGGCATCATCTAATGTCGCGTTAAACTAAGTCACAATCAGCAAAACATCGAGGCGGAGACTTGGCCTAGATGTTCAGAGGGGAGCGACCGCGAAGAACGAACGCCGAGGCACGGCAAATTGGGCGGACGGCTGAGTCGCCGACCACATTTTCGATCGACCAAATTGTCTGACGTCCTTTTTTAGTCACTTGGTCGAAATTCTTGAGAAAATATCTTCTTTTCTTCTCTTAACATACCTGATGACCTTTTCTGCTCACCTACCACTTTATGAATTTACGATGCTCTTTAAGACGTATTGGGATATCAGACGAATATAAAAACGAGGAAAATAATTGCACAGAGTAAATAATAAATTAAGCATGCTAGTATTTTGCAAACATTTTTAAAGAGCGCAAAAAAGAGACGAATAACCGGATTTTTTCTGGCATTGAAACGAAAAAACCCATTTTTACAACTAGGCTATGTGCACATCCAACGCATCTTTAATTAAAAATTTGCACGACTAGATGGAGAAAGACAATTGTAAAAGAAATGATTTTTGTGTGAATTGTAGGGTTTTCAGAGTTAAAAAGTTCAAAGGAGCTATCTCACACATCGTGAAAAAACTACACGACTTTCATTTCGTTTGGCTTTAATGGCAAAAACTAATATTTCGATATCTGTAATCTGTGTAAAGGATAAAAAAGATGGTCTCAATATGATATAGGGCGTTAGGGTGAATAGGGTCCAGGAAATAGGAAAAAGCATGTCTTATATCATGACGATCGAATGTTTTTCTAAATTCTAGTTCATTGTCATCTGATAGCCTATTCTGGCAGTATTGAAAGTTTATTAGACTATACATAAACTCATAATATCATCATTACACATCAAACAATCATTCGTTATTTGCAAACGCTTTACTAAAGCAACGGCTAAGACAGTGTGGGGTTCGATTTTCAGAATTCTCTGCTTACATTTACATGCCTTTGTTGTTTAGTTTTAAGCATAGGCTACACAATACACATAGTTAAATTAAACTGAGAATGAGAGTACATTGTAGTTTGGCAAAGCTAACTCCCCCAAGTTCGACGTCAGTCTTACACTTAGGAATAATTATAGCCTAGTTAACCAAGATTCAACAATTTTCGATAATAACATGATAATGTTACCCAGCAGTAGGCCTAATGATACTAAAAAGTAATAAAAATTATTAACTTTAAATAAGTAATATAATGACAGCCTACTAATAATGGTAGGGGTGGTAGTAGTCGCATGCTAATTGTGGCAGTAGTAGTAGTATTAGTAGTAGTAGCAGCAGCAGCAGCAACAGAAGTAGTAGCAGCAGTAGTAGGCCTAGTAGTAGGCCCTAATAGTAGCAGTAGTAGTGGTGGTAGCAGTATTAGCAGTGACAGTAGCAGAAATAGTAGTATCAATTAAAATAACTACAATGACAATTATTATAGGCATAATAATACTGTTACGATAATAAGAAAACAAAACACATTATGAATACGAATCATATTATGAACGGTTAAAAAAATAATAATTATCACATTGGCAGTTTTTGAAACCCTTTGGAATATAGCCTAGGTCAACAGTCCTACACTTTGGAACATAGCCTAGGTCAACTAATATGCAGAAATTTCGATATAGGCCTAATAACATCATAATGAATTTAGTTGACCTAGGCTACAATGTATATTCCAAAGTATTGAACTGATATCGGCATAACCGCAGTACTGACACTTTAACGGAACACATTGGTCAGCACTAACCGTGCAAAAAGCAACTTTTAGCACCAAATAACTTTTCAGTAAAGAATTAATAACTTATCGTGCCCCTAGAACAATGCAGTTCTATATTCATTTTTTGCGAAACTCAGGAAAAACGACTTCTAAGATTTGCTACATGAAATGTTTTTCACCTTTTAACTGTTTGCAATCAACTTAACATTTTTAGACAACACTGTTTTCCCCTAATCTGATTAGGCCTATAGCCTACTATTATAGGCTATGTGTAAGCTTATTTTTATCACACTGTAAATCGAGTATGGGTCATTCTGATAAAATTAGGGGAGGTGTGAGTCAATAATATTGCGGGCTAATCACCGTAGGCCTATAATATTGTACATCTACATGAACTCAAGCTGCGTTACTTTGTCCATGTTTTTGCGAAATTGAGAGAAACGGTTTCTACGATTTTTTTCACCGTTTCACTGATGGCAATGAAGCTAGCCTACATTTTTGGTTAACACCGTTTTTCCATAAAATTATTGTAGGGTAGCCTATGTGTATTTCTATCATAATGTAAGCCGTGTATGCCTATAAGTTACTTTTGGTACAATTAAGAAATGGTGACTATTTTCTTTGCCATGCGGACTTATTCCGGTATAATATTGAAAACCTGCACATCTCATCCCATTGTTGATAATTTTTTTAAATTTCCACACTGCAATGGTAGCATTTTAGCTTGTCATTTTAACGAAATTTCTCATCACTTGAGTGCTGGCAGTCTGTTGTTGTTAAAAACTTTAAAAGTGTTCAATACCATTGATTACTTTTTTATTTCCTCAATGCAATGGTGGCATTTTCCACTGTTATCTCAGCAAAATTTATCAGAATTTCCTTGCTGAAAGTTCTAACTTCAATCACTCCCATTTGCTTTTTTGGCGCAATCTAATTAGGCCTATACCATTTTAGGCTAGCATTAATAAAAATGCTCATTATGGATAAACACGTGGATAACACTGTAAAAATTTAGGCAGATATTTATTGAATATTTTGTAAATATTGGGGAAGCATAAGCAGCTCGGTCTCTCCACCACACATTTCGGGGTACACCCAAGTCCTCGCCCATGTATTAAATAGGCCTCACTAGCTGTTCCTTTGAGCCAAGTCCCTTTGAGCAAACCAGACATTGTTTAATTAGTTAGAAGAATGGTTAAAGTGGAATTTAAATTTGAAAACTGAAATGGCAAAATTAAATTAGCTGCTGCAATCAAAAGAATTGAATCATAGGAAAAGCATAAGAAAATTTGTTTGGAGTTGCAGGAGTGTCGCATATAGCGTTGAAAATGCTAGCCTATTGCATTTTGCAACTTTCTGAGGGTCCAGGCGACCACTGGCAAATTGTCAGGTGATCCCCGCGGCAGTGGCGGATCCAGAACTGTTTCAAGGGGGGGTCAAAATCTTAGATCTTGGACGGGAAAAAGGAAAAAAATTCGAAAGTTGGAAAAATAGTGATCGGTCGTTGAGGGAAAAGTACTTTTAATCCGCAAAAAAAGTTGATGACCTTTTTTTAGTCATCTGGCAAATTTCTCGGGAAAATCATACCATTTCATCCACCAAAAAACGTTGATGACCTTTTTTAGTCATCTGTTTTTCGGGAAAATCATACCATTTCATCCGCCAAAAAAGTTGATGACCTTTTTTTTATTTTAGTCGTCTGCCAAATTTTTCGGGAAAATCATACCATTTCATCCGCCCCAAAAGTTTATGACCTTTTTTCTTTTTTCTTTAGTCCTCAACTTGAAAACCAAATGGGGGGCTCGTTCCATACAATTTTCCGAATGGGGGGGGGGGCAATATCCATTACACCCATATTCGTATTGGTAATTTCAGACCAAATGGGGGAGGCACGTCCCATGGCAGTTTTCAATTGGGGGGATGGCCGGATTGCCTTCCTGGATCCGCCCCTGCCCCGTGGGAGTCGCGACCCACAGGTTGAGAACCGATGCTATATAGAATAATAGAGTCGTTAAGTCGCGATAATGCGCAAAGGGCACCAAATTTCAGTGGGGTCCGGGACCAGTGTAAAGGTTTCAAGCTACCAGGTACCATTTAAGCGTTAATCCCTGCAAACTATCATTTCTATCAATCATCGCACGCATTGCACTAAAATATCATAAAAAATGATCCCGCTTCTTGTTTTTCGCTGAAGATTTCCATCCGTCATCCCACTTTGTGGTTTGTTATTATCAATATTTCAATCTGTAACTAAAATAAGCTTAGGCCTACTAATCACCGCTGAAGTTACATGAAGAACCGGCATCGAGGCTATTATTATTTTCGGATCAAAATATTGATAACAAACCACAAAGCGGGATGACGGATGAAAATCTACAGACCAAAACAAGAAGCGGGATAATTTTTCTGAATTTTTCAGTGCAATAAATGCGATGACTGATGCAAATCTAGTGTCCAGGGGTAATCTGAAACCGGGGCGGGGGCTAATTTTAAACCTTTACACCGGGATCGAAAATTAAAAAGGGGTCCGTGAGTTTATGACCTTTTTTCTTTTTTAATAAATGCGATGACTGATGCAAATCTAGTGTCCAGGGGTAATCTGAAACCGGGGCGGGGGTTAATTTTAAACCTTTACACCGGGATCGAAAATTAAAAAGGGGTCCGTGAGTTTGAAAAGGTTTAGAACCTCTAGGACCCAGAGGTAGGCCTACGTTTTCTATGGTAATTTGACCCGGACCACTTTCGGACTACTCTTACGGACAACCTCTTTGACTTGACACAACGCTCGTGAATAAGCTGATGCCCCGCGCTTGGCTTTCGAGTAGCGGTTTAGAAGTTTAGAGATTACGATTACGATTACGAAAAAAAATTTGATGCAGGATCAAAAAACCGCCATAGGCTAAACATCGAATACGCTAAGCGATCAATGGGAATATAGGCCTAATCGAAATGAAAATATACAGGACATTCCTTCTTGCCTGATAGAATGATGTTCGTAACGTCTGAATCACGGTCTTTTGAGTCTGGAAATTAAAACCAGGTAAACTCAATTTAGTAAGTTGTAACAAGCGTCATATTATGATCGGGCATGACTTTGTATTTTATGGTGACCTCATTAAATTTTCTAATGATTAGCCTAATCTTTGGTTCTCAGGAGCTTAGTAGTCAAGATTACTGACCTACTGTCCTCTAGGCTACAGTTTGCCTAATCCCTCCCGTGCGTTACTTCGAGTGTTCAACATGGAGAAGTACGAAGTTGTTAATGTCAAGTCCAGCACTTACCATTTAGACATAGGTAAGGCTTCACGTTCAGGAAACGTGCAAACTGCCTTTAAGAAAGTTTGTACTCGTCCTTTCATTTGTTTACTAATTCGGAGTGCTACAAGTTTGTTCTCAGGTCAGATGATGTCCGTCACACCGTCCGTATCTTCTCTGACCCAGAAGGAGTGTAGCTAAAGTTATTATAGGCCTAGGCTTCATATAGTTTTTCTTTCCCACACGGAAACCTCCGATCAACCGTATTGGTGTTACGAAAAATGATCCAACGACAAAAATTAATGGCTCGCAGGCAAATGGCTCTCGTTAGGCTATTGTTTTCATCAATCCCGCTTCTCTTTAGGAACGAGATCGTTCCGTTTAGGCCCTATCCATCTTCATTTTACAAGCGTTCTTTTCTTCGGTCAATTGTGTAGGCCTATTTCAGCTAGGGTTTCATCAATCGCCTTCCATTTCTCAAGACGTCTTTTCATGGATCCAATTTCTATTTAGAAGTAAAAACCAGCGACTAATAATAAATTTTCAGAAAACATTTTGCCCGGTGAACCATCTGTCCTGAAACTTTATCGCACATACAACTTCTACTTTATCATAGGTAAAACCGAAGTTTACGTTACTAAATTGCAGTCGATTTAAAAGGGAATCGCGATTGATGAAAATAATGACGTGCATAAATGGAAGTTGGATTAATAGACCTATAACTAATTATTTTTTCTTAAAATATAGGCCTAAAAACTCAATAGATGGAAACAATTTTCGTGAAATAGAAGATGGATTGATGAAACTTAGCCTAAGTCCTAACTTCAGCTTAAGCTGGACAGGTTAAGAAATTATTCGCTTATGTCTAGGCCAACCTCTATCAAAATAATATGCCTCAGCATGACCATCTGTGCGGCGATTTCATTTTATCGTCTAATAAACTTAATAAAAATTAATGTGGAACATACTTGGGTCTCTTTCGCCTTGAATTGTTATTCTTTCGCATAGAGAAAACTCGATCGTTTGTCGTGGGTCAGTTTTAGGATCTGATTTTCTTGGTGTACCATAATCAAGAAGAAGAAAGTGTGTATGATGCTGATTCAGCGACTGTCCAGGTGAGATCTGTGTTTTCCGTGAAAGCATAAAACACATTACATAAATGTGTGTGCATATAAATAATGTAGCCATGGAGCAAGAAAGACAGAACACGCTTGCGATTATCAACATTAATTTTACATGTAAAGTACAGCTACACAAGCTGCAACCGAAGATGAACACCGTTATTGAGACTTTTCGTAGGCAGAAGCTGGGCCGATGAGAGAAACTCTTGGTCTCTATTATAGGCAGAGATGTCACGGGTCTCTAAACTCTCTTAGTGCTAGGCTTATAAAATTATGAGGAACAATTTGAAACAAATTGAAGTAATAACAGAAGTTCAGGTGCGACTTCGATAAAGATGTCGATTTTGACCTACGTAGTACGTAGGCCTATAACGCATTTATAGAGTTTTTCTTTTAAGTTTAAATTGATTAGAGTTAAGTGTCACCAATATTTTACTTTAAAATGCATGAATCATATAGGCTACTTCGTGTAGTCTATAATAAATACCCAGCCGGGGCCATAAATGTATCCGGATCCATGGGTGTTTGCTCTATGTCTCTTCTCGGCGCAAGAACATAAATAATTCTGCTTTTGTAGAGGGACATGAGAGACTAGGCCAATAATTGCACGCTGACAATTCTAGATTGTTTCGGGCAATATGTAAATTCTTGACACCCCACTACTAAAATTTGTGTGATGCCCATGGTTAGTTAATTAATCCGTCAACAAGCGATATAATTATAGTAGCTTCTAGGCCTATATGAAATTTTTTAAATGAGTTTATGAATGCTTATGAATAATAACTCAGGTTTTCATGCACATAATTATTATGCTTTAGCAGTATCAGCTATGCTGCTTCAACTATCACAATTAGGTTATTACTCTGTTACCTTACTATTCTTGATAGAACTACTATTTAGCACTCGGGAAGTCGCACAAAAGTGCAGCCTTAAGCTTTTTCATGGAAAACATTTACAAGGTGGGTCATAAAAAGTAATGCCCTAAGGTTTATTACCAATATCTTGGCCAAAAATAAGAATATTTCAAATCAAGTCTCACGGGCAGGCAATTCATATCTGCGCACAATAGCAAAATTGTACCTAGAAATCAGAAGCTGAGCAAAATTTATATCACCTTTAGTGTGCCCACCCATCGGTTTTTGACGATCAAAGAACGCAACGCAAGAAAATGTAGGAAAACTATTTAATTAAATCACATCTCAAATACATTGTTATCAAAATATAATGAACTTGATAATGCTCCACAAGACCACAACTTATGTTCAATGTGTCCACCACCAATGCTCACACTCTTTTCAGTCTCTTTATGAAGTTCTTGATGGCCTTGTTGATGTGCTCCAGGGGTAAATCTTCCCAAATCAACTGCAATACGACCATCAATTCTGTTATCACTCTTGGTTTTGGCCGCAGACTGTGGCATTTATCCGGCATTACTTTCCATACTTGACAATCTATCGGGTAAAAATCCGGAAATATGGGACTATTGGTTCTTCTAAATGAAGTACGATAATATTTTAATTTGAGCCGATTTCCTTCATCAACATTAATTTTAACAGAAATTTCTTAACTTTCAATTAAATACATTAATTTATTCTCTCTCACTGTTCATCTGAGTATTTTGTTATTGTAGTTTAAGCTCTAATACCCTGCTCATGAGGTGTCTGAATAAGCGTACACATTTCCGATGTCATTGCATGACACCTTGGCATTTTCATTTTATAGAAATTTCTATTTCATTGCTATAAAGCAAAATTATTCATGAACTGATTCCGTACTGACCAACTTCATCGTCATGATCGTCATCTTGCCATGTGACTTCACAGTGAACTTCAGCTACCCTAGAACATGTTTCTTTTCTAAATAGTAATGATTATCTAGCAATGTCAAGTTCATTTGATAACAATTATTTGAGATATTACTTAATTAAATCGTTTTCTGCTACTTTTTGTTGCGTTATGTTTTTGGATCGTCAAAACAGTGGGTGGTGCTCACCAAAAGTGTTAAGACTTTTGTTCTGTTCAAATAATTATGTCGATGAAATTTGGTTAGTGTGCGTAGATATAAATTGGCCTATCTTTAAGCACGAAAAACGTGATTTGAGAAATTGTTACTTTTGCCAGGATATACATGTAGACAAAAACCGTAGACATTACGTTTTGTGGCCCGATCAATAGATATCTAATAATGAGAAAATTAATTGTGAATATTGGGGCGCCTCAGATAAGAAGGAAGAGCTCAAGCATAATTAGGCTATGAGAACTACATAATTGTCGATCTACTCGGTTACATTCCGTGGGCCATTAATATTAATGCCAAGTGTCTAGTATGTGAGGTGCCCTTTCGGCGCCATAGAAATCGCCATTGTTATTATTATTAATATTAAGTGATGTTTCTCATGAATGTCAGACCTGATTTAAAATGCGACAAGCTCTATGAAAATCAGTACTCTGAGCCTCTGAGATATAAATACGCAAACAGAATGCAACTCAAATGATTGACGTTTCGCCGTTTTGCAGAGCTCTTAGCGAGAGTGATAAGAAAATTGGAATAATTTACATTCAACAGATTTTTCTTCTTTGAAATGCATTTCCAATTGTTGACGCCGAGAACAACCTTTGGAATCTTCTCCCAATTTGCCAGTCTCTGCTTTATTTCATTTCCGATGAGTTGATCCACACCTTTGTTTAGTCCACCAGTGATTATCCAAGCATCTGATTTTAAAAATTGCATTCATTTGTCTTTCTTTGTGCCTATTATAAACACTTAGGCCTGATACCAGCGTGCCGAAGTCTCTATACAAAGCTAGCCAAATAGATCGCAAATTAAGGCAAAAGGATTCGCGTGCATCATAATAATAATATAGCCTAATCTTCAAAATAGACAATTGCAGTTTTATTAGCAGTGTTGTACAGTAACGAAGTAAAAGTAGCGCGTTACTGTACTTAAGTAAAAGTTTGAGTACTTTCACATGTAACGAAGTATCGAAAAAATAAAATACTTTTACTTTCAACGAAGTAAAATTTTACCCATATTTCAGTACTTTTACTTCGTTACAATTTATGCGACACTCGTTACAATGTTCGTTACTTCAAAGCGTTAATTAATATTTCGTTTCGCTAAGCTAAGACAGCTTATTCAAATTTGCATGCCTAAAAATAGATTTTCGATGGTGGTGCACGCTGGATGCATTGCCATTTCTGCAGCAGATATGCTCTTCTGCTGTGCATTGTGCTAAAACGAATCAGAAGCATAGGCGTACGAGGCGCGGGTGCAGGGGGGAATTGCCCCCCACTTTCGGGCAAGTATGGTTGGTTTTTCGGGCAAAGACAGACGAATGACTGTAAAAAAGGTCGTCAACTTTTTTTACGGTTTGACGGATATATTTTTCGGGTAGAAGTTCAATCTTTGCCCCCCCCCACTGCTGAAATCTCCCGTACGCCTATGATCAGAAGCCTGCGTACTAGACTCAATGATAACCATTTAAGGAATTTAGTATTTTTGAAGGTTAATAATCAATTGAGTTATAGAAAGGCTCGGTACTTTTACTTTTTACTTTAAAAGTATTATTGGAAGGGGATACTTTTTACTTTTACTTAAGTAAAATTTGTGATGAGTACTTTTACTTTTACTTAAGTAATTAAAATCCACTTTACTTTTACTTTTACTTAAGTACATTTGCCCGATACTTTCAACAACACTGTTTATTAGGCTAGTTAGCAACTACTATCGCCCTTCTGCTAAATGCTCCAAAAACAAGGCATAATCAAGTCAATATCGAGAAAATCAATTTGACAAGGTAACGGTTTCCTTGCATTAAATTGTCTGCATGTTTTATAGGATATCAACATAGGCTACATGTAGCCTATCTTCAACTGTTGACTGATCTCACTGGTCAACACACAATTTGTATCTTAAATGAAAATAGTCAATCTTTACTAATTTTGATGTGCTGAACACGAAAATGACAGTAAAATTTGTCTGTTAGCTCTAGTTTAGGAGATACAGAGATGGTTACGTATAATAAATGTCTCAGTATGCAATGAATCGGCCTACACATGTGGGTAACCATAAATTTTTCTCAATGCTGTATTTCAAACTACTTATAGCAGCACATAATTAGGCCTATGTGGTGTATTGCATCTGCCTGGCATGCATGCACCCCCACCCCGTGTGCAAGAAATTTTTCAAAGTAGTTGAAAGACGAGAAAGTGGCCAATGACCGTTGGTATTAAAATGGTTTGGAGAGAACCAAGCAATAATACAAAATGACTGCTACTTCTGCATGGCTCCGCCTACTTCTGTAGGCATGACAAGGAAAGAGAAGTGGTCAACAGCATACCCAAATATACCATCTGCAATCCGACCCGTCCCGCACGGCAGAGAAATTCCCGTTTCGGATCCACGGAAAGAATTTCTCATTGATTCAGACGATGAGGAGGTAAGCGAAGCGACTTCGGGTTCTCCGCAGCTTTCGACGCCACACATTCTCACCCAAGGTGAACTGAACGATCTTGACTGCGACCTGGACTTATCCAAGGCAAAGACGGAGTTACTTGGATGAAGATCTAAAAGAATGGAATCTTCTCCAGGAAAATGCCTAGGTGACATCGTTTCGTACTCGTCATGCATGGGCACTGGGCAGTGTGAGATAATTTTACCAAGGAAGACGACATTGTCTTCTGCTCCAATGTAGATTTTCTGTTGAATGCTCTCGGAATCAAACATGACCCTCAAGAAGGGGGACTACTCGTCGACTCCACGAAATTGAGTCTCAAAGTGGTGCTGCATTGATTCAAACCAATATTCATCAGTTCCGTTTGGACATGCTGTCCTCGTGAAGGAATCCTATGACAACCTAAAAAAACCAGGCTGATGAATTCCGTTCACTACAACAGGTATGGATGGCATCTCTGCAGTGACTTGAAGGTTTACTGGCTCTTGAATTATAGTCTGCAGTGTGGATATACAAAATACTGCTGTTCTTCTATGTGAATGGGACAGTCGAGTAAGTGAGGAGAAGCTGGCCTGAGACGAAATCTCTGGGCGTCAGAAAGAAGTAGACCATGTGCAACGCCTAACAAAAGTTGAAACCCAGAAATCCTGTTATTATCGTCGCTACACACCAAACTCAGTGTGATGAAGAACATCATAATTCATGTACCGGACTGGATCAGCTTTCAGGTACTTGGCTGTCAAATTCCTTGGCGAAGCAAACATTAAAGAGGGAATTTTGGGGGTACTGAGATCAGTCAGCTATCCAGAGATTAGATGTTCGACAACTTGCTTCAGGGTGACGAGAAACAAGCATTTCATCTGGTGTTAACTAGCTTCCTCTGGGATGTCAGAACAGAAAACTACAAGGATTTTGTTGAGGACATGTTGTCTATGATTCCATATATCACAAATTTGGCTGAGATGTGTCTTAAAGATTCACTTCTCTCTCCAATTCCCACTTGGAGTTTCTTCCAGAACGATTTCAAGGAGACATTTACAGTCATGGAAAAACGATATCAGGAAAATTTCCATGTTGGCTGACTATATAGGCCTACTATGTGGGGCACGGTGGTGTGGGGGTAGGCTATATTTGGTGCCTTGGAGTCGGAAGGTTTTGGGTTTCAATCCACCTCAAGCCACCGCGTATGTACCCTGTGCAAGGCCTTCACTCGCAATTGTTCATGCACTTCATGAAACTGCGATTTAGTGTTCGCGCTATAATTAGGAGCGCTTCAGACTAGAATCTTGAAGAGGCGGTATAGAAAGTGCTCGTACATACATATAGACCTACTTGCAGTATCGCAAGACCTAATCCTGAGCAGTTATACAAGAGACAATGGGAAGTAGAAGCGAAAATATACTGGTATAAATGTTATATGTACGCATTGTTCTATTTATAGAAACTCTTGATGATTTCAGAGAAACCAGAGCTAAGTTTTAAATTTCATTGTCATATTCGTGTCCAGCACCCCAAAATCTGTAAGAAATTGCAAATTTCATGTAAAATACAAAAAAAAATTGAAAATTTGTTGACCAGTGTGATCTTCAGACTCGGAATCTCGGAGCATAATATTTTAGCTTAATTGGTTAAAAACAAACACAACGGTAGGCCTATCCAACAGGTAAGCTGCAGTCATATACGGTGATTCATTCAAAAAATGTTACCCTACATATTAAGTCAACATAACTCATGTCGATGACCATCAATTTTAATGAAACTTCAGTATATTGACCCTTGATGCTCCAGCCAAGTGTGGTTAAATTTTTCGATATTCAAAGCTATAATAATTCACGCAACGCGGATGACGAAACTAAATTTTACTAATGACGTCATGACTATCTTGACAAACAAGCAAAATTCCAACATTCCCGTCAGCCAATGAGGTTGTATCATGCAAAACTTATTAGTCAATTCCATCTGGTTTAGCCTCCTGATGAGAAATGGTTTATTGTAGCAGCACCCAGTAGCAATCAGGGCGATCACATTTAGCCTACGTATCTTCACGGAAGAGGGAAGTTCCAGAAATGGCATTTTTTCCGGTATCGACCAACTTTCAGCAAAATCTCTAATGGTAGCCTATCTGTCGGGTCTCAGCGAATAGGCCTATAGTATAGGCCTATCTATTTCATCGAATGGGGTCAATGGATAATGTTACAGAGATGTTCTACAAATACAAGGTATTTTACCAGACATTAGTGACATTACGGACTACGGAGTATTTTCATCTTCCAGCAGAATAGCGCTCCTGCGCACAGAGCTCGAGAGATTGTTGCGTTTGGCCTACTGGAAACCGAAACTCCTGATTTCATCCTGCCTACTTTGTGGCCACCCTGATTTAAATCCAGTAGACTATAAGATTTGCAGTATCATGCAGCAAAATGTCTGCATATATAGAATATGTGATGTCAACGAGTTGTGTCGACGAGCTGTGTCGTCGAATTGTGAAGACATGGGGTGAAATGGTGTCGTCGAATTGTGAAGGCATGGGATGAAATGGATCAGCGCATCATTGATGAGTCAGTCACCGTCAAGGGTGCTAGGACAAAATGTCCACGGACAAAATGTTCCGGACAAAATGTCCCGGACAAAATGTCTTTGGACAAAAAGTCCCAGGACAAAATGTCCCCGGACAAAAAGTCCCCGGACAAAATGTCCCTGGACAAAAAGTCCCCGGATAAAATGTCCCCGGACAAAAAGTCCCCGGACAAAATGTTCCTGGACAAAAAGTCCTCGGATAAAATGTCCCCGGATAATATGTCCCGGGACAAAAAGTCCCCGGACAAAAAGTCCCCGGATAAAGATGTAGCCTACCCGGACAAAATGTCCCTTGACAAATAGTCCCTTTAAAGAACATAAAATCGCACGTTCTTTCACGAGTCCCTCTCTATTTTGACAAGTTATTTGTGCCAGAAAGACTTATTGTCAGTATTATTAGATATGTAAACCTTCTATTTAGGCCCTGTGCTTTTCTAAATGTTTTAATGTAAAGAAATTCCGATCAAAAAAAATAATGTCATGATTGGAAACTTGCAAAAATAGCGAATACATAATAAAAGAATATAAATGTCAAAATATATACAATAATAATGATTATAAAACGTAAAAAATTAACCACTTTAGTACAACCAAGCAAACATTTGTAGGCAACTGAAAAGAGGCTTAGTAAATCTTTGCAAAGTGTCAAGACTCCCAGGGCTGTGAAGACGATAATCCTGAGTGATAATGTGGCTTCCACGGCCCGGACGCTACTTATTCATGGGTCGGAATGGACGCCAGACCACTTTTCCGTCTGAAGCCACCCGAGTCACGGCTTTGTCTACCTTCAAACTTCAGTGCACAACGGTTGTTCACCTTACCGATAATCGCAATCCCTGTCTAGACAAGGCAGAGGTCAATCGCTTCTGCAAGAAAGAAAACACTATTGAACTCGTTGTCAGAGTCCGACTCTGTCTCTTTCGTGGTGATCGAGTAGGCAGAGCGTGACATCAAGTCTATTCTTTCTGGCATATTAAGGGGAAAGCGTGACAAAAGGGCGATAGGTCGTGTGTTGAGCAGCGGCAAAGATGCCAGTGACTTGTTGGCGATCTAGCTCCACACATTGGTTTATGTAAGCTCCTGGGTGTCCGATGGATCTGCACTACTGCGGTCCACATGAGCAGAAAGGCTGCTGTTATTCCAGACTTGATGTCATTGACTGGGTGGCTAATGTCTATCCGGAGGCATCGTGTGTCTTTGATCGGCAGTCGTTAATTGATGAGGGGTTCTCCACCAAGGATCACTTTTCCGGGGACATTTTGTCCGGGACATTTTATCCGAGGCCTTTTTGTCCGGGGACTTTTTGTCCAGGGACATTTTGTCCGGGACATTTTGTCCGAGACATTTTGTCCGGGGACATTTTGTCCGTCCACGCAGTCAAGCAGTGGCGTAGCCTATGCGAGTATGCGTCTTCCCGCATGTGTTACTCCCCAAAGAGGTCAGTTTGAACATAAATTTTAACTTCTTAAATGTCGTGGTTTTAATACTTGAAGAGCATCCTTGCCAATGTTTTTAACATAAATTCCACACTGAAATAGTGACATTTTAAACAGTAGCGGCGTCAGGGGGGCTATGCGGCTAACCCCCCCCCCCAAAGGCCATCTGTTTTTTACATGTAAAAATGAAATAATTTGACGTTTAGCCACCATACAAAAATGTGACGGTTTTATGAGCTTTCGCCCATAATGACAAAAACGTTCGTCAGAAATTTTTGCGGACGAAAATGGAAAATTCCCTCCGCGAGGATTCAGTCCCCAAAACTGAAATCCTGGCGCCGCCACTGATTTTTAAGATGTTATGTCATCAAAATTTCTTATTATTTCATTGCATAAATACATGATTTGAGACTCCAATAAATGTTCTTCCCAATTGGTTAAAAAATTGATCATTCTTTGGATCAACATGTAGTTCTTTTGAAATCCACACAGAAGAAAAGTACAGTCTTCTTTAGCATGGGCATCTTGGAGCACTTCCTTAATAATAATTAAGTCAACACACTCAACTTCTGCACAAGACGTCAAGCAATTCTGTCTACATTAGCTCCTATTTAGTGAGCCAATATTAAAACTGTGAAAATAGTTTTTCATATAGGCCTAGTCTTTCAAGAAGTTTTGATAATTTAGTTAAGGCTGATTTGTTAACGTATACAAAACAATAGGCCTATACCGCTTTTGTGATGCTGTGAGTCGACGCAGTGAGGAACATTATTGAGCACATAGGCTACAATAAAAGGAACCAATGTAATTAAAATTGTCGTCTTCGTCCGTAATAGAAAAAGTTCCGCACCCAGCAGCTTTGCAACAGTACAATCTTGCACTTATTTCTCATTTCTTAGGCTACATGACATTGTCTCAACACCTCAATCTCGGAATTCTACAATTCCACAGTTACGTACTTGCTTACTGACATGATTTCTGCACTCCGCAGCCTTTCACTTAGCCTATACAATCTTGCACATAATAAATTATTTCTCATTACTTCACCCCTTCAACGCTTAATTCTTGCATGTTTCAACATCTCAATTCCACAATCCTACAATTTCTCAGCAACTTACTTACTTGCTCACGTAATTTCTGTATTCCAACAGCGCTACACATTTACAAACCTACACTTATTTCTCGTTTCTTCATTCCTCAATTCTTAATACTTGCGTGTTTCATCATCCAAATCGCGCAATTCTGCAATAATTCCACTAATTAGCCTACTTACTCACATAATTACCTTACTGCAACAGCTTTACCCGTGCACAATCCTGCGCATATTTCTCATTTCTTCACTCATTCAATTCTTAGTAGGCCTACTTGCGTTTTCAGGATCTCAATCGTACAATTCCACTAATCCACAGCTACATACTTACTCACTCCCACAGCTTTTCACTTATACAATCTTGCACATGATATTTTTTTATTTCTTCATCCCTTCAAATCTTAATTCTTGCATGTCTAAACATCTCAAACACGCAATTCTACGATTCCTTTGCTACCTACTTAGTACTTACATACTTACTCGCACAATTTCTGCACTTCAACAGCTTTACACATAGGGCCTACACTTATTTCTAATTTCTTCACTCATGTTTCCACCACCCAGAGTAACTTTTGCTTCGTGACTTCATACCTTACCAGTGAGCCATTGAAGGTACTGACCATCGCAACTCCTCTGTCTGCCCCATCATTCACGACTTAGGTTTTCAATCTTCATTCTCTTACCTTGAAAGTCTTCATCTCGTTCCCATTGCTCAGGAGGAAGATCCAAAAATGTCTTCCAGATTGGAAGAGATTTCAGAAACGTCAGGGATGCATAAGATGCAAGATCTCTTAGGCTTGTGTTTCTAAATTTCTTCTGCATTTTTGTCTGTAGGAACCCATCGCATGCGATCCAGCTTCTTCCTCATTTTCACTTGTAGGCCTATCACGATTTCTCTTTTTGCATTCAGTGACTGTTTCTTCTAGAAAAGTGAAAAGCCTCCATCCACAGTTCAGCACAATCGCCGTGTGTGTCCTTGTTTTCCATATGAGTCTTCGTGACCACTATGTTTGTTTGTATGTAGCGCCCCATCAAGCTCACGGTGTGGAAAAACAGAGGCATCACCATACCAACTAAACTGCGACTGTTGAGGACACTAATAGCCTATGAAGCGAGAAAAACCCGAAACGCCTATGGTCAACCACCTCTGGTCTCATTGGACGCTCTTCTCGACCACCAGATGACCCCTCCTTCTCAGCCAGTGACTTCCTTGCTATGATTTCCAAGAAGATGGAGGACCTTCGAGCGTATACCGCTGACTCGCCTCCACCTTTCATTGCGCCGACTAATTCCGTTCTAAATGGATTTCAACCGATCTTGGAAACTGACCTACGACGTCTGCTCGTCTCCTCAAACTTAAAGTCTTGCGAACTAGATCCTTTACCTCCATTTATTATTGCTGATATTGTTGATGACATTGCTCCATTTTTACTGTATCTATTTAACAGGTCTCTTTCTGAAGGCTGTCTTCCACTTTCACAAAAGCGAGCTCTTGTTTTTCCTACCCTCAAGAGAAACCTAACTTGGATCCCAACCTCTGCCAGAATTACCGCCCCATATCCAACCTTTCCTTCCTTTCCAAGACTCTTGAGCGGCTGGTCTCGCTACAGATTCTTCCTTATCTTGAACAGTCAGGACTTCTGCCACCTAGTCAATCTGGCTTCAGGGCTAATCATTCTACTGAAACTGTCCTCCTCTCTCTTTTGTCTGACATCTACTCAGCTATAGATAGATCTCAACTTATCCTCTTGGCTCTCTTTGATGTCTCTGCCGCGTTTGACATGGTAGATCTTACTTCAGCGCCTTGAGACCTCCTGTGGTATCACTGGCACCCCTCTGCTCTGGCTCAAGTCTTACCGTACTGATCGCTCTCAAATGGTCATTTGTGGAGACTCCAGAACTCCCTGGGTCTTTGTCAAATATGGTGTTCCTCAGGGTTCTGTTCTGGGACCTTTACTTTATCTCTTGTATACTGTTGACATTCCATCCATATTCTCTAAGCACTTGGCAACTGGTCACCTCTATGCTGATGATGCGCAGGCACTTGTTCACGGTCCATCATCATCTCAGGTTCTTGCTGCCCGCGTGGATGCTCTTTCTCAAGACTTGCATCTTTGGATGTCTTCCAATCGGCTCTCTCTGAATCCAAATAAGACGCAGCTCATCTGGTTCGGCACGCGCCAACAGCTTCTTAAGCTTGATTTGCCTCTTCTTACAGAGAGATTTCCCAACTTTACTTTCCAGTCAAGCGTTCGAGACCTTGTTGTAGTCCTGGACAGCATGCTTACCTTTGCTCCACACATTGCCAGTCTCACTCGCTCTTCCTACTTTCATCTGAGGTGGCTTAGGGCAATCCGTCGCTTCGTCTCCTCCTCTGTCTTTACTTCAATTGTTCATGCCTTCGTCTGTTCCCGAATCGACTATTGCAACTCGCTATTTGTTGGCCTTCCAAAGTTCGTCTCTCCCCTCTTCAGTCTGTTCTAAACTCTGCGGCCAGACTAATAGCCCAACTTCCTCGCTATTCACACATCTCTGCTTTTATGTTTGACCATCTTCATTGGCTTCTCCTCACTACTCGGATACAACTCAAGGTTCTGACATTAATTTGCCGGTCCTATACTGGCCGAGCTCCCAAGTACCTTTGTGACCTCATCCATCTGCCGACCTCGGCCACTTCTCTTCGCCCGCTACGCTCCTTTGATCGGCATGATTTCTTCGTCCCGTGAGCTAGTACTGTCTTGGCTAAAATGCGTGCCTTTGCTCTCATTGGCCCGGCATTGTGGAACCAGCTTCTTCCTTCAACGCGTTCCTCCATATTAACTGGTGGGCCAATTACCTCTTTTCGGTGTCTCAAGACTATTTTTTTCTCTTTTGGTCTAACGTACTAGGAGCGCCTCTGATTGGTGTGCACTGTGAGTGGCGCTTTATCAATTTATAGATACAATACAATACAATGGCCAATTGCAACATGTGGAGCGGAGTCGTGGACATGTCATACAGGAAGAGGAAGTGAGAAGAATAAAGGACTTTGAAATGACATCTTACAGAAGAATATTAAGAATACCGTGGACAGCTAAGAGAAGGAATGAGGAGGTTCTACAGGAGGTGAGTGGCGAACGGCTGTGGGGAGACGTGGTAGGGAGGAAGTTAAGTTACTTTGGTCAAATCATGAGGAAGGAAAACTGTCTGGAAAAGAATATAATCACTGGAGAAACGGAGGCAAAGAGGAGACGCGGAAGACCACGTAGGATGTGTATCGACGATGTGAAACAGTGGACATGAATGACGATGGAGCAGGCGATTCGTGCAGCGCAGCAGAGATCTTCGTGGAGACAGATTGTTCTTTGTGCCGCCAAAGTTCGAACTCACGAATAGGGCACCGACGACGACGACAAGCTCACTACTCTGAGGCGCTACCGACTACAGCGTGGACACTGCATAGGAGTTTCACGCCGAAGCGCTGAGCAATTGCGGGTGAACGACTTGCCCAAGATCCCTACGCAATCACTTGAGTTGGATTCGAACCTACAACCCTCCCGCTTCAAGGCAACAAACATATCCAATACACCACCGTACCCCACGCGCCCCACTATGGTAGCATCTCGTCATTCGTTGTGGTCGTTTATTCTTGGATCTTAGCATGCACACATTGAACAGTAGCCGTCTTTTACGATTGAGGGCAATGTTATTATTTATGAAAACGCTTGAATAGCTGAACATCATTCTGTTCCAGAAGATGCAGCCATAACAGTTTTGAAGACTGCAGCCAATAATAATTATGAGCTCCATTTACGTGATAGCTGCGCACTAAATGCAGCTGCAGCGGTCTACCCAGTTCTGCTTCGAAAATTTTACAACATCAAGGATGGATCTCAGTGTTGGAAGCAGTAGTGTCACACGAAGGAGCTTCTGCATGCTTTTCCAAGGTCCATTCTCGAATGATCTGGACAGCAGCATTGGCCATAGCAGCTACAGGATGAGCTGCGATCCAGTAGGCTACAGTATCTAAGACACTTTGGAGGTAGGGCCTATAAGCTTACACGCTGATAGAGCAAAATGTAGCGGGTTAGCAGGGAAGTACGATGTACTTGGTACTTGTCTGTGCAAACTGTGAGACGCTCGACCAACTGAAACTAGACAACTATTATATCACATCGGCCTACACTATCGGAATTGATGCTCTTCTTATACAAACAGTGGGATCAGAGGACAGTGTGGACACGATTCCTGGTGGACAGGACAGGCATGCCGTCTACATGCAACACACAATGAACGCGAAGCAAAGCTAGAGCAATTAAATCGCGGATGAAAGGAACACTTCAGTGCACAGCTTCCATCAAAATAACTGCATCCATTGTCACAAAATATGCTCATAATATGCAAGTATGCAGAAAAGTGTGACAATCGATGCTGCGGTAGCCATGCTGCTGCAAATTTCTGTGCCATATTTTGTTATGGGAAGACAAAAAAGCTAATCCTGCAAAAACGTACGACGCAATATTGCATGCACACATCTAAAACAATCTTAATGGTTATATTTTGAAGACAATACTGTCTTATTGATGCACTGAAAAATGACATAGAGCAGCATTGACTTTTAATATGTCACATTATTGGCTAACTAAATTTGTTTAATTAAAGTTGTAGGGGCCTGTTTCTACTGCTGCATTCATTAGAACTATTTAAGTAACAATCAACATCATTGATGTAACAAAATGATCTTGACCATGACCTTATAACCTTCAGATGACTCCGAATGACAAAAGCAATACCAGAAATAAATTTCACATAGGCTACCTGAATCAGTAAGATTAGAGGTATTACACGTGCATATGCTGTAAGAAATTAAATAGATAAATTTTCCAATATGGCCGGTGGCAGCCATATTGCATTTGGCAATTGCGCCATTTGTGACGTCATGGCGGACAAGCACCTCTGTGATTTTTCATGTCCAAGGACCCACTGACTGATTGGAAGTGAGAAACTCCCCCAACACCAAAGTGCAAACGGGACCTCATGGCACATAAAGGACTATCTATAGAACCTTGCGATTTTCCTGGCTGTTGGTTCCAAGAGAGATTTGGTGCCTTTACAACTTCCTTTCATGCAGGGCTTTTTTAACGTGTAGTTGTACACAAAATGTGCAGTTCTAAATGGATTTGTGCAGTTGTATAGGTACTTTTGTACAGTTAAAACTAGCAAAAAGGTCATTGTCCTCCGATTGGAAGTAATTTACCTTATAGAGTGGGAAAGGAAAGAAGGGGGTTGTGCAGTTATAAAAATTCTTTAAAACAGCTTTGCTTTCCTGTAGGGTAGTCGGCTAATTTATAACAATTTCAGATTTCCAAATGACCAACACTCTTGGTGGTACTAGTCTTTTTGAGTAATAAAAGTGAAAAGCGATATTTTTGAGTAGGTCTAACTGTCCTGTAAAATTAATCATAGGCTATTCGGTTGTGCGGGATATTAGGCAATTCTTTGACCTTAGTCCATGCACCGCTCACATAAGTTCAAAGACGTGAACTGATAAAATATGTAAATTAATACTACGGTAACATTCCTGAAATCCAGCGATGATAGATCAGCGTTTCCCAAAGTGGGTTCCGCGGAACTCAAGGTTCCGCGGGGTGGGCGCAGGGGTTCCGCGAAAAGTTGGTTAAATAGGACCTACTTTATTTTTTGATGATAATAATTGAATATGAAACCAAAGGCGAAAACCAGCTAACTCTTCTAATGAAGACTACAAACTTCTTTAACGCAAATGAAGCAGAATTCCAATCAACCATCATTGATCAGTGTATGGAATGGAATAGCTAAAAAAAATCTCCAGGAACTGCAATTAGCATATATTTGCCATTTGCTACGTAAAATTGTACAAAACTGTAGGCCTATTTTCATATTTTACTGGAAAGGAAGCAAACTAGGCCTATAGAAATCGACGAAATGACACAGCTGACGATAAAATCCAGCTTTCTAACATCAAGCCAGTTAAAGGCCAGACAAAATGAATAAGAAAAAAGCGCGGTTCACATTCCAATTTTATGTAGCCTACAGCCGCGCAGTACTGTAGGCCTATGGGCCTACCTATTGTGTTTGACGAGTCGTGGTTTTCAAAACCGAACAATTTAATTTTTTTCTATTGAAAAAAATAAACTTTTTACAATAGTGCGTGTTTTGTAGGCCTATGCTTTTCAGGCGATATAGGCTATGCATAATTATAGGCTATTTTAATACTTTTAGTTGAGATTGGGATTCTGCAGGAAAATATTAGGACTCAAAGGGGTCCGTGGCCCAAAAAGTATGGGAAACGCTGTGATAGATGTTCCAAACGCAGAGGAAAGATGATGTTCGATTAGGCCTATTACTGTTAAAAAATTTACTTATTCAAGACAATTTAATATGCGCTGGGCAACAACCTACAAAGATGTTCACTGTTTATTGTTTATGGCATTAAAACTGGAATAGGCCAATGGTGGCATACGTTTATAATAATAACAAGTTAGTCTACCATTTGCAAGTGAGAGTGGAGCAGAAAAATAATTTAACTAAGCTTATGGTCAATTTGTCACTGTTTTACTCACAGCTTCTTTTAGATCACAATGATCTAGTCTAGCAACATGTCTCACAAATTAAAAAAATTGGCACGCTATTGTGGACCACTCTATAAATAGACAATGTTACACATGCTTGCATGCCTACCTGCATAAGCATACGAAACATACATGAAGACAGATTGACGGACAAAGAAAATAGCGTATACACACTTGTTCCAGCCACGGTTTTAATTAGACTGCTGCAGAACGATTTCCTGAGATCTGAGACCGATTCCTTTGGACTGGTCCCATTTGCTTCTTGTCGTTTACGCGTGTCGCTATCAAAATTGCTGTCGGATAGGACCGAAAAAAATACGTCTGGTTTATCAACCTTCCACTTGCGAAGCAGTTGCCAGATTCGAAATTCTATGTCGCAGTCCAGGCAGACATACTACAAGTTTAAACATAGCGCAAGGAACATTTACTTGTGAAGAAAATATTGTTTAGCGACGTTATTAAAATTTATGCCGTGCACATTGCACAATTATTGCTCTACATGTAGGTTCCTATGCACGGCGGGCCGAAAAATGTAATCCTAAGTAGGCCTACATTGCAATATATTGGCCAGAAGTAAGAACTTTGAAGTCAAAAATTTCAGGATTAAATGGAATTCGCACTTGCATACAGTGGCCACATTTCATCAAAACATTTGAAACAGAACAAAAGGATATCGCTCTTAGTGAGTCCACCAACTGTTTTTGACAATCTGAAAACACATTGAAATAAAAGGAAACAAAAACAATTTTATCAAATAACATCTGAAATATTCTGATATTGCTTCACGTGTTGTGTTCAATGTAGCCTATCCACCACCTGTGCCCACACTTGTTCTTAGTCTCATTGTGATGTTCTTGATGGCCTTGTTGATGTGTGTACCCCAATATCAAATCCAATGCTGCCATGAATTCTCTTACTAAGCTTACCCCAGCCGCCAATGCATTTTAGCTCTGTTGACCTCAACTTGAGACCTTTTTAGGTTCTTTTTCTTTTTTGCCAGCTATTTATGAACGATAAAATCATGAAAACGTAAATAAGAAATCGTTTTGCAGAGTCGCAGACTAGCTACAAGTATATGAATGTCAAAATTTTGTTGTAAAAGAAATGGACTTAGTCTTTACAATAATCACAAGAGTTAAAAGTTTAGGCCTATTAGCCTAACATGTTTTTAAGTATATTGTCATAGCCTAATTATGGGTATGCCCACTTAATAGAAAAACCCTAGGGGCATGTCATATGTGGGGGTTTTACGGGTACAACCAGTGGCGGCGCCAGGATTTCAGGTTTGGGGGCTGAAACCCCAAACCCTTCTTCCCAGAAACGCAAGTACAACATTTTTCTTAAAGGCGGTAATTTTGCATGCGCTGAAGACCCGAAGCTGCGAGTGCGAATGCACGAAGCTCATACCGACTAGGGGGTCTGGGGAGCGTCGCAAGCTCCCCCAGCGGGGTCTGGAGCGGAGCTCCAGAAACCAGCGCGTTTTTAGTTGTTGCCATCGACAGGAGCACGTTTCAGGCTCTTGTTTGCTAACTGTTTATGAACAATAAAGTCATGAAAATTTTTGAATTTCCACATTGCAATAGCCTAGTAGCATTTTGGGCTGTCATTTTTACTAAATAGCTCATCATTTCAATGCTGAAAGTGTTGTGGATTTTGACTTTAAAAGTGTCCTCTTGCAGGCCATTGTTTAATTTTTTATATTAGCACTAATAATGGTAACATTTTAAGCTGTCATCGCAACAAAGTTCTCATAATTATTTCATTGCTGAAAGAAAAAAAATGGTTTATGAGTTCGATAATGTTCCTCCATGTTGTATAAATTATCGATTTCCACACTGAGGGATATACCAGTTTTGCTGTCGTCCTAGCAAGATTGTTCATGATGGATAAACAGTAGATAACACTCTAGAAATTTACAATGACATTTTGGAGACATTTTTGAAATATTGGGGGAGCAGCATCTCCGTCCATAACCACAAACTTCGGGGTCTCGTGGACCGTCCCCTGACCCCCAGGTCTCCGCCCATGACTGATGGTGCTAAATGAACACCCCATTTCCAAATGTATAGTTGTGTAGAACTACCGGCGTAGCCCCTCAAGAGGCCGGCGGGCCGGACATGGTGCACATAACCTCATCACGGTCTGCGGCGCATTCTATTAGCATAAGCATCGACGCGCTATTGTTTCGAAATTAAAAATTGCTGTCCTTGTGAACCTCAGCACCTTCCTCCTCCAACCCTGACTCAACACCCTTTTCCCGCCAGCTCGAACTCACACCGGTCCGGGTCTCAGTCCCCTTGCCCCCCCGCGCAGACCTCAGCCCCCTTTCCCCCGCCACCTCGGACCTCCAGCCCCCTTCCCTCGCTAGCCCGAGTTCAGACTGGTCCGGTTATCAGCCCCTTCCCCCGCCAGTTTAGACCATCCAGTCCTCTTCCATCTTCCAGACCCGTCCGGACCTCAGACCGGTCGGTACCTCAACCTCATGCCCCGCCATCGCGGATCTCTGCTACTTTCCCTTCCGCCAGACCGGTTCGGACCTCAGACCGACTCGGACCGCAGCCCTCTTCTTACCTGCAGCTCCATTAGGGTATAAATAAGAAGACTGTGTGCATGCTAAATTGCTAATATTGAGTTGCAGAGAGAGTCGATGTCCGGTAGTCGAGCTCAGTCGCAATTGATGTCTCACATGTGAGTCGATGTATGACCGTCCGCCGCAGTTGAGGTCCGAAAATAAGATAATAACAATGACTTTTAAGCCGATACATAGACATCCTCTGCTTTTTGCTTTGGGATGAGGCTGAGTCACATTTAGAGGCTTAGCGCCCTAACCCATCCTCTGGTGCCGCCAATGGCTTTAGCACCTACAGTCCTACACTATGATAATATAATATAGTTGATTTCGTTGCCGCTGGTCATTGTATAGTTTCCTTATTACGAAGTAAGTCGTTTCAGACATTTTCAGCTTTTTGCTTTGGGGGGGGGGGGCTGAGCCACGTTTAGGGGGGCTTAGTCCCCCTAGCCCCCTGGCGCCGCCACTGTTCTTCAGCATAGCTTTTCACACTTGATAATATTGATAATCGCGTTCAAATCCCGAGATTTGGGTGGGTCATTGGTTCTTCTCAACGAAGCCAGCACAATAATATCGACGTTTGAAACGATATCTTTTTATCAACGGCATATTTTTTAATCTCAATAATAGCTCGTAATTTCTCCGCTATGAATGTTTATCAGAGTAAGTGGTGATCAGCCTAAAAACCCTGCTCATGAAGTAGCCTATGTGAATACACATTTTCTCTGTCACTGACACCTTGTCCATTCTATTGCTTTATAAATTTCAATTAAAAAAACTTATGAATCTGACAAATTCCTGTTAACAACTTGATAGTCATTTTGCAAAATGCTGTCGCAGTGGCGTGTAGCTACGGTAGGCCTACGCTGGAGCATGTTCCTTTTCTACATAATAATATTCATAATGATTATCTGGCAAAATCAAATTTATAATGTTCTGTTTCACATTTTTGGTTGCAATTTGGCTGTTCTAAGTATAATACCTGTTTGAATCATAATCGAGCCTGTATAACTTGATTTAAAGATTCGTATTTTTTGGCCAAAATGTTGACAAAAATCATAAGATGATTATCTTTTGGTCTACCCTGAAGGTTTACATCGTTTCGGTTTCTTGCGGTATACGGTCAATCTCATGGCTAGATAGAAAGAAATACGAATAGGTTAAGAGAAAGACTGCATCAATACACGACATTGGTAATCACAAAAATGCGATTCAGTAGCCTATGTAGGAGTTTGTATGCAGGGCCTATGCCTATATGAATGACTAACCTACTATTGCGATGTTTTAAAATTTTATGCCATGCATAGGCTACATGTAGGTGGCGCCTCGGCGTGTTAACACCGACTTAGCACGCGACTGTTATTTTGTTGATTTAAAAATACAATAATTGATTAGTTTTCATATCTTGTGACTAGACTGACAGAATAACTCTTGCTACTTGTATTTATGTGGAATAAGACTCTAATAATTTTTGTGTCAGTTGATTCTGCAACC
Organism: Lumbricus rubellus; assembly: GCA_945859605.1. Classification (NCBI taxonomy): domain Eukaryota; kingdom Metazoa; phylum Annelida; class Clitellata; order Crassiclitellata; family Lumbricidae; genus Lumbricus; species Lumbricus rubellus. Next base: position 36,879,958 of record OX243817.1, read on the forward strand.
ACGTTGTTTAAAACAAAAGGTACTACTATTCCACCAAGTTTACGACACCGACTTACCAATACGCCAGTGACCTAAATTAAATGCTGCATCGTTTGATGCTGAAAGTTCTTTTCCTCTCTGGATTAGGGCGTTCGGCCTTCTCTCGTGAGCAAAAACCTCCGACACATACCCTGCATCGGGACTATTTTTCCCCTCACAGTCTTCTGTGCCACAGTACTGTTCTCTCCGTCATCTCCGATAGCCGGGGATCCTGTCTTTGCTCTGACCGGTACCAAACTGGTAACGTGGAATATGCGCTCACTGCGTAACAAGTAGGCTATTTAGCAATTTCCGATACCATCCTGTCAAACGACCCGGACTTTCTTGTCGTTACGGAGTCCTGGCACCATCAGTTGACTGATGTCGCCCTTCGACGCTCGGCACCACAGCGCTACTCATTCATAGACAGTCCTAGGCTTGGAACTCTGGTAGTTGATGTACGTGGAGGTGGACTGGTGGTTTATAGCGTACATCTCTTCCTGTTCGGAAGATTGTTCTGACCTATCATCCGACGACCTTTGAGGAGCTTGCGGCCTCCATATCTTCTTCTCGTGGTCCGCTCACTGTCTTAGCGGTATATCGACCCAGCTCGACGCCACTTTCAACAGTTTTGTTCGAAGAATTCTCAACATTTCTCGAACAATTTGAACTCTAAATTATTCACAGGTCATCATCGCTGGGGTTATAATCTTGAAGATCTAACCATACCGGCGACAGGTGACTTCAAAGCAATTACTGACCAATTTAGATTAACCCATTCTATAGGGCCAAACAATTTCTTTGATAACTACTATTAAGAGTGAGGGAAGTTGCCAATTGGTATTACAAGCACACAGATAATTTTAAAAATTATTGTGGAACATCATGAGGCTCCCCAAAGACTGTGAAGTTTTGCTTTAGGCCTACGTCCCGTAGAGCAAGATGTCAAAGTCTTTGGGCATTGTTTACGGGCATTGGAAATCTTATGGATGATCGTTGTGACAAATAGCGACTGTAATTATTGGTTGTGACCTGCATATAGGCCGGTTCACTTGGTGCACTGGATGACCGACGCACTTTGCACGACACCGGTAGACTCTATAGCCTAGGCCTAGACTATGACTGTGACCGATGATTGGTGGTCTGTCGGAAAGCGTGGGAGTGATGGAACCGGTTGAAACTAGTGAAGGTTTGGCTGGTGTGGAATATAAGAAGGTGACTCAGGGCTGAGAAGAGTGCAGTTCGAGGCTCGACGGACCGAGTAAAGACGTAGGATTCGATTCTCAACGGACTGAGATAGACTAATGCGTAGTTCTGTAGTGTCGATTATTTTGAGTAGATTTAGGTTTTCGTTGTTGTTCGCATTTAAATTGTTCGGTTTTAATAAAACTTTGGAAAAATCTTCACAATCGTGAATAATCGCATGTGACAACGTCATGTATTACCAAAAAAGCCTATAAAAATCATTGAATCCATCTTTATGCATAACTAATGTGCATAATAATGTATTATTGGCAACAACGTTCAGGCCACAAAACACGATAATCGATTTTATTAAATTTTGGCACTCTCTATCAATAAAATGCAGTGATACGATAAAACCATGTCGCGATTTTGCCAACCAAAAACTGCTGCTCACAATTTCTAACAAAGAGTTCCACAGCCTGCGTGTAATAAGGTAACTTAAGCTTACATTACAGTAGGCTATAGATAACAAATTTGTTATCTATTATAATTGTGCTTACATGATTGTAGGAGAGTCAGATACGGGACTGCTAGTCATAAATAATCTAATCTACACAGGGCCGGATTAAGGCATGTTCAACGGGCCCCACACTTTAGGGGGCCCCACACACAAGAAAACAAATTTTTAAAGTAAAAAACTAGTATATTTTGACGAAATTTTGACCAAACGACTAAAAAGAGCTGTTTCGGATGGGAAAAATCAGTAGGAAAGTTTGACCAAACGCTTACAAAAGTCATATTTTTCGATTGAAGATTCCAAACAAGTTTCCGAACAGGGCCCCACATTTCTTAATCCGGCCCTGTTGAGAACGCTCTCGGCCTTATTAAATTCAGTCGCTTTCGTGACACACATTGGTGTCGTTTTTACGCTATTACAAAGAAAAATGAAGTCGGACTGCAGATAGAATATAGGCCTAATAATTATTAACAAAAGACAATACTCGTATTTTCTTCAGTTTAGTCTTCCAGCTGAAGTCCTCTTCTTTCTTTTTATTGTCATCTTTTTCTTCCTTTTCCTCTTCATCTTCCTCTTCATCATCATCCACCTGATGAAGGGCTTCAACGCTGTAGGCTCTGCTGTTGTCTTTGCGCTCAATCATCCTGCAAGAGGGAACGTGACGTGAAATTTTGATTTTCATAATATTTCACAAATTAAATCACGTTCACATTTAAAATCATTTCATGACTTTCTCATTTAAATTTGTAATTTCTCGTTATTGCTATCAACCATTGAGAGTTTTTGAAAACTATTCAGAAAATTGCAGAAAAAGTTTTGCTGATTATTTATTCGAAGAGGGCTCTGAATTAAAACAAGAAATGTATCGAAGAGAAGATATCCTATTGACCTACCAGGCAAACGACTGGGGAGTCAACAGTAGGCCTACTATCCTGAGCAAAATTACTGTCCTTCAAGGATTTGTCCGCACGCTGCTTCTCTAAATGAAAACCATCTGTAAATCCTGCTGTTATAGAAACCTTTAAAACTCGGTGATGGCTCTCAGCTACAGATTGAAGGCAACAGACAAGCTTAGTCTACAAAATCGCATAGGCCCTATGACAAAAAATTGTGACTCTCACTCAATATCAATCTGGATCTCTTCACTGCGAGATGGATTGCATTCTTGCTTCCTGTATTCGATCACATTAGTCTGCATAAAATATAAACGATGGTTTAACAGCGCTCTCGGTTAATGAGATCACTCTTAATTTATAGAGTCCAGTTAAATTATAGAGACACAGATTCACAAAAACAGCATTAAAATTCCAATTACGGTGCAAAGGTTTCAAGTTAGACTACTGCAGCAGCTGGCCGATTTCAGTTGCATTATTTATTCGTTTGATGGCTTATACACTGTGTCCGGTTAAAAAGTAGCCCCCACAAAAAATTGTCATAACTCGGTCAAAACGTTTGGGATTTGTCTGAAATTTCAAACACAGCAACAGCGGCCATATTTACACAAGATTCTAAAACCGATTAGAAATATACGTGAATTTGTCAAATTTATAAGTGTTTGCGTTGGAGCACCGACAAATTGAACTTTCCAACATGGAAAACTTGAAAAGAAGTGAAATTCAGCTAAATATGCTGTTCAAAATGTCCATCTTGTTCACGGACACACGACCGTAGATTAGACGCTACTGTTTGATGGTCCTGTCGATGATCACCTGGTTAAACAACTGCCAATCTTCAAACAGACGCGCCCTACGCCCTACGGTTATCGATGTCATGAATACGCGTGAACAAAAAACGCGCTCCTCCAGTACATGTACTCCGGATCAAAGTCTGGACTGATGGACGGCCACAGCTGCATGATATGAAGCCGAGTGTCTCCCGGGATAGCTATTAACCTACTACGTCTACGATCGTGTGTCCGAGAACAAGAAACACATTTTTTGGCACCATAATAGCTGAATTTCACTTCCTTTCAGGTTTTCCATGTTGGAAAGTTCAATTTGTCGGTGCTCCAACGCAAACGCTCATAAATTTGACAAAATCGCGAATATTTGCAAACGACTTTGGAATCGAGTGTAAATATGGTCACTGTTGCTGTGTTTAAAATTTCAGACAAATCCCAAAAGATTTGACCGAGTTATGACACTTTTTTGTGGGGGCTACTTTTTAACCGGACACAGTGTAAATATTCTTACAAGAGATATCTCTAAGCCGAAAGACATCAATAATAAGGATAAATAGACCTATATTTTTCGACGTATTTCGTTAATATACAGGTCATATTAGCAGCGGCCAGAATAATCTGTGTGTTGTCTAGCATCATGTGGATATCCAGAATTAAAAGCGCAGTCAACCATTAGCCTACTGCCATATTCGCTGAACAAGACAGTAGAGCCTAATGCACGCAGAGCTGGCCGCCAGTTGACATGCGGACTTTTGTGTAGCCTATCACTTAACAAGTTTCAATAAAGCAGATGACCAACTTTGAATGAAATTTCATAAAAAAATTTAATAAGATAAATGTAACTAAACGGTTTTATGGCATCTCTAATAAAAAATTACCAAAGCTTTGACAGCTTCGTGGCTGATCTATGATCTATAGCAACTGCGACTTTTGGGATGTAGAAAATGGGTGCTGTGCTGAAACGTAGACTAGGCTATTATAATTTTTATATACCAGTCAATATAATTCAAAAGATGATTGCTGCAAAGCTGTTTTGCTTACTGCGAAAATGAACGAAACACGAGAAGGCCTATTTAAACAGGCACGGCAGTTGAGAGAATGCATTAGGCCTATATATTATCATGTTAATTTCAGCTGTTTCCAACTTGAATTTTGTAAATCAATGAGGTATTGATTGAAGCCTCAGTTTTTATACATAGCCTACGTTTTATGCATAACAGCAGAATGTAAAAATAGTTCTATATTTACATCGTCTGATTTCGGAGAGACCTCTGCTTCAGACATTTTCGCTGCTCTTATCAGTATGATTTTCGCCACATTAAATGCACTTTCAGTCACGCTGCGAGATCACACCTGCACCAGTCTACAAATTTACATTTTTCCATTTAATCCACAGTAGTAAAACAAGTAGGCCTATTTTTAGCTAGCAAAACGCAAAACGAGCATATTACTATTATTATGATAATTATTATTATTACTATTATTATGATTATTAAGATTATTATTATTATTTTTTTTTTGCCCCGAGGTATACAGGACTTATCTACCGCCTAATATAAATTATTATTATTATTATTATTATTATTATTATTATTATTATTATTATTATTATTATTATTATTATTATTATTATTATTATTATTATTATTATTATTATTATTATTATTATCGTTATCGCTATCATCATCATCATCATCATCATCGTCGTCGTCGTCGTCATCGTCATCATCATCATCATAATCATCATCATCATCATCAACATCATTATTATTATAAACAAAGTAATCAGAGAGCCGTCGGGTCTTGCCAGGGTTGGACGGGAAAAGATCGAACAGCCAGACTCTATTCCCCTTGAGTTACGGCATTGATTCGGGGCGCGACCGTGGTGGACACGGTAGCCACCTCGTATACGTCCTTGAGAACGCGACCGAAGCCGTAAGAGCGGCGGAGAAAGTCGCCACAAGGAAACTTTAAAAGTATTTGAGCCTCCAAAGAATATGTCTTTCGTTCCCATTTTCCTTGGAAACAATGGGGCCCATCAACAGTGAGGGTCTCTCCTTTGTGTCCGATATCGGCCGGCGGCACGTCATTATTCCCTGAACATGCAGAAATTTGGACTGCAGGTAGAGTTGCTTGTGCAAACCAATAAGGAAGTTTAATTAGGCCTATTCGAGAGAGTGAAAACAGACAGAAAAACAGACGGACAGTGGACACACACAATGGTGAAAGTATTTGTGATGCCGGATCTCGAAACCCGTCGTTTGTCGCTTCCTAGATATCGCTTCCTAGATATTGCACTAGATGCCGAAATAGGCGAGAGGGGTCAAGAATGCAGTTTATTCTTCAATTCAGCATGACGAAGAAGAAGATGGTTCTCTGCCCGAAGGCAGGTCCTATGGCTGGCGCCACCTGGGGATGAGATGAATGAGGTGGTTTCCCGTTGCCTTTTCCCACAGACAATGATGGGTAAGCGACTTGCCCAAGGTCGCTCCACAGCAGCTTGCGCCACCGCGTCCCATGCGTGCTAGCTTGAGATATCTAAATCTCTAAATGTCAACTCCCAGCCCGGGCTTGAACCGCAGTCCGTTGTAACCAACAGACGTTGAAGCTTTCGCTTACCGGTGTAGCTAACTAGGCCCGTCAATTCAGCAGCCAGTCATATGCAATTCAGCACGTGACTGTGAATTCGCCCTAATTTGCGACGTAGTGAGCCGATTTTGATGCCGTTATCTGATTCAACCTCTAGAGTCTACAGAGTGGGCAAAAGAAAGACCCCCTAAGATTTTTGCCAATATATTGACCAAAAGTAAGAATTTCGAAATGAATATTTCATATTTCATTGAATATTCATATTTACACCAGATGGCCAGGATTCACTTAAATATTTCAAACAGAACAAAAGTTATACCACTTTTAGTGAAGATACCCACCGTTTTTTGACAATTCAAAAACCCGCGAAACAACAAAAAGTAGCCTAACAAAAATCAACTCAATTATTCTGGCCAATATCTTGGCCAGAAGTAAGAATATCAAAATGAAATTTTACACGCTAAAAGACAATTCATATCCACATAATTATGATGTCCAGATTTCATCAAAATATTTCAAACAGAACAAAAGTTGTATCACGTTTAGTGAGGCCACTCCCATTTGTTGACGTTTCGAAGATGTAACGTAGCAAAACACGATTTTATTAAGTCTCATCTCATATAATTGTTATCAAATAACCTTCATAATGCCAGATGATCAGTATTATTACAATTTTTAAAAAGAAACAGGGTACCAGCGTAGCTGCACGTCACTGAGAAGTCACTTAGCAAGATGACAATCAAATTGGTAAATAAGTAATCTGTCAGATTAATCAGAGGTCTATCAAGAACTTTGCAAAGAGACTCAAAAGAAGTTTTGGCACTGGTGATGGGCACATTGAACACAAGTTGTGAAACACTACCAAGTTAATTTGACAACAGTTATTTGAGATGAGACTTAATAAAATCGTGTTTTTGCTACTTTTTGTTGCGTTTGGTGTTTTAATCGTCAAAAACGGTAGGTGGGTTCACTAAAAGTGGTAAAACTTTTTTCTGTTTGAATTTTTTAATGATATTTGGCCATCTGGTGTATATATGAATTGCCTTTAAGACTGTAAACTTTCATTTCGAAATTCTTACTTTTGGTCAAGATATTGGCAAAAGTCTCAGAGAGATCTTTTTGGGCCCACCCTGTAGCCTAGAAGTAGAAATTTTGCTTCCCGTGATAGGATTGCTGGCTTTAATGATTATACTTGAGGTATTATAAAATGAATGTGCTATTCAACTAAGAATTTCGATTTGAATTAGAGCGTTGCCCATTATTATTGCATAAGCTTGGTTGAGTAATAGTCGGGTCAAACTACGAAATATCTTCGGTGAACCCCAAAAAAATTGCAAGAAAACGTTTTATGACGATTTTCTGGTCTCTTGGGTCTGGTGATGAACATACTAAAAGTTACAAGAAATCGGACCACGGCAAGTGGTCGAATTTTGGCGGGGAAAAAGATGGCCGCCAATTGGACTAGGCTTGGAGTCTGGAAATGATACTGTTAGAAGCAGATCATGTAACAATGTGCAAACATGCTTTTCTAGACTAATTTGACCCTCCTGAGAACGAAAATCGTGGTTAGCAAGCTTAATTTTTAGCGGTTTCATGAGAAAACAAGATGGCGACACCTTCTTACAATTTTTTTTGATCATTTTGTAGATATACCCGACTGTGCAACCTTTTGAAGCAATTATAGACCGCCATTTTGGTCGCCATCTTGTTTTCTCATGAAACCGCTAAAAATTAAGCTTGCTAACCACGATTTTCGTTCTCAGGAGGGTCAAATTAGTCTAGAAAAGCATGTTCGCACATTGTTACATGATCTGCTTCTAACAGTATCATTTCCAGACTCCAAGTGTAGTCCAATTGGCGGCCATCTTTTTTCCCGCCAAAATTCGACCACTTGCCGTGGTCCGATTTCTTGTAACTTTTAGTATGTTCATCACCAGACCCAAGAGACCAGAAAATCGTCATAAAACGTTTTCTTGCAATTTTTTGGGGTCATGTGGTAGATTGACCCGACTATAACAGCAGATACAATATTACAAAAACGAGACAGTTTTTTTACAGTTTCTGTGTATACATCCAAATACTTCAAATTATGGACTGCTAAATATAATTCAATAAATTGATGACTTTATTGGGTTTATTCGTAGTTGGTGATGAATTCGGCTTTGCCTTGCATTGTTGATAATTAGGCTCATCGTAGTGTTGCATACGGTTCGAACAATAAAATTAAACTGGTAGGCTATTGTAACAGTTCTTTCTCTATTCCTGGTGGGCCCAACTTGAGCATAGCGAAAGCAGTGGAAGTTAGAAACATGACCGTTGAAGTGGAAGTCAGAAACGAGCTAAACTAAAAGTGTTGAAAATCCGGTTCGTGAAGTATAATTCTGGCCTGGGAGGGGAAGGAGAGGAATTGAGCCCGGTTGTTTAGAGGGGGATAGATAGAAGACACTGTACATTGAAACTACAATCAGTGTCAATCACGGAACCTATGCTATATTCGGCAGTCGCCGACCTACATGTAATAAAGAATGCAATCTTATTATATATTTTCGTAAGTCTTTGTGTTTGTTTGCTCCTTTGTTAGATGAACACAGTTTTGAAGCAATCGACCCCAATCCTTCGCACGTCCACCCTGCCCAGGTCACAGGAAGGGGGGGTCGGCGATCTCGGCCAGCACCATCTCCATGTTCACCAAAGCCAAAAACCTCTCCCACGAGACCTCACCTACGAGAGGCGGCAGCCATTGTCATATCGTTCAACGGTGTCGTTGCTATGTTGAACTGTCACGCGCCCCATTGATTATAAATTAATCAAAGCCCAATTTAGATAAATCAGTCGGATTTTTTGCAATGAATGGAGTGAGGGACAGAGGGATGCAGGCACGGATGGAAGGAGAGAGGAAGAGGGAGAGAGGGACGGAGGGATGGAGGGACGGAGAGAGGGAGGAAGGGATGAAGTGAGGAAGGGAGGGAAGGAAAGAGGGAGGGAGATAGAGAGGGAGGGAGGGCTGGGCGGACGGACGGATGGAGAGATCGACCGGGAACGGGTCGAGTCCTAAAGTTTTCGAACAACGCCGGGTACCCCAGCTAGTAATTAAATAAAGTACTGCCAAAATGCTGTTTACAGACATATCAGACAGCGAAAGAAAAACCACATCTGGTATATAATGCGTCAAATCGGTGATGAGTTTCTGTGTACAAAGGCTGGTTAAATTACACCCCTGGGAATGAGATGAGTTAGGTGGTTTCCTGTTGCTTTCTACACAGGCAATTATGGGTGAACAGCTTGACCAAGGTCGCTACGCAGTAGCTTGAGGTAGATTCGAACGTGCGACCCTCGGTCACATGGCACAGAACTTACCGCTGCATCGCTGCGTCCCAAATAAGTAACAACCAGAGCTGTAGGCCTACTGGTAAATTTGTGAGTACACGCTGACCGGAAGGATAACAGACCTTTTTGGACCCAAAATTTCTAACCATTTTTTAGTCATCCAACGAAAATCTCGGTAAAATTTCTTCAATTTTCGCTGTCCAAAAACTTGATGACCTTTTTTATTTTCAGTCATCCGGCCGAAATCTCCGGGAAATTTGATCAATTCGCCGTCCGAAAAAGCTGATGACCTTTGTTTTAGTCATTCGCACAAAAATACATTTTAAACAGCCACATGCATCATAATTTACTAGCGTGTACGGTGTACCCTGCTTTTACCCGCGTATACCCTACTTTTCGGAAGGTGAGTATACGATGCCCTTTTTCCCGGGGGTGAGACTACGCCGCATACCCGCGTATACCCTCGTGTGGTAACAACTCGTAGAGAACAATTACTGTCGTCAGCTACCCATTACTTTGTGACCCAATTTGTATGATTTCTTCTTTCACCATGGTGTTATCGAATAGATGCAAAGCAAGGGCAGCCACAAATTCATTCGCCCTGTGACCAATGAATTAAATGGAAGACATCACACATAATTATGTTCATACAGATCAGCAGAGATCTTGGACAGGCTACATCTCTCCAACCAGCACGGTAGTAGGCCTATTGCTAATCAGGGTGAAGACAGGTCTGACCAGGTTTTGTGGGCTCTGCTTAACTGTGATTCGGGTCCTCTCTAGTGGGGTTGCCAGGTCGTCGCGAAAAGCGCGAATTGGGCTCCTTTTGAAAGCGCTCGCGACTGAAAATTTCATCCTCGCGACCTCGCGCTTTTTGGGCTACTTTTTAATTGTCTCGCGGTCGCCACGGCGATATGTCGGCTCTGTACTATGGAGGGATCGTCAAAATAGAAGTGTATACATTGTTGTCTTCCGGATTGGAAATTCCATAAAACAAGTAAGCTTAAAAGTGTTACATACAAAATACTTGAACTTTTAGCAAAGGCTATGAATTCATTGTAGTCTTTGAAATGCGCGAGTAATAATATTACTCGCGCATTTCATATATTATAGGTACTGGGAAAGTCTGGGATATAGGAATGCAGCTGTTCGAGAAGTGGGCGAGTCGACGAATTCGAACGAGCCGATCGTCGAACACGCCAAGTCGATCGTAGCGCTCGACTCGATCGACTATGGGGTATGCTCTGTCTCTACGCTGTCTACAGCCACCAGCGTTACAGAAATGAAATTATTAAGAGCAATTTTTATTATCAACATCGGAACCATAACTTAGAAGACATAGTTTGGGGCCTTTGGGCTCAGTTATCCAACTATAATTGCCATGGAACTTGGGTATAATTTCTTCGAACCCTGATGCTGAGGTTACGTAGGCCTACAGTGTAATATCTCGGCCTAATTCAAATAGTCTAAAGTCTCACTGTCTCACATAATTAATTATCTGTCTGGGAAGACAAACTGTTCCGAATTAGAAGACTGCTAGTGGACAGTGGACACAGTCCACAAAACATTCTACTAAGAGGGACGACCATCTTGGGTTATTTGTAAGAACCCTGCAAGCAATTTCACAGGCGCTAGGTTGGAGCGATGTGGGCTACATGTAAGCTTAGCCTACATACGAGATTATGGGTTCCAAATGAGAATATTATTGCGTAGCTACGCTATATCTGGGCACGCTGACATGTAGGGCTGGATTTGCAATTTCAATTAGGCCTATGAGGCCCTCGCGTGAGGATAGAAACATACATAATGCGTAGTGTATTGCTAAATCTAAGTATTATGCCTAACGCATAGCCTATTGCATCAGTGATACATGCTTGATGTACTACAGTACTGTTAGTCTCTAACGAGTCGAATTGTAATCGATACACTCGCTCTATTCCAGGTTTTTTCTACACAGGCCTACTAAAAAATCACAAGTTTCACATAAACTCTTTCTTGCACTTCTGCATCGCAGAATCTGCGATAATGTCATCAAAAGTAATTTTACATAGCATATTTGTTGTCATTCGAATCAAAGCAAGTTCAATGAGCTGCGTTTATTCTGGTGCATCGTGGAGCGAATTTCGTTTTTATGTGCTTCAGCTGCGAGAACGATCGCTCGCCATTGCAATTAATTTAGGCTCAGACAGAAACATAGGCTACGAAGCACCACTTCAACGTTAGGAAAAGCGCCTTTGATTCCATCCTTGGTAATGATGTTATAGCTTACATGTCTTGATAACTGTATAGTGTATATCCTATTCACCATGTCTCTAATTGAATGGAAGCTTTAACGTAGGCCTATGCATGAAACTGGTGCAGCTGTCGTCCATGTCTTCAGGGTGTGTTGCAATCAAATTGACTGATTGCTCACGAATTTGTTCCTCTGTAAAATACAGCTGTGTGAAAAATATTAATGAGCAATTATTGCTTGCAACTTCGCTGTCAGCCTACGCTCTGTTGGCAAGGATAATATAGCATAAGTAGGCTAATTTTATTTCTCAGGATGTAATTTGAAAGGCTCCACAAGCACATGCAATTTGATTACAAAATACAAATTACTTCATTCTTTCGCTTACGGAAAATCCTGGTTTTGGCGCCGTCGTTTTGGCGCGACCGTTTTGGCGCCGCCGTTTTGGCACCGCCGTTTTGGCGCCGCCGTTTTGGCGCCCATATAAAAATTGATCTCAGCAGTTTTTTTTCGGTTCAGTTTACAAATACATCAGTACGAAGTGTAATATTTATTTTTTAAAGCTTCATTCAGTGGTGTAATAATTTACCGTAACCTGTACCCTATACGGGATCGAATGACTACAATAACCCTATACCTAATCCTAACCGACCCTCACGACGCATAACCTGATCCTAACCGACCCTCACGACGCTTGTCTTGTGCATACATTCTTAGCTATTTCGGGCATAACTTTTGAAAGGCGTGGAATATCATTACAAAATTTACCTCAAAATGTGCGTAAATGAACCTCCTACGATTACCTACAATACCATATTTTTTATATTCTAGAACGAGGGTGAAAAAAATTCCGGCGCCAAAACGGTGGCGCCAAAACGGCGGCGCCAAAACGTCCGGCGCCAAAACGGCGGCGCCAAAACGTCCTGCTTCGGCATTCTTATAACTGGCAAAAATAGTCTACAATACTAGGCCTATATTGAACGCTTAATCGTTGACATTGAAGCATTGTTAAACACTTTTTTAAGGGTCAAGAGAGACGAATCCAAAATTGTGTTTTCAACTAGACCCTATTTGAAGCTTTACAAAGCAAGTTGCAGAATTCTAATCGGTACTGACATAGGAATTTATTAGGCTACTGTCTTGCCACTGAATTCTTTTCTCACTCACCGCCAGAATCTGATACAGACATAGACTCTGCACTGCAAATTCAATTGAAGTAAAATATTAAAATATTATATTATATTTCCGTCAATGTTTATCAATTAAAGAAATCAAAATTTAAACATGTTTTCCTCACTTTTTGCGTGTTGATTTGTTCTATTGTCTGCCTTCTCTCGAGTCTTTTACACAATTAAGCTTTACATAACTGTTAGGCCTCTAATTATGTGTAGCCTATCTAAGCGGTTTGTCCACAGATACATGTAGATCGCGTGATGCAGGCGCGTGATGCAGGCGCAAGCGAAATAGGATAATGACTATCGTTTGTCGCCCTGCAACGCTAATATTATGTTAGTTAATCAACGTTATAACATTGATATGATATGGCTAGGTCCAACACACGACACCAGAAATTTAACAGTATTTATATAGTTAATCAAAAAATATGTTCCCACGAATCTCCACGCATTAGGTGATTATGAGAATTAATCTAACTGAGAATCAGTATATCCAAAAAAATCAAAGCTAGCTAGGCTATGCGTTACAGGCATCTTTTGCTGAATCAGCACTGGATTCGTGCTAATGGCCTTCGGAGCATTATCTATAGTCAGTTTAGCCACTTGATTGATTACTGATTATACAACATACCCATTCTGATTTTTTATTTTAATCTACTTTTATAATTAATTTATGTGGTAAAAATTCAAACTGATGCATTGCACCTGCCTGCCGCTGTCATAATAATAGACCGATTAAGTTTTGCTTCTGTATTTGACTTGTACCCTACAGGCTGTGATATTTTCATTAACGATAAGTGAAATTAGAACTGAAAATATTGATTTCCGTTGAGTATAACTATAACTGTAACTGAAATTATTTTAAGAACGAAAACTGAAATAGAACGGAAATTGAGCACACCGAACTGAAATTAGAATAAAAACGAAAATTAATTCTCGAACTGAAATTAATGAAAAAAATGGAAATTTTTGTTGACAGTTTTTCCGATGCAGCTGTGTTTGTTTAAAAGACGCACATTCTTTCTGACTCTTACAACTTTTGTATCTTTTGCCTAGCATGTGCTTTATTACGGTTAGTTTAAAAACAATTTTTATTTGGACTTTCCCTGTAAGTTTATAATTTTCAACTTCGCGATAAGACTGGAAATCACTTGGCTAAATGACGAAAATAATGTATTGGACTTTTTAAGAAGGTTTGCTGCGAGGAAATAGACAAAATAAATGTGCTTAGGCCTATCCATGCAAGGCTTCGTGGGTCTAGCATATATACCCTAAAACGGATGGCTGTGGAACTACATATTATGATAAAATTTTAACATTTTACCTCTGCGCACACAGAATACTAAGAAATATATTAAGAAACGGACCATGCAAAATCATGGGTGGCTGAAAACTTTCATGCCACTTGGCCTAATCCGAGTCAGCGACTTCACCACGGAGAAAGCATGAGTGCTCCAGAAAGACGCAAGCAAAAGAACTGAATTGAGAACTGAAATTATTTCGAAAACTGAATTAGAAGTATAACTGAAATTTTTTGAAGAAATGGAACTGAATTAGAACTGAAATTGAGACCATCCGAACTGAAATAGAAATAAAACGGAAATTATTTCCTGAAGTAAAATATCACTGCCTACAGGTTCATACGGACTACTACTGAGTACTCAGTAGGCTATATAGAATATTTCGTAAGTCGTAACTAAAAGACTATAGGGATTCTGAAAGCGCGCTGCAAAATGTCAGAGCATCGTCGTCTAATTACATGTATAGGACTACCTCATAGACGATTTGTGACGCCTGTCACGAAATAAAGTCTCCCCCCCGATACAAAGTCCCCCCCCGAAACAGAGTTTCCCCTGGCTGAAAATAAGTTTTGGAAGACATTTTTCTGGTGTAAAAGTAAATATATATTCGAGTTAAATAACGTGTTATCGTGTTAGCAACGTAAACTAACGGTTTGATAATTATGCTTATCTAATATCTATTAATTTTATGCGACTGTTACAACCGATTTCACGATCTACGGGGGAGACTTTGTTTCGTGGGCGGAGGAAATTATCTCTCCCCCGGAGCCTTTTTTCAGAATATAGTCTCCGGGGGCGAATTTATTCTAGAACAGATCCCCTGGAGAGAATCTATTTCGAAATAAAGTCTCCGGGGGAGACTTTTAAGGGGGAGACACTGTCATTCGACATCGGCGCTCGAAACACGTCGTTTGTCGCTTCCTAGATATAGCACTAGATGCCGAAATAGGCGAGAGGGGTCAAGAATACAGTTTATTCTTCAGTTCAGCATATGACTGTGAATTCGCCCTAATTTGCGAAGTAGTGAACCGATTTTGATGCCGTTTGCGTTATCTGATTCCGAATACAAGTTACTGCAGAAAAATAACTTAGTAGGTTCAGTAGACTTGGATTACACGAATATTCAGTAACTGTTTGTTTGGTTTTCTCACTAAAAACTAATGAAAGAATCAAACGAGCATAGCTTCATTTAGAAAAAAAGATATTTTCATTCTGTTGAAAGCATTTCAGAGTTGGTTCATTGTAGCATATGACTAAATCAAAAGGTCAAATACCGAAATATGACGGGTTTTGAGCCCCTGTGTCACATTATTTTAATCTTATGTTCTGTTTAAACTGCCGGATGTGTGAACTTCCTTGCATACGCAGTTTTTCACAGACAAACATTCGGTCGACGATGCATGGGCCTATTTAACTGGCACAAGCGGTGCCTACAGATATTGAGTGTATCATAAGCCCTTGCGGACCAGCTTCACAAATCTGGTCTTTCCAAAGCGATTTAACAAGTCGACTTTTACAAATTTATCCTAGGTCTATGGCATTACTGGGATGTCGCTTTTCTGGACCGTCACAACACAGTATGATCATTCATCTTCAGGCGGTCAGCAGCGTTGCCACTTGTATGGCCAGTCGATTGAAAATGTTCGACTACCTCGTAACCGTAGCCTAATAATGCTAAGACCAGGTTCAGATGCTCATGATTAGCAAACGCGTAAGTGCAAACTCTGGATAAGCGATCACGGTGAATCAGAAACCGATTTAAATTTCATTTGCTGACACAAAATTATACATCCGCATAATTCGATATCTTAAATCGACTAGCGTTGAAAGCGAGAGTGAGAGAAAGAGAGAGAGAGACAGACAGACAGACAGGCAGACAGACCAATCGACAGACACACAGGCAGAGACCGACACATACACAGACAGTGAAAGAGAGAGATCTGTCTGTCTGTCTGTCTGTCTAGCTATTATGTCTGTCTGCATGTAATTTATATCTCCCCGTCTGCCTTTTCTCTTTCTTTATGATATTGTGGCAAATGCACACTCGCTTGTTTAGGGCCTATCTCCAGGACCTGGCGACAGCAATAATTCTATCTCCTAAATTCATTAGTTCAGGACAACATCCTTGATCAGTTTCTGATATATGAGCTAATGCTGAAAATGTAGTTTGCTTTTTTAAATTCATCGTAATAGTCTATTATAACACGATTTCTTCTGGGTAGTGTCATTTCCTACTTCCTTGTTCCTCATAAGCATAGAACAATATTTGTTATTCCATTCAAACTGTTTTTAATGCCAGGTCAATCGTATTTTGAGCTGTACCTATTTCCAATGGAAAAAACCTGGCGGATTTGCGTCTCTCATTCATATAAAGTCCTAGAACAACCAATGAATCACAATTAACATAATAAATTATAGTCACACTCTGGTTAGGCCTATACAAAAATGAATTAGAAGGAGAATTAGAAGTGTGTAGGCCCAATTTTTCGTGATGATTTACGATGATACTGTAAATCACTTCCACGAATCAGCCCCAAATTTTCTTGTTACAATGTCCTTGGGAGCGACGTTCTACAGTAAGTTCACTAATCTATCCTGGTGGCAGGGCCGGATTAAGCAATGTGGGGCCCTGTTCGAGAAATGTTTGCCGATGAAAAGTTTTCGGAAAAATCATATCATTTCATCCGCCAAAAAAGTTGATGACCTTTTTTTAGTCATCCGGCCAAATTTTCGGGAAATTCGTCGTTTCGTCAAAATTTGCTCAAAAATATTTTTTCTCCCATTTGTGGGGGCCCCCTAAAGTGTGGAAAGTGTGGGGGCCCCTGTTCGGCCGAACATGTTGAACATGCCTTAATCCGGCCCTGCCTGGTGGAAGCACTAGCCTTTTCCTACGGGTATGCTTCCCATGTTTTCCTTGAAGTGCTGTAATCAAGAAGAGCATCAAGGATATAAACCTTGAGGGTCACCTATAGCCCATATTGCTGTAGTTCTTAAGTAACCAGATTCTCAACCAGCTATAAATAGACTTTGACAACTAATTAATTAATTAATTAATTAATTAATTAATTAATCAACTAATAAATTAATTGATTAGTTATAAATTACTTGGTAAGACCGCTTTAGAGAGCAATCGGAAATACTAGGCCTATACAATTTTGAAGTAGCCTATCCGATGTCAGCCGTATTCATCACAGTAGCCTACTTTTAATCATTTTAGCAAGCTCTTTTATACAGCTTTCTCGACGGGTTCAGGGTTGACAAATCTATATACCAACCCAGGATTAGCGCCATAAACGAATCACACAATTTTAGGCTCTGAGGTAAGAGAGATTCCCGATGGATTTGGACATTAGAATTTTTGGATTCCATGACATTAGAACGGACGACAAAAGAACGTGCGACACTAGAACGGCGACAGTAGAACGGTGTACAGATGACCGCTGAGACAATTGAACGGCCAGACAGTTGAACGGGCGACAGATGACCGGTGGACAATTGATCGGTAAAGTCATAGTAAAATTTAAAAGCAATCCAGCATTCGCTGTCTTTGACATGTAGGCCTAGGCCTACCAAGTTCAACGTCTTCTAGTTATGTGACAAATGGGCAACCATTCGACATCGCCATGATATTCTGCCATTCTGGCATTGTTTTTCTCCCAAATACTCATAATTTCGATGTATGAGCGTCTTTTTACCATAATATGCTAACTGTCTCTAGCATAGGCGTACGAGGCGGGGTCCAGAGGGGGCAAATGCCCCACCCAACTTTCGGGAAAGTTTGGTTTCTCGGGCAAACACAGCTTCGAACGACTAGACTTAAAAAATCATCAACTTTTTTCCGGATATATTTTTCGGGCAGAAGTTCAATCTTTGCCCCCCCCCCACTGCTGAAATCTTTCGTACGCTTATGGTCTCTAGTATTTAGTGTCGCCAAACGTCGCGACCAACATTCAGTCAAAACTTAAAGTAGGCCTACATTAATAGTGTACAACGCCGCACCTTGTGAATTGTTCATTAGTCGGCCCGTTAATATGACGCTCCGGTCAAGTGTCGCCTGTTCTATTGTCGGCCCGTTCTAATATCGCCCGTTAAAGTGTCGCCGGTCAAGTGTCGTCCGTTCAATTGACCACCGTTCAAATGTCCGTACACCAATTTTTGTGCTGAACTTCGAACGCACTAAGACTATTGAAATTAAATTTTGTCGTACGAACAGAAAGGCCTATAATGCGCCTTTGTGTGAACGGATGATCACAAGTCATCATGAGTCTAATTCAACAATTTGGCAGCCTAGAAAGGCGTCCTAACGTCCAAGTAGGCCTACTCGTTTTACCAGCGCCGTCCGGGAAATGAAAGACTGAGTCGACCCTTCCGAGGGAAACTGAAAGCTATCCCACGTCCGTTTTGGTCCTATGCTCTGCTTACCAGAGTGCAATCATTACGGTAAACGCCGTCCACTCCTCTCCATCTAATAATTAGGCCTAATATTGACTAACAATCTGACCTGAATACAACATTTTTATGCGCCATTTATTGAGTGCTTCTCTGGTTCACAAAATTGACAAAAAACGTTAAATTACCAGCCTATTTGACTCATTAGGCCTTTAGGCTAAAAGGATTATCTGAGGGAAGAAAGCATGTATGCCATTTAAATAACCTCTGCCGGTATGGAAATTACATTTTCCTCACTGTTTGAAATATCATAAATTCATATTGAAAACAATAATTTTCGGTTACATTTTGAAGATGACTTCCTGCATGTCTGTCACCAAGCAGTATGATTTGGTACCGGCGTTGGCCCTAACTATACTGGGAAGTAAACGGCGAGTCCTGTGAAAACACTGGCCCCGTGTCCAGGAACTTGGGATTCGTCCATTACCGGCTCATGGGCCTAGAAAAGGAGATGAGTGCCTCACCAGCGGGCCATTGGCCCAGGGACGACTTTACTTCCTGCATCTACTTTTTTATCGATCCCTTCATTAGTTTGGCATCAACTAATAATTTACTTTTCAGTTGGCTCACATACTACCAGCAGCCATTCTACCTGATCTTTGAGTGTTGAAATTTGGATCTCACTATGGCTTGGATTTGGTGCCCATCGATATAATATTATTTCCGTTTGGCTTGTTGGGGCAATGAATTGTCTGAAGACTCGAATAAGTGTACAGGGCCTAGTAGGCCTACACTGCAGTGATATTTCAGTTATAAAAATAATGTCCAATTTTAGTTCTAGCCTAATTCAGTTCTAAGACTCTAATTTCAGTTATAATTCTAGTTCTATTCTGAAAATAACTCCTATTTCAGTTCTAATTCAAGTTCTGAAATAATTTAAGTTCTAATTCAAGATCTGAAATATAGTTAGGCCTACAGTTCTAATTTAAGTTCAGAAATAATTTAATTTCTATGGGTCCAATAAAAGTTCTAAAATAAGACAGTTCTGGAATGAATAAACAATCTTCGACGGCTAAACACAATTTGTAACTTGTGAAGTCAAAGCTCCTAGGCCTATGTTGAGACATAGGCTACTCGTACGCTGTCAGAATAATTATTATTGCGAAGTCAATTGAGTTGTCAAAATGTTAGTCGATTTCAGCCGTATGCGTGCCACTGATGTAATGAGTGTGTGTGTGTCCATAGGTATTTACAGGCTCATGATCAAACATTCACCCTCACCCATCCCATGCCACCATACAGGCTGAGGCCATGCATCAGATGCACCTGTAATTAACTTCCTTCGCACTGTGTTCAGCGATGCCCAGCCATCCGTCACATTACTTACCGGAACTCAATTGTCCGGTTGTTTGACTAACGATTCTGTGTCTTCAAACTGCTACGAGGGCCCCTTTGTTTGAGTGGTTCAGAAAGCCAATAAATATCTTAATTAGTTGGGGCAATATAATGTCCGGAGATTACTGATCTTAAGGGATTGTCATAAATGGATTGTCTGCTTTATAGGCCTGCAAACTTACACAGACAACGAATCGCAAAAATCATAGTGTAATAATTTCCGTTCTGAAAATAATTCCTATTTCTATTCATATTTCAGTTCTCTCCGGCGTATTTCAGTTCTAGTTATATTCTCTTTCTCAAAATAATTCCTAATTTTCGTTCTTATTCACGCTAACGGAAATTCACAATTTTACTTCCAATTTCTATTTCCGTTAACGACAATATCACTGAATTATACCGTATACCATAGATGAGTATTGAGTAATTCCTCACGTCGATTTACTGTTCATACTTGTCATAGGGCCTTCGTTGAACATTCTTCGTCGAAGCATGATGTGCTCTGTATAGCAAAGTTTCAACTTGTTCTGCAACCATCTGTTTCGATCAGTTGGATAATAATCTATCACGCATGTATCACATTAATTTTGGATTTTGTTGAAGGAAGTTTTATAATTTGCCGCGTCGCATTACAATCTTCTGATACCAGCTTGAAACCTCTCATGTTGCAAGCACTAAAGCATAGAATATAGAATATAATCAAATAGAATTCACGATTTCCTGTGAATAACTAACTGGTGAGCAAATTTCAACTGCAACTTCTGTCGCAGGCACAGGCCTGCAGTGGCCAACATAATTATAAAAAAGGGGAGCAAAACATTCGTTTAAGTTTTTCCAAGTAGTCTAGGCCTTCAATCCATTAGGCACTATATCTTCACTATTTTCAATCACAAATAATTGCAGTTAAATGGTCATGATATGAATTTCTTTGTACTGAAATTGATGCATAGAAAAATAAGCATTCTATTTTTCTGACTAAATTATTTTAAAGCTAGTATTTTATAAGATTTCATAATCCTTGACATGCTAATTATTCGAAACACAGTGCAATCGGATATCTTCAAGAGAGTGACGTAACCAAAGTGTGACATGACAAAATGAGTCAAATAAATACCGCATTAAAAGACAGACAGCTTAAGCAATTATAGACCTACAATAATTTTCAAGAGAGTGACAAAAGTATTTATCTAAAAACAACAAAGGAGTTCCCACAATTTCTTTTACAATAGGCCTAAAATAATATCATTGATCACTGAACCTTGATTCATTTTGGACATTGCACTAAACAACACTTACAGGTTTCTCCTCCATCTGAATATGCTCATTTCTTTTTTTCAGTCGAATATTTCCTGTGTATTCTGCTATTCTTCCTCTATATCTGATCGATTATATTCTTTTTCATGAAATCTGTTAGTGTTGAAAACACTCCTAGAAGTAACGGTTAACTGGAGTTTCAAATTTCTGACTGTTCTTGGAAAGCTTTGGAATTGAAGACGGCAAGTGGTGAATGTATTTGCGGTGTCATTTTCTCTCAGTGTGGTGAATGGTTTCTTAACACTTCACATTCTACTATGGCAGCAAGCAAAGAAACTAACCAAAGACATAATTATGATGTATGCTAATAGAGTGGTAATAGTAAATCCAATGCCCCCAGTAGCGGTAGGCCTATAATAGGCTACTTAATATTGTACGGGGTCAGCTAAAATAAATTTCCACCATCGTCATCGTCGTCGTCGTCGTCGTCATCATCGTCATCATCATCATCATCGTCGTCATCATCATCATCATCATCATCATCATCATCATCATCATCATCATCATCATCATCATCATCATCATCATCATCATCATCATCATCATCATCATCATCATCATCATCATCATCATCATCATCATCATCATCATCATCATCATCATCATCATCATCATCATCATCATCATCATCATCATCATCATCATCATCATCATCATCATCATCATCATCTTTGTCGTGGTTATATTAAATGATTATCAAATTAAACACTTGCTATGCATGTATAATTATTAATTATAGGTAGAAGTTAAGCTAGGCAATTTAATTGGCGAGTTTAGGTAATATGTGTGGCAACATATAAAATATTAATACATAAAACCAATGACTGCAGCTAAGCGTAATAACGAGTGGTCAAGGTTACAATGACAACAAAGGACGCTAAGCCTATTCGTGATTGGTGCAAACTGGAAGCGAATGACGTGACGAGTTAAAAATGACGTCAGCGAAGTGGACGTTGAGTTTTTGACTCTCTACAGGTATATCTGGAAATGGTGGTTGTTTCGCTGCGGTGATCAATCCAAAGTTGTGATTTTCAGAGTAGAGACGAAGGTAATTGAACTGTTCGGACGATCAACCGATAGTTCAAAGTATTGTGCATTAAGTGCAACGCAATTTAAATGAGAAAATTTGCGTTAGTGCATAATAATCATCGTGTGAAGTGTGAGACACTTGCGAAGAAGACGAACTCTTAGGCAACAGTCTGAAGAGTCGTGTAATTTGAATCGGCTAGCGAACAGCTGATCGGCGTGTGAAGTACGAAGGACGTTTGGTCAACTGGAGAAGAGCTGTGAGGTGAATGCGATGATTCATCTCGTGTGCAACTGATTCACGGCAAGATACGAGTAAGACGTTTGGTGTGGTCACTTCCATGACTGCATATTCAACCGTCTGATCAACATTCTTGACTGCGAAGAATTGGACGACGGAGAGAGCCGAAGACATTCGGGTTTCATACAACTCGACAGATAAGAGCAAATATAATATTTCCTAAGTAACTCGCCACACTAGGTAAATAGGATTGTTATTTGTTTGTGTATTTGAATGCAATTGAATAACTTCATTATATATTTTTCATAAGAAAACTGGGAGTTTGTTGAATTTGGAAGAATTTCTTGTATAAGTTAAACCCAACCGATTAACCACTAGGATAAAAAGTGCCCTTTAACACGGGATACGACAATCATCACCATCATCATCATCATCATCATCATCATCATCATCATCATCATCATCATCATCATCATCATCATCATCATCATCATCATCATCATCAACAACATCGTTGCTGATGATGATGAAACTGTAACTGAAATAGCAGAATAACTGAAAAATCTTTGTAAATTAACTGTAACTGAAACTGAAAAATAAAAAATAGATAACTGTAACTGAAACTGTAACTGAAAAACAATAACTGCATAACTGAAGAATCAAAAGGAGTCAACTTGAAAATAAAACAAGTGCTTTTTTCTTACTTACTTATTGAACGGAAATTCTACTCTACTACACGTTAAGTTCTCTATGTTCATTTCACTTCCGGTTCCTGTCCCTTGCCTATTTCTTTCTTGCTCAGGCTTCAGCGGTAAACTGTTAGACAATCAGCCACCGCCATTGAAGCGCTTCAAGCTCCTATCGCAGGATAACCAGACCAGAAGCTCCTTGAGTTCAGCATTAAGGACGTCGGGTATCGATGGGGAGCTTGATCGATTCTTGGCGGAAGCAACCATCTTCAACGGTGACCTAGATAATGGACTGTCCTTCTGGGTGGATCGACAGAGCTCCTATCCATCTCTGGCCCTGATTGCAGAAGACGTTGTATCCGCGCCTGCTTCACAAGCATACGTTGAGCGCGTCTTCTCAATTTGTGGGGACTTGTGTGCAAAAAAGCGAAACAGATTAAGTGTAAACCTGGAACGTCGTGTGTTCCTTAAAGTCAACCGACAATATGTAAAATCAGATTGATCTCCTATTCAACTTTCTGGGAATTGATCTCCTATTCAACTTTCTGGGAACTTTGCGCAATATTTGTGACTGTGATCAGTGTTTTAGTAGTTGTGACGTTTGAAAATACACGTAATAACTGTAACTGAAACTGTAACTGAAAAATAAAAAATAACTGTAACTGAAACTGAAAAATCTCATTGCAGTTAACTGTAACTGAAACTGTAACTGAAAAATAAAAAAATAGATAACTGTAACTGAAACTGTAACTGAAAAACCATAACTGAAATAACACTGGACCATGGGCGCCCGCACATAGGGGCAAGGGGGGGGCACTTGCCCCCCAGGAAAGTTGAAACATATGTTATTAACTACTACTTTTTGGTTGTTAACAACTCAACCGTCGCCTCTAACGAGCGTGGAGATCGATACAAGTCGGACACTTCAGACGCTGATCCACGCAGTTTATGCCTGATAGAGTCAGTGCTGTCAAAAGCCTGTCATTAAGCAGAATGGAGATAATGTACGTTAATAGCCTACATCTGTATGTTCTAGGTAACAACAGTGTCTTGTCACGCTTGTACGAGGCTAGGCGTAATACAATGTCATTTTCTTTACTGTGTTAAATTGATGAACGCAGTTTTTACGCAAAAACTGGTCGTCTTTACATTTTTAAAATAAAATTTACAACAAAATGTAAAGACGACCATTTTTTGCGTAAAAACTGCGTTCATCAAGTTAACATAGGCTACATAATATGTCAAATGAAAGATACTGGTACAAATTTGATTATGATTCGGGCCGTTGTTGCCATTATTAAAATAATGGCAACAACGGACCGGATCATAATCAAATTTGTACAAGTATCTTTCATTTTACATAGTCTATGTAGGGTAAATACCCCAAATGTGAGCATCTTAACGAAATTTTGAAATTCTAGGAAACTGATAGAATATAACAGGCTTCTGATAGTTGCAATAGGTAGGTACAATGTATACACAACATTATGATGATGATGATGATGATGATGATGATGATGATGATGATGATGATGGTGGTGGTGGTGGTGGTGGTGGTGGTGGTGGTGGTGGTGGTGGTGGTGGTGGTGGTGGTGGTGGTGGTGGTGGTGGTGGTGGTGGTGGTGGTGGTGGTGGTGGTGGTGGTGGTGGTGGTGGTGGTGGTGATGGTGGTGGTGGTGGTGGTGGTGGTGGTGGTGGTGGTGGTGGTGGTGGTGGTGGTGGTGGTGGTTGTGGTGGTGGTGGTGGTGGTGGTGGTGGTGGTGGTGGTGGTGGTGGTGGTGGTGGTGGTGGTGGTGGTGGTGGTGGTGGTGGTGATGGTGGTGATGGTGATGATGATGATGATGATGATGATGATGATGATGATGATGATGATGATGATGATGATGATGATGATGATGATGATGATGATGATGATGATGATGATGATGATGATGATGATGATGATGATGATGATGATGATGATGATGATGATGATGATGATGATGATGATGATGATGATGATGATGATGATGATGATGATGATGATGATGATGATGATGATGATGATGATGATGATGATGATGATGATGATGATGATGATGATGATGATGATGATGATGATGATGATGATGATGAT
The DNA here is from genome assembly GCA_945859605.1 of Lumbricus rubellus. Classification (NCBI taxonomy): domain Eukaryota; kingdom Metazoa; phylum Annelida; class Clitellata; order Crassiclitellata; family Lumbricidae; genus Lumbricus; species Lumbricus rubellus. The sequence continues at coordinate 36,905,151 of OX243817.1, forward strand.
GATGATGATGATGATGATGATGATGATGATGATGATGATGATGATGATGATGATGATGATGATGATGATGATGATGATGATGATGATGATGATGATGATGATGATGATGATGATGATGATGATGATGATGATGATGATGATGATGATGATGATGATGATGATGATGATGATGATGATGATGATGATGATGATGATGATGATGATGATGATGATGATGATGATGATGATGATGATGATGATGATGATGATGATGATGATGATGATGATGATGATGATGATGATGATGATGATGATGATGATGATGATGATGATGATGATGATGATGATGATGATGATGATGATGATGATGATGATGATGATGATGATGATGATGATGATGATGATGATGATGATGATGATGATGATGATGATGATGATGATGATGATGATGATGATGATGATGATGATGATGATGATGATGATGATGATGATGATGATGATGATGATGATGATGATGATGATGATGATGATGATGATGATGATGATGATGATGATGATGATGATGATGATGATGATGATGATGATGATGATGATGATGATGATGATGATGATGATGATGATGATGATGATGATGATGATGATGATGATGATGATGATGATGATGATGATGATGATGATGATGATGATGATGATGATGATGATGATGATGATGATGATGATGATGATGATGATGATGATGATGATGATGATGATGATGATGATGATGATGATGATGATGATGATGATGATGATGATGATGATGATGATGATGATGATGATGATGATGATGATGATGATGATGATGATGATGATGATGATGATGATGATGATGATGATGATGATGATGATGATGATGATGATGATGATGATGATGATGATCAAATCAAAATCAAATCATTTATTTGGCAACCAAAAACAACAGGAACAAATCAAATAAAGCATCATAAACACAAGGTTAATAAGTATAATAAAACATTACTTAAATAACGATGCCAAAGGTTTCTATTTGGTTGCACAGGGGACTCGGAAGGGGTCTTACAACCCCGCTAGGTGAGTCCCCTGGGCGACTATACCAAGATGATGATGGCCAATAGGTTGCCGTACCGTGGTCCTAACATAAAGTATAAGTGAAAAAAAAAACTAATTTAAGAAAACAAACAGCAAACACCTTAACTAACTTAACTAATAGCACAAATACACATTAATTCGATGATCATAGGGCCTCTAGTAGATCTAGATGAAGTTAAGGCACAGAGGTCGCTGGATGGTCGGGATGCTGCATGGGTAGTAAGGATTTAGATATAATTTATTCAGAGTAGGAGAAGATATTTAAAAGTTTGACGATTTGTTCACTCTGTAATGAGAATCAATAATAGTCATAATGCACCAGAATAAATTATTTTATTGTCAAGAATCAGGGCACGCAATTTTGACTTAAAGATTCGAAGGCTAGGCAGCTGTCTGATGGAGAGGGGAATCTTATTCCATGTTTGAGCCCCACTGTATTTAACAGAGAAGCGTCGGATATTGGTGCGGGCGTGAGGCAAATGGTAAGAGTCAGCGTGTCTAGTATGATATGAGTGCACCTTAGTAGTATGGAGGAAGAAATTCTTAAACACGGAAGGTAATAGGTCATGAAAGTATCTAAACATAAATTCGCCTAACTGCACCTGCCTAATTTGATAAACATTAAGAAGGCTATATTCCCGGAATTTAGATTCAGTCGTGGTCCCATAGGGCAGATTTCCTATATATCTAATAGCTCGCTTTTGGAGCTTCATTAAATTCAGAAGACTAGATTTATAGGTGGAGGCCCATATTATGTTACAGTAAGTGAGGTATGGGTAAATGAGTGAATAATACAAGGTGAGACGAATTTGAGGAGGTACTAACTGGGAGGTACGGGATAATATTCCAAGGTTTTTAGCAATTTTATTAGATACAATTTTTATGTGGTCTTTCCAGGTTAGGTGCTGATCTGATGATGATGATGATGATGATGATGATGATGATTCTCTGCCCAAGGCAGGTTCATTGGTTTTACGCCCCTGTGAATGAGATGAGTGAGGTGGTTTCCCGTTGCCTTCCCCACAGACAATGATGGGTACGCAACTTGTCCAAGGTCGCTTCACAGGAGCTTGCGCCACCGTGTTAGCCTGAGATATCGAAATCTCTGAATGTCAACTCCCAGCCCGGGACTTGAACCGCAGTCCGTTGCAACCAGCAGACGAATGCCGTTCGCGCTTATCGGTGTAGCTAACTAGGCTAACACAACATATAAGCATTACAAATTCAAATAATTGACATTATATTTTTTATAATAAAAATAAAATCAAAATCAAAGGTGCTCACATTAAGGCGCTATAACATAATGTGAGCACACAAATATTGCACCATCCTGCATTCAGGGGCTTCTATCCCCCCCTAAGCAGCCGGGCGCATTACATATTCTTCCCCTCCCCCCTTATTGGGCCGACATACTCTCTTGGCAATATGTAATCTTGTCCCCCTAACTATAGGGAATGAAGGTTTCTGGGGGGAGAGACAAACAAGCATCCAGCAGACGATCACCGAAACACGTAGCGCCAAGACGGGGAGGGGTTTTGGGTGTGATATGCGTCCCTCCTCCATTAGAAAGTTTTCAATTTCCGCATTGCAATTTCTGCAATACAATAAAAATACAATGCGGGCCTACATAATAATGATGTTGTTTTTCTAAGTGTTCAAGAAAAAAAATAATTTTGAAAATTTGACAGTCTGAAATTTGAAAGATACATGTAGCACTGCAGATAAGCCATTTAGTAACAGTGTTTAATCAGTGTGTTACCTAGTCACACTGCTTTGGGGAATTTAGGTTTTGGGGAGGGGTAAATGGCTGTTTTGGGTGAACGGAAACCGCTCAGATAGAAATTTTCTGACAACATTTTTTAGTCTTTCGCCTAATTTACCTCTTTGAAACATACATTTACTTCCCCAAAATGCTGATGCATGACCTTATTTTTAGTGGGCCTATACTTCGATGCTTTGCAGTCAAATTCTTCTACTTGCGGGATAACTGCACTTGTATAAACCTGTCAAATGTATATAGGGAGGGGGGTCAATGTTGCATTATATACTTTTATGGAGGGAGGGAATTATTCTATATACATGTTCACAACAACTATCGATTGTTCTGGAAAATTTTCATTTCTGGGGAACTCCCTCCCAGAGATGTCTAGATTAAACACTGCATTTAGTTGTACAAATATAGTATTTGTACAAGTATTAACACTAAATCAAATCATTATAATATGATTGTGTCATGTATTAAAATAGTAAGCCCCAAATAATATTATTATAATTAGGTAATAGTAAATTTTATCGTGGCGTATTTAACACAGTTCATGTGATGAAATAATGTAGATAGTAATACTATTATAACTAATAACTAATACAATGTTGAAAAATGTTTATGGGGGGGGAAGTAATTTCTGGTGGAAACTTCTTCCTAGAGATGACTAGATTAAACACTGCCTCCATCGCCGGCCTCCCCCCTATCGACGTGAGTTTTGACTTTCTTCTGTTCCCCCCTGTTTTTCACTGGGCGCAAGTCGCGCCCGCCTATACATGGGATAGAAGCCTCTGCCTGCATTATAATTATAGCAATGAGGCATAATATCTATAAATGGGCCAATTAATAGGCCTATGCTAAGTGTAGACATCAATTTCTGAGTTTAAACCTCCTGTCACTTACAATATAGTAAAAATTAATGTCCCTAATGTGAGCACAATGCTCACATTGCGGTACTCCTTTAGTGCTTCTAGTGTGGTTCACCATACTAGAAGCGCTTTTAAATGCTTCACCACAATGTGCCTTCAATACAATAGAAATTTGATTTAACTAGCAATTCTTGTATAGTGCGACAATTGTAAATAATCCTCTGGGTCTAGAGCAAAGCAACGCTATGATAGGCCTATGCGAGTTTAGATATGAGTGTCACGTATAACAATGCTAAATGTTTGTGTCTTGAGTAAATACGAATCAATTATCTTAAGGAGGCATGAGTGTTCTTCTTAATTTCCTCCGATCATTGATTCCAGCGGTTGATTCATCCATTGCTTTGCATCTAAAAGAAAAATATTACAACTAACTAAAAACCGTTCTTTCCATTCAGTCCAGGGGCGGATCCAGGAGGGGGCCAATCCGGCCATGCCCCCCATTTAGAAATGGCCATGTATCGTGCCCCCCCCATTTGGTCTCAACAAGCTTATAATTTGATATAATTATTTCAAAGGATTTGGACTTAATGACTAAACGAAAAAAAGAAGAAAAATAAGGTCATCAACTTTTTGGCGGTTGAAATGGTATGATTTTGCCGAAAATTTCGCCATATGACTAAAAAAGTCATCAACTTTTTTGCGCGGATGAAATGGTATGATTTTCCCGAAAATTTCGCCAGATGACTACAAAAAGGTCATCAACTTTTTTGGCGGATGAAATGGTATGATTTTCCAGAAAATTTCGCCAGATGACTAAAAAAAGGTCATCAACTTTTTTTGGCGGATGAAATGGTATGATTTTCCCGAAAATTTCGCCAGATGACTAAAAAAGGTCATCAACTTTTTTGGCGGATACGAAAGCTTTTCCCCCAGATCCAAAGGCCAAGAATTTCTATTTACCTCTCTGTCTGTATATATGTATGCATGTCTGCCTGTCTGTCTGTCTCTGTCTGTAGTAGACTATGCCATCGTCGGCATAAGTTCCTGTCGGAGCCATGTGGCAGAGATGAGTATGAAAAACAATGTTTTCCATTGCCTTCCTGCTGCTATGCTGACACTGCTGCTACGGTAACTGACATTACTACTACTACCACTATCATCATCAGCAGTCTATTTATTGGCATTATTACTTGCTGAGTCGTAAGTTTATAAGTATAATAGTAGAGGCTTGAACATTGGAAAGGCGTGTTAATTTTCATTACGGGTACGGGCATACCCACCGATGCGAATCGAGCACTTGGTGCGCGTCGGGTGTGGGTTAAGGCCCTGAGTTACATGTTGGGTAGCAAAGTCCTCTACCCGCTGACCTCTAGTGCCTACGCGTGCACTCCATTTTGCGCCATCGTTGTTTGAGCGTAAAGAAATTAGGCCTACATAAGGTTTGGAAGTTTTTGTGTATAAGAGACGTATATGTTTGTAATAGGCCTACATTGAGTTTAGGCTACATGTGCTGGTCGTGATCGGCCGATATTTGCTATAATTATTAGCCTATCTGCACGCCGCGTCAGATACAATTGGTTTTACACGCTTTTTCATTCCGAAGTGAGACATTGTACGGGCAGACTTTTTAAAAACTTATTTAAAGGCTTCTTTTCTTGCAAATGATGTTTCTCCTGTGTACAAGTTTTTCTAGAGCCATGCTAATAACAAGGCGGGTGGATACCCCTGGATAGTTTCAAGTCCGATCGACAAGGCAAAATATTCTTACTCACCTCCGGCTGACTCTGAGAGCTGTTTCTTCTCTGGTTTGACTTACTACTGAAAGTACATGGCAATATTATTTGAGTGAATATATTAGTTATAGCGAGAAGACTCAAAATTAAGCAAGTCACAGGCAGACCTTTACACATTTTGTGACACGGCTGATATATTACACTGAACCTCGCGATCTACGTAGGCCTACAATTATAGTACATCAATAGTCCATGCTGCGATAGGCTAGCTACCACTGCTCGTTATACCGATAGATAAACAGATTATCTTTTACCAACTCTTTAGAGTAAAGAATATTGATGGAATCGTCCTTCTATGATCCTGATTTCGCATATCCTATAGGCATTTCAATTAAACTATTAGATTCATGTCTTGCATAGCATTAATGGGCGCTAGAACTAGGCCTATAACATATTTACGAAGTCTCCTCTAGGCCTATGTACATTCCTTGTGCGTTTTGATAAAATAATTTGTTGTCCAGAAATGCTGGACCAATATTTAAATATTTCTCACCGTTCTTTGCTCTCTTTGTCTTGTTTGAGATATTTTACTATCATATTACGCTCCCAACTTCTTATCTTTGGGTCAAGGCATATTTCTGAACACACGAAAACATGAATCCATCATTGGCATCAAGTTTATCAGCATAGACCAGTTTTATTGGCAGTTAATATAAAAAAGGTACGGTTACGCTGACGCCATACATTTTTCTCTCCTAATTATGCCCAGTATCATTCTCTGCAATGTACGGTACTCAAAGAAGTACATGTTGGCTACATGTAAATAGGTCTACATCAATTTTAAAACACGTTCACCACCCAGTACGAGTTAACTCGTACTGAATCCAGTCATTTAACATGGTGTGTAGGTGGTGAACGTGTTAAAAGCGCAACAGACATATGCCTTCGCTACGTAATAATTTATATGTAGCCTACACTAACTGTCATTGCTCCACTGTAAGGATAATTTAATGCGCATGGTTTCCTACTACATGTAGCCTATGTAGCCTATATCTGTGATTTCGTTTAAGATTCTCTGTCATGTTTAGGCGCGTCATAAATGACAGTTTATTAAAAATAACAAAACAGGGCTGTTTTTAAGAAATTTTAGAACTGCACAGTTACTTTCTTTTCCCATTCTCCATGGTAAAATACTTCCAATCGGAGGACAAGGACCATTGTTGCCAGTTTTAGTTGCACAGAAGTGCTTCTACAACTGCGCAAATCCATTTAGAACTGCACATTTTGTGTAGGCTACAACTGCACGTTAAAAAAGTCCTGTACATAATAAAACTAATGATAAAAGAATGTTGTCTAGCAGCATCATAGTGAGGTGGCCTGTAAAGTGTGACTTCTTTTGGGGATAAGTTACAAAAACAAAATAGTTCACAATTATACGTGTCATTACTGAAGAATTCCGCCTCAAAACATGTAATAGAAATTATGTGATCCTTATGGCGGGACATTGAGTCCTTTATCACATTAAAGATGAGCGTTTACTAAAAGAAACTAGGAAGTCAATGTTGTTGCATTGTTTAGCGTACACTTTGAATGTCTAGGCCAACTGATTTTTTTTATTTTAGTAACTCCTATAATAAAGATAATCTGTTCTGGTCCTGTAGGTAAGCATCTTAAAAATTTGGTGTTAAGCGGTTATGAGGCGTCAGTATAGCGTGCTGCCTTCATCAAGTATTTAATTTTAAATAAAACATGTGAAGCAAAAAATCAGATAATCTTATACGTGTATATGGCCTATAATAATAGGCCTAACGAAAAGCAGCCTTATAAATTTGTGACGAGCGCGGTACTTTCCCGTCGGATGTCGCGTACTAAATAAAGAGATATAAGGCAAAACAGGCGAGAATTCTCAAAAACATGGAAAATTGTTTTATGGTGTATTATTATTTTAAAATATGTCTACTTTCAATATCTGCAATTAAAAATTTTGAATTCAAATGCTTAGTGTTGAAAAAATGACTTTTACCGCATGTGGTGTCAAAAGTTGCTTTGAATCAATCGCTCCATGAGCTATTTTCAAAGTTAAAATTCGCTACGAACGACAGAGCTATTATACGCCATATGGACTATTTCTTGTAGTCGTGTCTACCACGTAAAAAATTTTCCCTTCAATATGGTACTGAATGGTCCATAAAAGCTGTTTCACCCGTTTAAATGAGCAGGTTTTGGTCAAAGTTTTAAGCATTCATTATTGCTTGCCTGACAACAAGGATGATTATTATTCAAGCCACGCCTCCGACCCAGTTTTCTTAGAGTCTAATTGGCTTACGAGACATATCGCGACACTGACCTTAGATCGTGCGCATGCGAGCTAGCAATTCTTGGTCTCTCAACTTGTTGATGTTGCTCATTTTCTTTAGTTACTTTCGGCAAGAAACGTTATTTTTGCGTTTGTTTCGGAAAGAATTCGTATGAAAATTATTCACACTAAGCTTAATTTACATTAGCCTAATAGAAAGTGAAAATTTGAAGCTGTTAAACTGTTCAAATAGTGATAGCCTAGGCAGGCCCTATTCGTAATCGTAGCCTTATCTCCAAGCTTCTAAAGTGCCATTCGAAAGCCAAGTGTGGAGCACCAGCTTATTCACGAGCGCTGCGTCAAGTCAAAAGGGTTGTCCGTAAGAGTAGTCCAAAAGTGGTCCGGGTCGAGTTACCATAGAAAATGAATTCTTAAGACTGTCCGATGAACACGGGTCTTATTCAGCGAAGCGATAAAGATTCCGCCGACGATAGGTAAACATGTGCGCATGGTCTATTGTCTAAGTGGGTACATAATTAAAATTCTTTATAAGATTTGAAAGAGTCTCGTATTTAAGTCAGTTCTGTTTATCGGATCCAACGTATTCCATTCACGTCTGCTGGTCGAGTAAACAAATCGCGAACAATTATATCGTAGGTCCCTTCACGCTTCGATGTCAAAGCCTTATTTCTTTGACCAGCGGCTCATTAGCCTAATAAGCCTCCTAGCCGAGTCAACAAACCGCGAACAATTGTATCATCAGTCACAATGTTTGCATAAATTTAATCAAATCAAGAATGGGGTATAGTAGGCTATCATATTCGAGCTTACCTAGAAGGACCTTGTTAATTATTTGTTTGTGTTAGGCTATTTAAGACTCATACATCGTCGGTCGGTCAAAATGAAACGACGATCTGTCCGCCTGCGCGTTAGATGCGTTGTTTGCATTAGTTTCATTAATTCAATTCAGCAGTAGATTGTATTTCTATCACAGTTTTGAAAGTAGTAGTTCGATTTTCATGCCGTTTGATGTATTCGATACAGGATATAGCCATGAATGGACCAGCAAATTTGCAGAAGAATAAATTAATGGTTACTAAGGACTTACCCGACACAAATGTTCCGAAACTTTAAGCTCGATTTTCTCAATTGTAATGATTTAGCAAATTGCAGATTCAAATGAGTATAACTTCAGTTAGAAATAAGATATTTTCATTCTGTAAAAAGTATTTTGAAGAAAAATATCTGTAGAATATGAATAAATAAAAAGGTCCAAAACCGTCATGTGACGGAAAATCATCCCCCCCCGTCACATTTGATTTAGGCCTATTAATTATTGTTTGTTCTGCTTGCAACATATAATAACTCTGCTTATAAGTCACTGTTTAATAGTATCTTTTTACACTAAAGTAGATATAGCCTAATCAAAAGTAATCATCATTCGTGCTTACCAAAAGCTGTATTTCGAGCTACGCATAACATTTTGCAGTTGTATTCCTTGTTTTTCGACTGAGCTTCGGCATCTGTTGATGTCTGGTTTGGTTCTTCAATCTTATCGTTTTTTAGATTACACAAATATAAGATAAAGTCATAGGGATAAGTAATCGCACTCAACGGAGTAGGGATCATCGGATGAGAATAGTACTCGCGGATGAGTCGATAACGCTGCAGTCTTGAGACACCTGTCTCGTTTTTGGTTATGGTCGTAAATGTGGCGCTGAAATAAACAGATAGGCTAATTGTTTACTTTTCACTTGATCACAAAACTTACATAGCGTCTCACGTAACACATTGTGACTATTTACTTTGCCGCTAATACGAAAAATAGGTTAACATAATTTTTTTAAAGAAACAGCCGCTATCAATCTTGAGAAACACTGAGTGAGAGGACCATTTATATTGTCTATCCAGAGCAGTCTTGGACTGCATTTGTTTCGTCTTCCATATACATTTTGCAGGTATTATTCTTTGTCCAAATCTATCCTTCTCTAACCACAACTCGAAACAACGAAACTCTCGCGCACCTGCTTCATGACAATTTCTGTCTTCCACTGTAATCGACCCGTTCTTGACTTTAAACGGCATCTGGTATCGCTTCCTTCATTATTCACCCAAAGTTTCATTGCTGCAATTCCTTCTCTTCAACTTATAATTCACCCAACTTAGGCGCTTACAATATACCTAGATTTTATTGCGCGACTTGTCACTACCACACTCAAACATCAACAATTCAACATACTACCCCAGTTCCGGAAACACTCAATCAACTCAAAGTCCTTCTTTACAGTCAGTGTAACTTTACGAAAAACTATTCTTCATCAGCAGTCCCCCGGTCTACTCGATACTCTTCATATTTTACTGTCGCCTTACCCTGCGTTAATAGGTAGGCATATAAGTCAATTAGGCCGCTAGAATTCTGAGCACTACATGTAGGTGCATTGCATAAGGCTTACATCGAAAAATCTAAGAGGTGTTGTTACAATAATTGACACACAATACTTCTATAAACAGCCATCCGTTATATGCACGATATTTGTTTTTGATAAACACAAGTCTATGAAAGTGAATGATAGAAAACTGTAACCTTAACGTACTTGAACATGGCAATGAGTACATTCAACAGCATGATGACCGTGAACAAGGCATAGAAGGCCAGTATGACGGAAACAATCCATCGGTTTGCTGGACAATGTTTTTTCTTGCACATCACATAATCAATGTCGCTATTAGACGTGTCTGAACAATATTTGGCTGTGACATTATTCTCGCATTTTGAACCTAAAAAATTCAAACATAATTAGTAATAATTATTAATGACCGTATGATAATGATATGCATATATATAATGCCACATCGATGTACGTGAAAGTGGGCCTATCAAGTCCTCACTGTCGGAAAGAGCAAGGAACAAAGACCTGGCTGGTTGGAGACTGGAACGCTGAGCTCCTCAATGTAGGCCTACTCCATTGACGCTCGTCCCATGATAATAATAACCATGTTATTCCTCCTCTCTGATATCTACTCGGCCATTGATTAGTCACATTTAACACTTCTGGCGCTATTTGATGTTTCCTCCGCCTTTGATATGGTTGACCATGAGATCCTGTTGCAGCGTCTTCAACTTTCTTTGGCCTCTCTGGACCCCTCTTAACTGGTTCAAATCTTAACTTTCAAATCGTTCTCAGGTCATTTTTGATTCCAGAACGACCTGGGCTGAAGTTAACTTTGGAATCCCACAGGTCCTTGGCCCAATATTGTGTCTACTTTATACTGCTGACAATCCTTCTTTATTTGCCACCAGTATGCTGACGATGTTCAGACCTTTGTAGGCTACATGGTCCTCCTGCTGATCAGGTTGCTATTGTGGGATTGATCGACTCCTTGTCACATAATCTCCACCGAGTCCACTCTTGGAGCTGCGTTTGAGTAGAAAGGGTTGTCGGTAAGAGTAGTGAATGTTAGCAACTGCACAGTCGAGCGCAAAAGCGTGGGTCAGCATAAACATGCCATGGAAAAAATCACGACAATTAGCCAGCGAGTTGTTCAAAAACGTATAATTATCTCCGTATCACATCAAAATAGCTTTACATACATGTAAACCAACAGTTCTTATTTTATATTGGACCTTATTTTGAACTTTTATCAAGTCGGATAGTTAACGAAATACATGGGCGACCGTAGAAATCTTTGCAGGGGGGGGGGGTGAAACATTTTCGATGATTGCAGTTAAATGTTTTAGTAACCTATCTTGAAAAAAGCAAAGCGAAATTAAGAACACAAGTATTTTTCAATGAGATTTCTTAATGTAAATTTTTCAGTTTCATTTCGTGTATCAGTTTTTATATGAATAGTCTATTTAGTGCAAAGAAATTTGTTAAAAATCCAAGGTTCTCTACAGTTTGACATCCCTATAACTCTATAGAGTCTGTACTGGCAGCATGCAAAATGGACAAACTGCAGCCAGGCGTCTTGCAGACTTGGTTTATATAATACTGGTGAATAAGCAGATCTCCCTGACGTAAGGCCTGATTGAATTCGGTGCGCTGTTGAGAAACTTTAAATTTTGCCATTGGTATTAATAATTAATTTTGTGCAGTTGTGAAAGGTTGCATGACAGTGAGATTCCAATCAAGCAGGCCATAATCGATAGGCCTACTATTTGCATGGGTGCCCGCCGGAGATTTAAAAGCCAATGGTCATTGTTCCAGGTTTTAGCAAGATGTTGATAATGCAAGGCAGAAAATTAAGAGCTTGTCTATTTCTCCAGATATTTCTAAACATAAATTTATGACTTTCACTTTGTGTATCGTTCATATCATTAGGGCTTTAATGCGAAGAAATTTGTTGAAAACCTAAAAATAGTAGTTAGAAAAATAAGTTTCAATTTTCCAGGGGGGAGAGCAAGTGCCCCCTTGCCCCTATGTGCGGGCGCCCATGGTGAAATATAAAAAAATAATTGACAGCGAACAGTTATTGCAATATAATTTAAACCAGTGTAGATCCTTGCAGCATGACATAATTTAATATAGTGTAACTCTTGCAGGTCTGATTTTATTACCAATCATATTCAGATAAACAGTAAGGCTCACGAGGAAAGACAAGGTTGCGGGTGATTGACCCTGCTACTAAAAAACTGTACTAGAAAACAAGATAAAAAGGATGATGCTCTTGAACACAACACATAACCTACCTTAGAAGTCGATTAACTGAACGAATACAAACGAATGAGTCGCAGTAATTTACCTGCTGTTTCTTCACTGTTGAACTGTTGAAGTACAGACCAACATGCATCATAGAAGACGTCGTGAAGAAGATCGAGATTCAGTGGTTGATTGGGATACAAAATGATATTCGAAACGACACCGTATGCCGCTATGAAGACTACCATTATCAGCATAAAACTGATGAGATCCCGAATCTGCAATTTTTGTTACCACGATGCTATCAATAATAGGACCTACAGTCATTGTTTAATTTGTAGGCTATAAGTGCCTGTAACAAAACCACTGTAATTTCTTTAAACTGCCAGTTTAACTGGTCAAACAAGCACTGTAAATTATATATGATATTCAAATGAAGGTAAGCCTACATGTATATTGCGTGATTCGTCTTTCTTTAGAATTTTACTTAGTGTCTGAATCATCACACGAGTTCGGCAAGCGTCACAGCAATTTTATGAGCCTGTTCCGCTTTTGCCTTTCAATGATTTTGAATGTTAAATATATATATATATATATATAGACAATATATGTATACATTACATATAGTATAGCCTATATAATATTAAATAATAGGCCTGCATATGATAACAGCATTTCTTAGTAACAGCAACACGATCGCATTAATAATCATCCCTATAAATTTCCTCAGCCTGCTCACCAGTCGACGCATCATGTAAATCTTGGGACCAATATCGATGTGGATCCATAGAAACTGAAGCGATCGAATGAAGAAGATCAACAGACTGAATGCCAGAATGATCCTTGCTACGTAGAGACAGGAAGGACATGTCGTGGGATCAACGTGGTATATCATACGCAATATAAATCCAACGATGTAACTGGTTATGGCTCCGATGTCGAGGAAGTTGTAGAGGTTCACGTATTCTTTTTTCTGAGCTACAGCCTGAAATGTTTAGACAACAAGCTAAGTAGCAGCTACGAAACATCGCTTCTAATTATCAGCCAACTTGTTTCACGAGTAATTTCACAAAACCACAGACATGTAGGCTTACGATCCGCATGAACTGGAATTAGGGCAATTCGAAAGGATAATTATGTAGGCCATCCGGGAAAGCGTTGCATTGTGGTAGAGTGGTCGTCCGTGGTACCAAACGACGATTCAAGTCCCATGGCCAGTAAGATTTGACCTACATAAGCTTATGGATTGAAACATGAATCTGGAGAGGAAACCCTAGAATAATGCATGCTGTCGGAGGCAGATGGCGGGCGTTAGCGACGATTTTGGTGGTAGAACTGAGACTTGTGAGGTATTCAGGAGGAAAATCGTTGTAAAGGCTAACATAATTATGAATAAGAGAACTTTAGGGAAATAGTGACAATATTGAAGAGGAAGTGAGAGACTGCCCAATAATGGAACTGGCTGAAAGGCGAAGAGTTTTGAAGGAGTGAATGACCATTTTGGTTGGTAGTAGTACATGTATATGGAGTTTTTGATCACAGATACTGCAAGACTTCGCATTTGTTGTTCTCCAGTATTTTAGAAAATCAGATGATAAGGCTTATAAGAATGATAATGTCGCGTTGTGCTGGTGATTGTTCGTGCGATAGAGACTTTGAAGAGTTGGTGAATCGTCATCGTTGTTTTTATAGAGCGGAAAGTTATAAAGTGTGATGTGAAAAATGAAGGTAGCGGATAAAGAAAGCCGATTTAAAGTCATAAATATTTCAGATAGCCTACGCAATAGCCACGTATTTACATTAAGCAGGAGCGAGAAGATGGAGATATGACCAATGAATAAGAATATCTACCAGTGTTTTTCTCTGTCGAAACCTCTTCATGATTACCTAAGTAATTCAGCAGAAAATTCTGAGCAGGAAACCGTCTTAAAAGCTTGTGTTGCAATTTTGCCCAGGTTCATCATATCTTTGAGTTAGATTGCCTGGACTAGCTCATTTTTGCAACTTGAATCCCCCTTTCGGCCTCTTTCGGCAGCTGCCATTACTCAAATCCATAAATGAGCTCTGGAGTAACCAATGTCTTGTAAAGTTGCTTTTCTTGTTGATATAATTATGCTAACCAGTCACCAACTACTTGAAAAATGACTCTAAGGAAAGATGCGATTTCCTATTGGCCGCAGTAGGCCTGCCTGCTTAGACTTGTTTTAATTTTATGCACTTGTTCCATGAAACATAGTTTAGCGTTTAGCTTTTTTATTATAACTTACCAGACATCAAGCATAGAAAATCACTAATAATAATCTATTTCCATCACAGCAATGGCTAAATGGTCATTGTCGTAGTCGTTTACATTAGACACTAGGCTAAGTGAGCTGAGGGCACAAGTTTCGTAGCCTACCTGTTTTAGTTCTTCTATGAGCAGAATTAATGTCCAGATACTCAAGGCAATTTCAAATGGAGCAATTTGACTCCGAAAATCAGTTAGCATCACAACGGAAAAAAGTATCAGATAGCCAATGTAGGAAGCCTGCAACATACAATAACGTGGGTAGCTGAGTTTGATGCAAACACGTAGGCCTACATTCTGATGACCCGTCAAAAGAGCGCCGACAAAAGAGCGCTCTTTTGACTGGGTGCCGACATTCTATGTAATGATATCAATTGTGATAATTGCCTTCGTCTTGATATGGGCTGCTTTTGCAAAATTAATAGGGCCTATTCCTTGTGCAAAATTGGTAACCCACATTTGCGCTCGTGACGTTTGCGCCCCGTCAATTGTGCCCAAAATGTATGCCTATATTTGATTATATTGATGATTATATTAATGGACGCATGTTCGTAGGCTTAGGCTACTTTTAAAAAATGGCTTCTAAAAGCAACCTGAAGTGAGACACATTTTTGCTGCAGCGGACTGTTCCAAGACTAAGGTTAGAATGAAGACTGCATGCGTGCCTTAGAGTTCAATATTATAGAAGACGACTTGTTCGGCTAAGTTTATCATAAATTATTATTAGGCCAGATTTACATATTGAAAACTGCATTAGCGAACGTCAAACGAATAGATAACTTACCATCCCGTAGCCAAATTTAACAAGTGGGGTGTTTATGAAACTTCCGACTCTCCTGAAATAGTTGAGCATAGAGCTGAAACATAAATTCACTTGTCAATGATCAATCCGCTTAGCTTATTTCCAAAATAGCCTATATGTCGACATACAAATTGAGGCCAACTTAGTATTCTCCACTTGGTTTTGTTCTGTCAGCATGCCTGGAGCAGATGCCTCTCCTCTCGTCTCTTTCGTCGCCAGCCTTCTTTCCTCAGTGGTTTCCCGACAGTGGCGTTCTTTCTTGGTGTTCTCTTTTTGAACCGCATTGCTGGACAATTAGATGACCTTTCTATCTTCCTTCATACGAATCTCATTTCCCTCTCCATTTTTACAAGCGATGACACGCGTCTTTAACAGTGGTTCGCTATGGCGCTTTTGTTTCGTTTATTAGATATAGAATTTTCTATTCAAGCAAGATGAAATCACATTATTTTTGTGTAATATTTGAAAATAATCTGAAAGATAATTTTTAACCGCATATTTGAGTTGTTGTACAGCGATCAGACCTAGACCTGTCTTCAAATTCGAAATTATTTTGATTGTGCAAAGCTATTATAGGCTACATGTAATTATCTGCCATAAGCTGTAAATAATAGAAAGATTAGGCCTAGTGGCTGTTTTTTTGTCCAGAAAAAATTTGACACTACATAGTAGCCTACGCACCTGAGTTGCGGGTTCGAATTCGGAGAATTATTTTGAGCCACGTAGTCTGCATGTTCCGGTTGGTGAATCGATTCTGTCCTATTTGATTTAAAAAGCCAAAAAAAGAAAATAAAGAATATCTATTCATCATCGAAGTACACATTGTCTTCGTCGTTGTCGTCGTCGTAATTTCGAACTTTGGCGGCACAAAGGACGATTTGTCTCCATGAAGACCTCTGCTGCGCTGCTCGAATGTCACATTGTCTTGCCTTATCGGAAATATGGTAAACACACATGTATTGATTGACTAGCTTTTAATTGCTGGACCGCGCATTGACGTCGAAGCGTTGTATCAATCTATCCTAATTACCGTGATGATTAATTAAAATAATAATAATGCTTAAATTCAAAGGGAAATGAAGTACCAGGGTACCCTGGGTAAACAATTGAATAATTAAAATGGAAGAAGTATTGTTGCCATAAATAGATATCGAGTTAAAAGAGATTTTATTCTTCATGTCGAAGCGTCATCAAGAACAAGCTGCCATCTTGGAAATGATAGTAAGTAATTTGCAGCTTGATGGAAGCCAGATCAAGGTTTCCGGAAATTACAGCTGGTGAGAAGAACAACCCATATAGGCTACCCTGCAAGATATTGGTCTAATAACTTGAACTTACTCAGACGTTACATTTCTTTCGTATTTTTCGTATTTTTCCGATGGTAGCGTAATTGTAAGCAACGCTGGTGCAAGCAATGGACACACTTCGGACAGAAGCATCTACAAGTCAAATACACGCAAAATCGTAATCTCCAAAATTGTCTTGACACGACTAGGATAGGCCTATAAGAAAATCTCAATTACGGAGCATAATAAATTGTTGTTAGATCTAAGCTATTTGGGTGATATTATCATATTCAGCAGGCATTCAGTTTGCTAACCTATTTTAATTTCTACACATTTGTAATCGTAATCCAATCGTCTTAATCTCCAAATTTCTTGAGCGCCACTTGAAAGCCAAGCACATGGTACCAGCTTATTCACGACTCACGAGCCCTGTGTCTAGTGAGAAGGGTTTCCAAAAAAATAGTCCGAAACAGGTCGTAGATCAATTTCCAAATAGGCCTAATCAGAGGTGGCAGAGTAAGGTGGGTGGCCTTAAGGTCGAGAGTTGGACGACGGAAGATCAGGTGAGTTAACATTCAACCAGCAATAATTTTTGACTGGAAATTTGAATAGGCCTACTCTCTATGAATTCTTGATATCTATTTACATTATGGTTTCCATAGACTATAAGAGAAACGTAGCCTACCGGAATGTATTTCCACTTGTTGTGATCCTTTATGTCTTTAACCCAAATGTTGTTCAACATCTCTTGCGTGGGAACTAACGATATAAAAGCGGTGAATTTGGCTTTAACTGCTATATCTAAAGGCGTTATCGAGCTATCGCCGATGTCTTCCACTTTTCCGATGAGTAAATCATACGTCTTGTCAGGATCGTCTGTGTAGCATGTTTTCAATAAGTTGATAGCATGCTGCGTGAAGAACCTGCGTCATCAAATAGATTATTTTCTTAATTGAAATTAGGCAGAATTTATAATATTATGTTTCATATGCAACTTATGGAGGCAGTCAGTTTCAGTGTTCTACCTTGGATCCGATAGTGGACTTTTTCAATATCCTGGACTATGATCGTCGAAGCACAGGATTTTTAGCCTACATTCAAGTGTAGGGCCTACGGCGATCCAAATTACAATGCCCTTTGATATTATGTTAGTTTCAACTCATACATCGTCGCCACAATTATTTATAGGTAGGGTGTTAAGATTGTGTAATTCAGTTATTGGAATCAGCAACAAAATGAATAGACTTTCGTATATAAAATTTGAATTAGTAGTTTACGATAACCAGCTAATTACAGCTATAATTAGAAAACAATTATTAAATAATGAATCATGAAAAATTGAGAATATGGCCTATTTCACGGCACAACACTTTTACCAGTTTGGCAGCCTACCATCAGAAGGTAACTGAAGAATTTATGAGGGCCAAATAAAGAACTTTTATTTGAAATTAGACAACTTCTAACTGAAATTGAACTTTTCATAAATATACCAAATAGTTGGAATTAGCCACCAAAATAACGAATTAACTAATTATTTGTTTATTAATTAGTTAGTTACTCATGACTTCATGGCTTGCTGCCATCAGGCTATAGGCCTAAGCCTAATCTGCAATCGATAATGACATACCAAAAGCCCTACATGTACCTATTTGTGACGCCGAGGCTCGAAACCTGTCGTTTGTCGCTTCCTAGATATTGCGCTAGATGCTGAAATAGGCGAGAGGGGTCAAGAATGCAGTTTATTCTTCAGTTCAGCATATGATTGTGAATTCGCCCTAATTTGCGAAGTAGTGAACCGATTTTGATGCCATTTGCGTTATTTGATTCAGAATATATGCCTCTAATGCCCAGAACAATTGCAGAATAATAACTTTGTAGGTTCAGTAGACTTGGATTACACGAATATTCAGTAACTTTTGTTTGGTTTTCTCACTATAAACTAATGAAAGAATCAAACGAGCATAGCTTCAGTTATAAAAAAGATATTTTCATTCTGTTAAAAGCATTTTAGAGGTTGTGCATTGTTGCATATGACTAAATCAAAAGGTGAAAATCGACATATGACGGGTTTTGAACCCTGTGAAAAATGAGTAAGTGAAAAAAAACTAGGATGGCTCTGAAGACACTCATTATCTGTAAATATATCTTCAGTCTGTGTGGCATTTCAGTTCTAAAGTCCGTTATGAACTTAAATCATTAGTTGAAATAAATAACTGCTTTGCATCACCGAATCTGGCTTAGAGAAACAACTGATGATATCTTACTCTTTTTGCTGAACTATTTCCTCGTATCCTACTTTGGCTACGAGTTTCTTCTTCTGTTTCCTTGACAAATAGTAAGCAAGCAGAACCATCGCAAGACGGTCCTACAAAAAGACATGCAAGCCCTTTGTGTAAGTAGCAAAAATGAAGTTGCTTTTTCAAAACCTGCGGCAACCTCTGTTTAGTGGGCCTAATATTATACGATTATTTTGTCCATTCGAATGGCCAGGACCCTTACGTTGATTAAGCAATAATCTGTGTGCTAACAAAAAAGAGACAATTTGTCAATCCAATCATGGAGTTGTGAATTAAGACTTAACAATTGACGCCGCTAAAATCGAATGAAATATTAGACCTAAACTTATAGATCAGAGGATAGTGCTTCATTTTCCTCTACAACTTCGTATCTTGTTTATTCTCACCACCAAAATTAATGATTCTTTATTGTCTCGTGTCTTTTTTCGTTGAAAACATACCATGCTCATGAATTGACCATGTCCTGAGAGGGACTTACTCTTGAGAATAAACACATTATACAGGGTGCGCCAAAGAGTAATCCCCTACGGTTGTTAGCCCGTCTTTTGGCCAAACATACTAATTTTTACACGAAACTTTACAGCCTTAAAGGCAATTCATATATACGCACAATGGTTCAAATTTAAAAAAACTATTTCAAACAAAACAAAAGTTACATCACTTTTAGTGAGGCCACCCACCGTTCTTTGACGATTCAAAAACGCGACGCAACAAAAAGTAACAAAACACCAATTTAATTATTCTGGCTAATATCTTGGCAGTAGGTAAGAATTTCGGAATGAAAATTTACAGGCTAAAAAACAATTCATATTTACACATGATGGCCAGATTCTATCAAAATATTTCATACAGAACAAAAGTTACATCACTTTTAGTGAGGCCACCAACCGTTTTTTGCCGATTCAAAGACGTAACGCAACAAAAAGTAGCAAAAACACGATTTTATTAAATCTCATCTCAAATAATTGTAATAAAATAGCCTTGATATTGCCAGATGATCATTATTATTACTATTTAAAAAAGAAACAGGGTACCAGCGTCGCTGCACGTCACTGAGAAGTCACTTAGCAAGATGACAATCAAATTGGTAAATAAGAAATCAGGTCCATCAAGAACTTTGCAAAGAGACTCAAAAGAAGTTTTGGCACTGGTGGTGGGCACATTGAACACAAGTTGTGAAGCACTACCAAGTTCATTAAATAAAAATTTTGACAACAGTTATTTGAGATGAGACTTAATAAAATCGTGTTCTTGTTACTTTTTGCTGCGTTTCGTTTTTTAATCGTCACAAAAGAAGGGTGGCCTCACTAAAATTGGTATAACTTTTGTTGTGTTTGAAATATGCTGATGAAATCTGATGAAATCTGGCCATCATGTGTAAATTTGAATTGTCTTTAAACCTGTAAAGATTCATATTGAAATACTTACTTGTGGCCATTATATTAGCAAAAAACCTAAATTTTTTACGTTTCGTTTTTGAAGCATCAAAAACCGGTGGGTGGCCTCACTGAAAGTGATGCAACTTTTGTTCTGTTTGAAATATTTTTTGGAATCTGGACCATTGTATGTAAATATGAATTGACTGTAAAGTTTCATTTAAAAAATCGTATGTTTGGCCAAGATATGGGCTAAAAGCCGCAGATTACTTTTGTTGGCGCACCCTGTACAATGGGGTTCAGTTTGACGGATTAAGACAGGGTGAAGGCTCAAGCAAATGCTGTTGAACATGACCATAGTCACCATAGCAAGCTTTAAAAAGAAGCTCATCATTTATAGGATTGTCGTCATCGGACGTTCGAACATGACTGATCGAGGACCGAGGACATGAAGGAGAGACCGTGTCCTGAGTTTCACTTCACAAATTTGCCTTACCTTTCCTTGTTTCCAAAAGATCATTGCAGTTTCAGGTTTTCGATTCTTAACGCACCAAATGAATAACATTTTACCTGAAACAATAAAAATAGGGCTGTTGATTTAATCGCGTTAACGCGTGCGATTAACGCGTTAAAAAATTTGCGATTAAACATTTTAACGCATTAATCGTAGGCCTACGCGGTAATTGTATCTGATTAAAATGGAATCAGAGGCAGAAAACTCGTTTTAAACGGAAGGCTCGTACTTAAAACTAGTGATACAATCTTTGGCAAATATTCAAAAACAAGTTGAGTATTATCGTAGCAATTCTTTGCTCAATTATAACCTGCATGCGAACCAAAACATGCGTTAAACGCTAACAATGAGCAGTCGACATCCGCCGCATCGCATCGTCCACTAAGGTTGTTTCCTCACCCCGTCAGAATGCATTTTTGAACTCCAGGAGATGGCAAGACCAATGGATTCAGGTTTCAAATGATAAATGTTTACAGAAGGACAATAAATGAGACGAGGTTAGGCAAGAACCGCAACCTCTTGGGAATAATTGTGACTAAATAATGAGGTTCAATAATATAGTAGACCTACTATTGTTAATTAATAATTAATCTGAGCATCCCTTGAACCGACCAATGCAAATAAATTGGTCTGCATATACAATTGGCTGAATGAATAAGTAATTTTGATAGTCAGAAAACGGTTGTCTAGTTTTCACATTTAATTAAAGGTGGCTCAAATGAACAATTTAACGAATTTTGAGCAGTTGACTGATTTGAACAGTGTTTCATTTCTGTCTGTGATACAAAACTGTTCAATAAACTAAATGCAGAAATACAATAATCCTAAGCTAAAGGTTATTGAACATGTTTGCAATAGAAAGCATTCAGTCATTAAAATTTTATGCTTCAGGGGTCCTTAGAAAGTAGTAAGATTAATATATTTGACGGAAATGTATTGCGATTAATTTGTTGTTAATTGCGAAAAAAAATTCATCGTGCGATTAATTTCGATTAAATTTTTTATTCGAACAACAGCTCTGAAAAATCATAAGTTAGGCTACTGCTACGGTGCCACTAAGGTGACAAATACGACACAGCGATAATTGTTTTTCGAAGGATGCTGTAAAAGGAACGAGGATGAAAGAATGAGGTGATGAATAATTCGAGAGAATGAACCAGTAGGCCTACATGCAGAAGTAAGAAATGAATGACCCTTCAACTATGTAGTCTTCATTGAAAAGTTCCATATTAACATCGTTACGTGAAATACATTTACAAGTATTACTAGTCTATGTATAAAAGAGCAATCTACATATTTAAATTATCATAAATACAGAGCATAACTGCAACATTGGACCCTACCAATTAAGCTGAAAATCCTCTCCTCGTTGTGTGGCTTGTCCTCTAGGTTCTTGACTTTTTTCTGCAATCTGCTAAGTTTTTTCCCTTTGAGGACGCCCGCCTTTAAAATCGAAACAACTTCAAACAAAACGCAGCCTGACACAACTAAATGAATAATTTTTATTTTACAATCTCGCTAATGTTGGGCTCAACAATAGTTTTAAATTTAAGTTTTGAGTTCATGTCACGTTGAGAATCCGTCCGCAGAGGTGAATGACCTGCGCTCTATGCAGGGCCGTCTTATGGTCATCGTAGGCCCTAGGCACTTTTGCATATTAATCTATTCGTAGGCCCCTAGGGCCTATCCAACTCAACTCTGCATTAATTCAAATTGCAACACATTTACATTATTTCTTAAATTTATGCTAAACCATGTTTAGTGAACGTAGGCCTATTTCAGTTTTGATTTTAAATCTCAATCTACTTTTTGTAATAATTATATATTTTCGATATCCGCTAAATGTAGTATTTCCGGTTTTCAAAGTTAACATAATTATAGCTTAGCTAATGTTAAGGGGCGGAAACCTGGACGGAGACTTGGGGGGTGGACGGACGAGAGTGGTCGAAGGAAAGACGCGAGAATTTTTGTTTCATCTGGTTAAAAAGACTAGAAATTTTTCTATTTTCGCCGCCAAAAAAGTTGATGACCTTTTTTTAGTCATTTCGCCCAAAAAGTCCCGAAAGTCAAGAAAAATTAATAGGCCTAATTGTATGCCATTTTTTTCTCTTCACGCTCAATGATTGGGAGGGGGGCCAATGCATGGGCCGTCCCCCCAACACTTTTATTGGGGGGGGGGGCCGTCCCCCTGTCCCCCCTAGGTTTTCGCCAATGCTAATGTTACTGTTTCATTGGCTAACTCTAGCCTTAAAAAATGTTAGCAAGTTTTCGTTTTCTCTTTGTTTTTTCCGGTCATTGACCAATAACTGCATTTAGGGCCTATATTTTTATATTTTTTCTCAGGATTTCGTAGGCCCCTAAAAGTTCGTAGGCCCTAGGCACAGTGCCTACTGTGCCTACTGGATAAGATGGCCCTGGCTCTATGAAACTTAAACTGAGGCCCATTCTTTTAAAGTAGTGAACCACGATCACAAGCACTCGTTTAGGTGATCTGTCGCATGAGTTGGTCTGAGATCGCTCCTTAGTACTGTAGGCCTAGCTATTTTGGAGGAAAGCTACTTAATCATGGTATCCTATCAACAAGGCGCAAATAAAAAAAGGCCCAATCAAAAAGGGCGTAATTAAAGGGGCGAAAATCAATGGAGCGCATGGTCATTAGAGAGCATTGTCGAAAGGACGAAAATCAAAAGGGCGCATGTTTAAAAGCGCGAAATTCACACGAGCGCATGCAGGCCTACTTAATAGGAAATAGGCAAAAACTGGTAAATATTAAGGAGTAAAGATTATTATTATTATAAAGCTTAATTTGGAATCCCTCAAAAACACTAAACTTACTGGTACTAGATGACCTCCAGATTTTGCCAACCACTTGCTCTTACGGTTGTGTGCCATCATCAACTCAACATATTTATTCATATTCATATTCTTCTCTTTCAATAACAATTGTGTAAGCACGTATTGATAACAACAACTCTGCAACCAAAAATTAACCGTCGTTAAGCAAGAATTTTTGGTTGTCCCATTGCTGGAATACAAAAAATTATTAATTATCGGCTAGTTATTTTTAAAAAAACGCAGACCATGTTACTAATATTAATTTATTAGTGAATGCATTCCACAAAAATTAAAGTTAGGCCTGCAGGCTATTTTAGACCCAGAAGTCATAATCAGATTATTCTGGCTTCTTTATCTCACTATTATGGCATCAAATACTTTTTTAATGGACGTATAAACTAATGCTGTAACACACATACATTTATCGATAATTTCTATTTCACCTTAATTGTAAGAAGCTTTTAAAAGCGTTCATTATTATTACCAGTCAACTGAAATAGGTTTTTTTATGGTACGCGAGTATGCTCAATATATCAGAAGGATTTGGCAGGCAGTCTCGGGCAGATAGGCAACGGAGATGCCGACCCACACACTGAGGGGTAGTGACAGTAGCAGAATTATAAGTAGGCCTGTAATAGCGGTGAAACGTAAAATAATGCTAGAAAGCAGACCAGCAACTCGCAAAGGTAGTGTGGTCCGTTGTAGCATCAGCAGTAAGAATCAATAATATTTTACAGGCAGTTTGAAAAGCGCTCATTTACATGCCATAGGCTACGCGCCCATGTGTTTATACCTAGAACTTTAACACATAACACGTACGGACTAACCATCCATTTATCCAATAGCAGTTTCCTGAACATTGATTCGTCATTCCAATCGGCAGCCAGAATAAATAGGCCTACATTTCTTGGATGCACTGAGGGAAGATAATCAGTAAATTAAAATGAACGATTGCAATTGTATGTCAAAATAGTATTTTAGTATCTAATACTTCACAGGTCTAAAACGGTGTACCATTGGGGTTCCTTTCTAACTGTATCAACTCATCCGACCCTACTAAGTCTTGTCGACACGTCAAAAAATCTCTTCCACCGCAGTCCCCGCTGCTCGTGTGTTGTCTACGTTCTTAAAAAGAACCCTTCAAAGACCATCATTAGACTACTTGACAACAACTCGATCGCTTCATTGTTTTAGCTGATCAATTAAAATTCTACTGACTGCGCTCTAATTTACAGACTGTTACCTGGAAAAAAAAACCACTCAAGTTTACACGCCGTAGCCTACCTCTCGTTACTTGCGCTATCACCTATTAGCAGTGCACCCCGGATATTAGAAAAAAATGTTGCAATTAGCCCACATTACATAAGTAGGCTAACTAGGTCTTATGCCTTACTTACTGACTTGGTCAGTAGATGCTTTGGCGACTAGCATTTTTTGAGTTAGGCCTACATAGTCCTTCCAATGCAGGTCTGCACATCGGGCAAGTATGCATACGCCTGCATAATAAATGTAAGAGTGTCTTCTATGTAGGCCTACAACATAATTATTCCTGCTAATTTTTTGGCACAAAAGTCATGACAATAATGTGTGGGCTCCAATATATAATTATGGCCTATTACATGTATTATCTT
The DNA here is from genome assembly GCA_945859605.1 of Lumbricus rubellus. NCBI lineage: Eukaryota > Metazoa > Annelida > Clitellata > Crassiclitellata > Lumbricidae > Lumbricus > Lumbricus rubellus. The sequence goes on from OX243817.1 coordinate 36,930,565, forward strand.
TAACATTAAAAGTTAGTGATAACTAAAGAATAGATGCTGCTCCATTGCTTATATTAAAATTTTACCATTCACCGTACGCAGGCCCGTGCTCACCTTTATTCAGTGCATCTGTGATGCTTTTATGCTGGCTGTCTGTGGCCTTGAAGCTTATCAGCATGTCCATTTGTTCTTCTGCTTTTATTTCTGTCAGTAGATCAAGAACCAACTGAACTTTGGCCAGCGTATCACTCAGAACGTCCGAGTTTAAATCATCGGCAGTTTGCCTTGCGATCTTCAGTGGCATTCCGTTAGGGACCAGCATCTGCCCAATAATTACGTCACACATTCGGTTGCAGGGATTGGTGGAATTTTGTTTGCAGATAAGGAGATCTTTGACTCCATCCAACAGGTTGACCACGTCATCTTTAAATAGCTGCTTATCTTCTTCAGAAAATTTTGCAATCTCCAGCAATTTTACAATTTCTGAGAACAGCCCGAGTTTGGTTTTATCCTTGGCATTGGCAATGACTTTCCGGACTTGGTCAGTAGGTGGTTTGGCGACCAGCATTTTCTCGAGTTGGTCAAACAATTTTTCAGCGATTTCTTGTAAATTTTCCAGGTTTGCACCACTGATTGTACGGAAGAATCAACACAGTTTTTTCTTTAACCAGTTGTGTGGTGAAATATAGAGCGTCATGCAAATCAATAGCTAGGCCTACATCATTTTAGTTTGGGGCGCTTTGAAGAAGAAGCTATGGTCAGGTAGCCTAAATAGTTTACCATCATTTTGTCAAAAACGGCGATAAAAGGGAGACGGAGAAGGAGAAGGGGAAGAAGTGCAAATACACCATACATCACGATTCAAAACCAGTAGGCCTATACCTACACATTAGACTGCACTCAGTGGCAGATAATAATTATCTTACTGGACAGTGTCAAACTCACGAAAACCTAATGAGCGTTGTTCGACCTAATTAATAACCATGTCGAACGGTGTGACCACGGCATTCCTGTGCCAAGAAAACTGTGATGATACTACACAGTACACACCAATCCAAAAGCTTGTAAAAAATTGTGCTTTTCGACCTCAACATGCCAGAGAGTACTGTTCCAATAGTAATATTTAATATATAAAAAATCGTAATCGCTGCTCCAGCCTCCACGCTAAATGGACGACCAGAGTTTTGCACGATGGCTGCGTTGAAGCGTAGAGTGGAAAGTACTGTAAGACTAGGGTTCCAGAGACGGACTGTGTCCAAATTCTGGAGTGAAAAACTGTTACTTACTCTTTGGACACAAATACTCTCGAAATTATATCAGCTGCTCCTCCAGTTCCCTGAAAGAGAAGCAGTTGGATCAAATTAATGATTGTCTCCCGAAATTATACCAGCTGCTCAAAATTATGGTCTCTGACACATGTAGCGCGAATTGGCACCATAACACAACCTTCGTAAAGCAGCGAGCTATAAATTTTGAGTTCAGTTTAATAAAAAAAGAGATTTTATTGATAGTTATTAAGTCAAATTATAGAATAGGCCTACTCTCAAAAATTAATGTGTAGTGCGAACTATTTTCATACAAAGATCATTGGTCTAATAAAGCACTATTATTAGGCCTAAATACTATTCTATCATACCTATCATTAGTTCCAACTTTCAACCCAATGAACCTATTGCGAACGGTAAAATGATGAACTGTCTTAGGTACTGATTTGTAGCAATTTATTCATATCCAGGAAATTACAATCTAATGCAGTTTAATCTTATCCATTCTATTTCAGTGCTCAGGGCTTTTTTAACGTGCAGTTGTACACAAAATGTGCAGTTCTAAATGGATTTGTGTAGTTGTAGAAGCACTTCTGTACAGTTAAAACTAGCAAAAAATGGTCATTGTCCTCCGATTGGAGGTGATTTACCATGGAAGATGGGAACGAAAAGAAGGAGTTGTGCTGTTCTAAAAATTCCTTAAAAACAGCCCTGTCAGTGCTTTGAATAATATACAGTACTGTAGGCCTACATTGTATAATGTATATATCAATATTTAATTATTTGCGCACTTACCGTAGCAATAAGAACGGGAATTCGGTTTTCCAAGGCATGTTTAACAAAGTGGAACGCATTGATGCTGCCTCCAATTAGGACGTAAACCAGTCGAGCGCCTACAAAACATCTATGATGCTAGAAAACGAAGCAGAGGGACGAAAATCACGAGAGATGTCTGTCCGGTTTTTTAAGAAAGCCATTTAAGCTGAATACTCTCGAGCCAACCAAGTTTAGTTGACTTGCTCGTACAGGACGGAATACGATCAGTCTTAAAAGGATTTAGGAAAAGTTTATTAGCAAAATGGCATAACCAAAATCATGAATAATTAGTTAGACGAAGAGCAGCTTAGCAGGGTTCGGGTAAGGTGAATATTGCTAGCACTCAATAATCAAGTTGATGAATGAATATTTTAATTAACTATTGTTTAAGCATGAGATAGGACTTGGAGAATATTAGAGGACTGTAACCTCTTCTACTGTCAACTTGCGTTACTTTGATAGATTTTGCATATTTGATGTTTGGATCCATTCGCTTCGCCCCGAGCATTTCTGAAATGGTTCGGAAAAAGTAAGACAGCGTTCTCATTGACGATCAATGCACCGCTGTAGGCTAGGCTACTACAAAGGCTGAGAACCGCTGTCGTAAATGACAACACGAAGAATGAAAAAGAAGCAAACCTGCAGAATGCAGATATTAGATCGCTACATATAGCCTTATTATGCATTTGGCCGATGTCTATCTCTAATAAAATCAGTTATGTTGATACAACAAACTTCCAAGTACATTCATTGCATTTTCCAATAGTATTAGCTCATTAAATGCGTTTTCAAACAATTAAATTTTGTGTGACATACACAAGCAATTTTTGACTTCATCAGTCTTTTTCCTCGATAGTTCTAACTCGACCGCTCTTCGCAATTCGCATTCGCAGCCTGACTTCTTCTGTGTACCGTCATCGACAAGAAGAAAGTGGGTGTGATGTGGATTCAGCGGCAATCCAGTCAGAATGACATTAGACTAGAAAAAATAAGCCGTGAATCGAAGACTTGAACATAAACACATAGCATAATCTTTCACGACTTACATGTACGCTCATTTATGAATTGCGAGCTATTACTGCTGTATAAATTAGGCCGAAATCTATATAATTATGCAGACTATGCATACATTCCTAGTCACATCCATGCCTTCAGCGTACGTATAGCCTCCGTCCTAATACCATTCTGTGATTACGTCAATTGAGACAAAAGTAGGCCTATCATCCAAACAATTCGGCAACTCTTACAAATCATACACTGGTATAATTATGACTGTCCAACTGTTTCTTCAGGTTCCTAACCAATGTGCGCCTGTTTACGTCGATCCACACCCGATAGCCTAGGTGCCGTTCCAAAGAACCATCCCCACTTCAATCCTTTACATTGGTAATCCTATACGCGTAAGCTATATCGCCCTATCTTCTCCTTCTCTACAATACTTTTGTAACACACCTTTCAGATTAACTTCGTGACTTAATTCTGTACCTACAAATAATTTTCTATCTTTTGCACTTTCTCCAGTTATTCCATGCGATTTTCAAATATTAACCCTATTCCGAAATGCTACTTTAAAACACACCACTATACCAAAGGTATGTAGGCCTTTTGAAGCTTCAGCACATTGCCTTGAAGCTTTGAATTCTTTCACATAATCGAGCTCAGGTGCCTTTCGTCCTTCGACTTATGAGGACGAAAGGCACTATTACCGGTTCAATCAGAAGACTTTTCGTCTCTCCAAGACACCCCCAGTGGCTGATCCCGATAACAGCCTGTGGAATCTTCTCATCACTCGCCAGTCTCCGGTCGACCTCGTCTCCGATCATTTGGTCTACGCCGATGTTTAGTCCACCAGTGATTATCCATGCATCTGGTTACAACAATTCAATTTCACTGCGTTTATTTTGTGTGTGTACTGTGTATACATGTATGGCATTGTATGTGCACCTGCTATAGCGCCCATTCAATAAAGCACTATTCAATAAAGTACTACTTGCCCCAAATGGCTAGCTGACTTTATACTTTGAATCTGAACCAGAATAAGGGAGTAAAGAGAGTTACCCTTCAAGCCGCGGCGTAGAGACCTTGGGCAAGTCCTTCACTCGCAATTGCTCTGCGCTCCCGCTTAAAACTCAGATGCAGCGTCTGCGCTGCAGTTAGGAGCGCCTCCAAGTAGTGCGCTTGAAGGGGAGCTATAACAAGTGCGCATACAAACAAACAAAGTGTTACCACGTTCTGATAAAAAGGCGCGGACATTCAGCCAAAAGAAGCCAAAAAGGTCAAATCGCACACTGCATCTTTGTCTAAATCCACCATACAAACAGACAGATAAATAATTATAATAATAATTATGAGAGTGTGTACGCACTTGTTGAAGTAGCGGCTTCCACAAGGCGTCTGCAGGTCGTCTCCATCATCGTTTGCACCGAACCATTGAACGTAGTCTCAATTATCTCATTTCCTTTATGCGCGAAACCGTCGCCGTCTGATATCACCGAAATGATTATGTTCGGTTTTCTCATTTTCCAACGGTCAAACAGTTCCGAGACTTTGCTGACGTCTGTTTCGTAATCCAAGCAGATATACTACAATATTTAATTAAACGCAAAGATCATCCATTCGGTGCAACTTTATACCAAACTGTCGAAGTAAAAGTCCTACTGACACCATGTTCCGATAAATCATATGCTAAGTTGAACTAAAAGGCGTGATACTGAACTATTATGTTTAGCCTATCTTTCTTCAATATAACATTATGGCCTCTCTTTGACTCTTTTCTCAAACTTAACAAGGCTGACAGGACATTGTGACTTCAGCCTTTAGAAATGAGATAATTTACTCTTAGGACAGAAATTGAACCTTTTTGCACTAAGCTGTTTAAATATAATTAAATATATTTTTATATGTGCAGACTTCAATGTTTGTTTTCGCCCATAATGATAATGTAAAAAGTTGAATAGAAAATGATATTAAATCGTAATACACGTAAGTTATTCCAGTTGGATTCTTCCTCTGCATCTTCAACGTAGTCCAGTTTTCCAAAGGCGTCGGTTACTAAGGTTTTCGTCAAAGGTTGTGAGTGATTTGATTCATTCTGAATGGCTTCTTTGCTGTGGACGTTTTTACCGTATCCACATTCACATAAACTACAAAAGAAAACTTGATAATGACATTGCGAAAACAACCGAATATAAAGTCTCTTCCAGGCTTACTCGCTCATCATACTTCCAGCTAAAGCATCTTGGGGCTAATCGCAGATCTTTTTCATTCTCGACCTCTACCTCAATTCTGTGAGGTGTAGGTTATTCTAAATATTTTAGGTGAGTAGCCTACTAACACGTTGCCGCCGAAAAAATCGACGTTGTTGTGCAAAAAATGTCTGACGTCATGTTTTAGTCATCAAAATATCTGATGACCTATTTTAGACACCGGATGGTGTTTTGATGATTTTTCGCCTGAAAAGCCTTCATCACGGTATAGAACTGTTTAATTTCATGATTTCGTTCATTCTAAATGCTCGCGGACCGCTATCGGACAGCGTCGTTGATTCTCTGTCGCTTGTCCTGCGACCTGGAATGGCCTCCCTGTTACACTGCGCTTAATTCCAATGGGCCACTCCACTCTGTTCATGAAGAGCAATGTCGTCATGAAATCATTACTAACTTAGCCATTCGAGACATTTCTGGTAAATGTTTAACTTACTATGCCTGTAATCATAGGCGTAGGGGACATTTCAACGTTGGGGGGGGGGGGGCAAAAATTAGACTTTTGCCCGAAATTTTTTTTCGTCCGGCCGAAATCTTAAGAAAAATTTCCGTTACCTTTGCCCGAAAATTCTGACGACCTTTTTTTAGTCATTCGGGCAAAATCTCCATTTTTGTTTGGGCAAGTCTGATTTTTCGGGCAAGAAGACCCGGAAAAATAAGAAAAGTAAAAAATTTCAAAAACTTTTTTATTTTTCCGGGTCTGCCTGCCCGAAAAATCAGACTTGCCCGAAATTTGGGGGGCATTTGCCCCCTGGACCCCCGTCTCCTACGCCTATGCCTGTAATACTCAAAAATCTGCACAAACACGATATTTTATGGTATGACGATCACAATGACGATGACGACGATGATGATGATTATGGTGATGGTGGTGGTGATGGTGGTGGTGGTGGTCATGGTGGTGGTGGTGGTGGTGGTGGTGGTGGTGATGATGATGATGACGACGAAGGTGATGATGATGATGATGATGATGACGACGACGACGACGATGATGTTGTTGTTGTTGATGATGATGATGATGATGATGATGATGATGATGATGATGATGATGATGATGATGATGATGATGATGATGATGATGATGATGATGATGATGATGATGATGATGATGATGAGGATGAAGATGATGATGATGATGATGATGATGATGATGATGATGATGATGATGATGATGATGAAGTAAACTAAAACTGTGCTTACTCTGGCTTGGTCGTTTCACTGCGGAATCGATTGCATTCTCGCTTCATGAAGGTCTCTCTGATGAACTTTGACACCTCTTTCTGAATACAAAATAATATTAATCTGATGATTGTAGAATGTAGATCTTATACTGCCCTTGCTTATAATTGAACACAGTGCTAGTTAGTTGTGTAGGCTATTTGTTTGGCTCATCCTGTTTCGCAGCAGGTGGACTTGATCGTACGAAGCTGATATACTAGATATGTCAGATGCGTGCTGTCTTGTGGACTCTATCTGATGATGCTGCTGTGGTCCATGTTCATTGTTCACGCCTTCGTTACCAGCCGAATTAATTATCGCTGCTCAGTTCGTGCTGGCCACCCATCCGCACAAGCGTTGGAAGCGGAAGTCCAGAGAAGGCAAGCCCACCTCAATTTTGGGCGAGTCTGTTTTTACGGCTAGTAGGACCCGGGAAAATATCAAACAGACTATACTTGAATTTCTACGCTAGTAACTTTATCACACCTTACACATTATCTCCCAGTTCCAATTTGGCCACATCAAGTTGGATAGCAGCTCACGACCAATATGGATAGCAGAAATTCCTGAAAAAATTCTGAGTTCGCGGTACCATTTTGTAAATAATGACGAAAATCGCAGCATATTCACGAGCTGAAATGTAGGCCTATCTGAAAATCGCGACAATTTGTGACATTTGGACAAATTCACAACATTCTAGCAATAAAAAGTTAAACTCAAAACTGTCTGTTTGCGGTGCTAGAGTCGAACGCTTCTGTGCTGAGCCCTTTAAGAAGCGCTATATAAATTCTGGAATAAAATTAATGAATATACGTCGTCTGCGGTTCTTCGGAGTTTTGCTTCCAAGGTCACCGCCCCTTCGTTCTGCACAGAAGAATGTTTTGTTTCGGATTCGATCACTATCCCTCTAAGTTCGATTGTCTCCATGTCCATCGCACCTTCTGCCTTCTCGCAAGATGTCCGCTGAACCTGTCAATTGATATTTTGACATTCAAAGTAAAACGGAGCAGCAGCAATGCAACTTTGCACAGTTGACTATAATTATTGGTGTCAACTATTTTTAAATTGTTGAAGGAGAGACGACTTTCTCTGATTTACATGTAATTGATTTTTAGAAGACAATAATCATCAATTCATCATTAGGCAAGTGGCTGGCCTAGAAGCGCTCCTGAGTAGCTTTCTTCGAAGGGGCGTTATATTATAAATGAACCAATGACTACAGAGATTATATAGGCTATGCACAAATTGCACAAATGCACATGTATAATTATAATGTCGTGACGTAGATTTATATTGAATTGTCATAGCGCTGACCATGCGAAGACTGGACGAGGATGGTCGAGTGTCACGGGGACGAGCGCTTTTAAACTAATTCCTCAGTACAAATCACGTTAACCGTATCGCTACATACCAGACCTAGGCCTACGTAAAAACAAGAGAAGAAACTGTAAATTAATTGCTATTCGCATTACCTCCAATGCCTTTCTAAATTAGTGAAAACCAGCATAAAGGGCGAACTCTTAGATGCGTGCGTGAGCAGCGTACCTACAAAGACTTACCTACTTTCTCTTTAACCCCTGGTTACAATTTAGCCTAAGCTTATAATTATATGCCAAATCCTTGGCTGAAGAGCGATCATAAAAGTGTGTTTGCCAAATTACACACCTTGATGGTTATCGGTCCGATTGTGCGTTTAAGCCAGCTCACAAGAGCCTACTTAACTCAAATATTACACATGTGCTGTGGATTTATGCGCATTCAAGGTTTCTTCTATTAAGCTTATAATTTTAACAGCCTCTCGTTGAAGTCCAGACAATAAAAATAATATTGAGCATCTTAATTCGCGGCCCAGTCGCTGCTTGGCCTCAGTTTAAATATTTGCACTAACAAAACTTACAAAGTTAAAGTTAATGCGGACGCTTATATGGCCTGTGATGATGTATGGTTGTGAGAGTTGGACAATCAAAAAGAGTGATAAAGCTGTTAGGCTCTTATGATAGCAGACCTATGTCTTGTTGAACAACTGGGTCCGTGGAAAGATACGTGGATGAACCCTGCAAACAGTACGGTTGATAACAAAACCAAGAGCTGTGTGTTTGAAGGACATTTTGATCTTGTTAACCCTGATGTTAGATTAGACGTTCATAATTATCATGATGCAATATTATAATTATGCAAAATAGAGACAGAGAATCGAATAGCATGGGCTTGTTTTAGTGTGGCTACTGGGTAGGCATCAATAAGACAACACAGGATAATTATAGGACATGCACCGTTTGGTTGTTGACAAACTCTCTAGGTCTATTCTTAATAAATCAAATCATTGGGCAACTTTACTTAGCGCTTCGCTATAAAGCAGTCCACAGTCAATGACTAGTCCAAACACTGTGAACATTTCGCTATAAATCTCAAGTAGAACCCCAGTAAGTAGGCAATGGCTTAAAAGCACTTGAGAATCCTTAACCTATAGAGATTCAATAGTAGGCTAAGAGACACAAGCACAGCGATGTCGAAGAGTTTGGAGTTAATGATCTGCGATGACCTTACACTGAAATCGAAGTAGATCTAAGTTATAGGTTACATTTTATCAATTTTTGGCAGTGCCCGTAAATTCACTTAATAGGCCTACGGAACAAACAACATTCCGCCGTTCACAGCACAGTCCTCATTTCGTAATTTATAACTAAATAGTGGTGCACACTTCAAAGCTAGTTTATCGTATGGCGATTGGCGAGGACTGATGGCCAGAGCCGGATTAAGGCATGTTCAACATGTTCAGCCGAACAGGGGCCCCACACTTTCGGGGGCCCCATATGCGAAAAACATTTAGAAAAAATTGGTATATTCTGACGAAATTTCGACTAAACGACTAAAAAAGGTCATCATCTTTTTCGATCGTTTGTTTGTACGGGACAAATTGGTATATTCTAAAGAAATTTCGACCAAACGGCTAAAAAAAAGGTCATCAAATTTTCAACCGCTCACAATTTCCTAAATTCAGGCAGGATTAATCGAAGACCCCAGAAAAAATCCGAACAGGGCCCCCACATTTCTTAATCCGGCCCTGCTGATGGCTAAGCCTAATCCCAATGCAAGTAAAAAATACTCAATTCAGTGGCAGGGAAAGAGTAGCCTACAACTCTGACTCAACTCGCTGAATCAAAAGCCAGGATTTTGTCTTAGTTTTTTCCAAAGAATTGCCACTTTTGAAACGATTTCATTACGAGCGTCAGTGACTGTTGTCTTGAAAAATATAATAACGGCACAGTCATGGTAGCACGAATTGCCTTGCAGTAGACGGAACACAAGTTCAAGCGTCTCAGACATTCGGCTATTGAGTCGAGTGTCTATATTATACTGCTTACAACACACTCCATTTAGCCTGCGCTTTATGAAGTCCGTTGGGATTGTCCAGTTTCATAACCATAACCATAACCAGCCTACTCATAAGCACTCGACTTATTTCAAGTAGCCTTCAAACAGCAGACACGTTTGAAAAGCACATCATCGTTTCTGCTTTTGCTGGTGCGTGTTATGGCGGCAAGGAAAGACTGCACCGCGTTTATTCAATGAACGTAAAACTTTGTGTTGAGCTAAGTTAAGCAGACTCACTGAAGACTGCAGATAATTATGCTGAACCATCTAATTCTTGACAGCTGCAGGCAGTGCAGGGGACCCATGTTCACACCCAAAGTTGGCTCAGTGCTTTATTGCCATCAACTGCAGTAAATGCATTGGCACAAATGATAGGCCACAAAACTCGCCAGACCTTAACCTTCTCGATTATCACATCTCATGAGCTGTGCTGGAATGCTGCAAGACAGTTTCATCATAATATGTGGAGAACACTCACGACCTGAAGAAAGTCTTGCCACGTTCATTTCTACGCAGAAATGTGAAGAAAAAATAAAAAAGAACGCTTAAGCAGCTGTAGCTTTTAAGAAACTGAAACGTTTTAAGCAACAATTTCAAGGAATGTTGAAAAATATTTTCTTAGTAATTTCAGAATTTAAAAAAATCAATAATTGATTCCAATTATTGGTTGTGGATAGGTTTTTTTTGTCCTGTGGCAATTTTTAATGGGTTGCCTCCATGTCTTAAATGGACTAACTCTCCTTTATGCGCCATCAATATAATATTATTCCTTATGAAGTGGACAACGACGCTGGAGAAGTAGGCTAACTGACAATTATTGACTCATTACGTCGGACTAAGTGTAGTAAGGTAAATCGCATGTCAATTGACAGCTTTCGACATATATATATATATACACTTCGTTTATTCAAGAAAATTAAGTTGACAGACTGCAACTTATTACATAAAAAATAGAGTCTACAAGATAAGAAATGGGCTAAACTAGGCTAACAGTGTCTGTAGAATTAACATGAATGTGCATAGGTTACTAATTTTGTTATCATTTTGTCTCAAACACTACACGTTAATACTGAAGAGGATATTTAGGCTACATTTTGTGATCATTTTTCCTGTAGCTGTTTTTTTCCTTCTCGATATCTTTATCGGTGTGGTCTCAACTAAGGATTTGCTTTTCAGTTGACTCTCGTACTACCAACAGCCATTATCTTTCTAACACTAGTTATCTGAGTATATAAAATACTGATTTAGTGCATCAGATAATGGTTATTCCGTGTAATAAGGATGTTCAGTTATCAAGTGTTACAAATTGCTGTGAAATAGCAATGAAACGCATCAAACCAAACCTACTTTTCTTGCATAAAGCTTGTAAGTGATTATCAGGCATACGTGAACGCAGGGAAGTTAGATGACAGTCTCAAATGCTAGACAGTTTTTCTACGGCTCTACGCTAACTGATTAAATACCGTAGCATTGTAATTGTATTGAAATTGAACACTTATAAAGCGCCGCTCGCAGATTCAGTGGCGCTCCCGACCCAAGTTAGCGCTCCCGCTAGCAAATAGTATATAGTCTTCAGGTGTTTACGAAACAGAGAAAGAGAGAGACCAAGGAGCTCAAGACGTAGCTTGTGAGGGAAGCGATTCCAACAAGAAGGGCAGACTTGTTGTCCTCGAGACCAAAGTCTTGGTCTCGAGTGCGCTCGAGTTCGGTTTTAAAAGGCTTGGTCTTGGTCTTGGTCTTGAGAATAAAAGTCTTGGTCTTGGTCTTGAGGGCCAAAGTCTTGGTCTTGGTCTTGAGGTTCAAAGTCTTGGTCTTGGTTTTTCAAGACCAAGACCAAGACCTGCCTTAACGATAGTATCATAATTATATTATAATAATAACTAATAAAATTATAATTATATAGTAGAAAATGAAATCATGGTATAATATGGCAGTTCATGTAGGCCTAATACAATATAATAAACAGCAACTAAAAACTATAATTTTGTCAAACTTTCGGAGGAAAATTATTTTATTTCTGGGCGCTTTCTCCGCTGGAAATGTCCAGATACGCGGCATACGCCATGGCAGGATTTTAAAAAAGACTCACGATTTCTAAATTTATATCCAGTGCTTGAAAAGATGCCGTGCGTGCCAGCAACTTCAGCACCTGTGGAACGTATTTTTTCACATGGTGGAATTTTCATGAGGCCACACCGGGCACGCCTTGGTCAGAAAATGAATTGGTTCTGTTAAAATGCAACAGCCATTTGCAATAACATTGCACATAATCACATTAAGGAGTTTTGTAGGCACGAACTGAACTCGGAATTCTCTGCAGTTTGGTTATAGAGTTGCTTTGTTTGAATAAAATACGTTTTCATTAAGATAGCAGAACCTGCATTTTTGCAAGGTCTTGTCTTAGTCTTGAGACCAAAAGTCTTGGTCTTGTCTTGGTCTTGAGCCCAAAAGTCTTGGTCTTGGTCTTGAGGCTCAAAGTCTTGGTCTTGAGGTTCAAAGTCTTGGTCTTGGTCTTGAGGTTTAATGAGGTCTTGACAACAACACTGAAGAAGGGCCAACATAAGCAAAGCTTCTACATTGGGCAGTAGCTCCACGCTTGCGAGGAACAACAAGAAGGCCATTTGAAGCCGAACGGAGGGCAGAGCGACCAGGAAGAGTGGAAACCCGATCACACGCCCGAAGATATGAGGAGGCTACGCCAAGAAGAGAATTGCGCATAATGGTGAATTAACAGCAATTTCATTCGCCGATGTTCAAGAAAGCTAAAATTCTACTCTTTCTTATAGGCCACGTGATAATTATTTTGTACGCAGAAAGCATCTATCCTAGCTTCGTTAGACAAAACATAGGCTAGCCTCCATGTCGGAAGTTTTAAGTTTTTTGTAAGAAAGATCTGCAAGAGTAAGCTTATTGGGCCTACTTATGGTCTATATTATTCTCAGTTTCTATGGTGTTCGTGTAAGCTTATACATGTAACAATAACGGATTCATTAGCAAAAACTGGTCGTCTTTACATTTTTTAAATAAAATTTATAACAAAATGTAAAGACGACCAGTTTTTGCGTAAAAAACTGCGTTCATCAAGGTAACATAGGCTACATAATATGTAAAATGAAAGATACTGGTACAAATTTGATTATGATCCGGTCCGTTGTTGCCATTATTTAATAATGGCAACAACGGACCGGATCATAATCAAATTTGTACAAGTATCTTTCATTTTACATAGTCTAGGGTAAATACCCCAAATGTGAGCACCCTAACAAAATTTTGAAATTGTAGGAGACTGATAGAATATAACAGGCTTCTGATAGTTGCAACAGGTAGGTACAATATATGTATACACAACATAAGCATTATAAATTCAAATAATTGACATTATATTTTTGTTAATAAAAATCAAATCAAAATCAAAGGTGCTCACATTGGGGTGCTATAACCTAATGTCATTGTGAGCACACAAATATTGCACCATCTTGCATTATAATTATAGCAATGAGGCATATCTAGAAATGGGCCAATTAATAGGCCTATGCTAAGTGTAGGCTTCAATTTCTCAGTTTAAACCTCCTGTCAATTATAATATAGTAAAAATTAATGTCATTAATGTGAGCACAATGCTCACATTGCGGTACTCCTTTAGTGCTTTTAATGTGGTTCACCATACTAGAAGCGCTTTTAAATGCTTCACCCCAATGTGCCTCCAATACAATAGAAATTTGATTTACATGTAACTAGCAATTCTTGTATAGTGAGACAATTGTATATAATCCTCTGGGCCTATAGCAAAGCAACGCTATGATAGGCCTATGCGAGTTTAGTTATGAGTGTCACGTATAACAATGCTAAATGTTTGTGTCTTGAGTAAATACGAATCAATTATCTTAAGGAGGCATGAGTGTTCTTCTTAATTTCCTCCGATCATTGATTCCAGCGGTTGATTCATCCATTGCTTTGCATCTAAAAGAAAAAGATTGCAACTAACTCAAAACCGTTCTTTCCATTCAGTCCAGGGGCGGATCCAGGAGAGGGCCAATCCGGCCATGCCCCCCATTTAGAAATGGCCATGTATCGTGGCCCCCCATTTGGTCTCAACAAGCTTATAATTTGATATAATTATTTCAAAGAATTTGGACTTAATGACTAAAAGAAAATAAAAGAAGAAAAATAAGGTCATCAACTTTTTGGCGGTTGAAATGGTATGATTTTCCCGAAAATTTCGCCAGATGACTAAAAAAAGGTCAGCAACTTTTTTGGCGGATGAAATGGTATGATTTGCCCAAAAATTTCGCCAGATGACTAAAATAAGGTCATCAACGTTTTTGGCGGATGAAATGGTATGATTTTCCCGAAAATTTAGCCAAATGATGACTAAAAAAAGGTCATCAACTTTTTTGGCGGATACGATTTTTTTTCCCATACCCAAAGGCCAAGAATTTTTGCCCCCACCCCCGTCAAAAGTTTCTGTATCCGCCCTTGATTCAGTCTATCATCAATCGATCAACCTCCTGTCTGTCAGCCAACCTCATCTATTTACCTGTCTGTCTGTATGCATGTCTGCCTGTCTGTCTGTCTCTGTCTGTAGTAGACTATGCCATCGTCAGCATCAGTTCCTGTCGGAACCATGTGGCAGAGATGAGTATAAACAAATGTTTTCCATTGCCTTCCTGCTACTATGCTGACACTCTTGCGACTGTCACTACTGCTGCTACTACCACTATCATCATCAGCAGAGTGTTGAATTGACATTAATACTTGCTGAGTTGTAAGTCTAGGCCTATAACTATAAGTGTAATAATAGAGGCTTGAACATTGGAAAGGCGTGTTAATGACGTTGCGGGTACGGGCAAAGCAAACCCACAGATGCGAATCGAGCACTTGGTGCGGGTCGGGTGTGGGTTAAGGTCCTGAGTTACGGTTACATGTTGGGCAGCAAAGTCCTCTACCCGCTGACCTCTAGTGCCTACGCGTGCACTCCATTTTGCGCCATCGTTGTTTGAGCGTAAAGAAATTAGGCCTACATAAGGTTTGCAAGTTGTAGTGTATAAGAGACGTATATGTTTGTAATAGGCCTACATTGAGTTTAGGCTACATGTGCTGGTCGTGATCGGCCGATATTTGCTATAATTATTAGCCTATCTGCACGCCGCGTCAGATACAATTGGTTTTACACGCTTTTTTCATCCCGAAGTGAGACATTGTACGGGCAGACTTTTTTAAAACTGATTTAAAGGCTTCTTTTCTTGCAAATGATGTTTCTCCTGTGTACAAGTTTTTCTAGAGCCATGCTAATAACAAGGCGGGTGGATACCCCTGGATAGTTTCAAGTCCGATCGACAAGGCAAAATATTCTTACTCACCTCCGGCTGACTCTGAGAGCTGTTTCTTCTCTGGTTTGACTTACTACTGAAAGTACATGGCAATATTATTTGAGTGAATATATTAGTTATAGCGAGAAGACTCAAAATTAAGCAAGTCACAGGCAGACCTTTACACATTTTGTGACACGGCTGATATATTACACTGAACCTCGCGATCTACGTAGGCCTACAATTATAGTACATCAATAGTCCATGCTGCGATAGGCTAGCTACCACTGCTCGTTATACCGATAGATAAACAGATTATCTGTTACCAACTCTTTAGAGTAAAGAATATTGATGGCATCGTCCTTCTATGATCCTGATTTCGCATATCCTATAGGCATTTCAATTAAACTATTAGATTCATGTCTTGCATAGCATTAATGGGCGCTAGAACTAGGCCTATAACATATTTACGAAGTCTCCTCTAGGCCTATGTACATTTCATGTGCGTTTTGATAAAATAATCTGTTGTCCAGAAACGCTGGACCAATGTAGCCTAAGTAATATACTGTTTGAATATTTCTCACCGTTCTTTGCTCTCTTTGTCTTGTTTGAGATACTTTACTACCATATTACGCTCCCAACTTTTTATTTTTGGGTCAAGGAACATTTCTGAACACAAGAAAACATGAATCCAGCATTAGCAACAAGTTTATCAGCAAAGAACAGTTTTATTGGCAGCTAGTAAAAAAGGTACGGTTACGCTGACGCCATACATTTTTCTCTCATATGCCTAGTATCATTCTCTGCAATGTACGGTACTCAAAGAAGTAGCCTACATGTAGGAGGCATGTAAATAGGTCTACATAAATTTTAAAAGCGCAACAGACATGTGCCTTCAGTACGTAAGAATTTACATGTATATATAGCCTTACAATAACTGTCATTGCTCCACTGTAAGGAGAATCTAATGCGCATGTGTTCCTACTACATGTATGTCTATCTGCGATTTTGTTTAAGATTCTCTGTCATGTTTAGGCGCGCCATAGTTGACAGTTTATTAATAATAAATAAAACAGGGTTGTTTTTAAGGAATTTTTAGAACTGCACAGCTCCTTTCTTTTCCCATTCTCCATGGTAAATTACTTCCAATCGGAGGACAAGGACCATTTTTGCTAGTTTTAGTTGTACAGAAGTGCTTGTACAACTGCGCAAATCCATTTAGAACTGCACATTTTGTGTACAACTGCACGTTAAAAAGTCCTGTAATAAAACTAATGATAAAAGAATGTTGTCTAGTAGCATCATAGTGAGGTGGCCTGTAAAGTGTGACTTCTTTTGGGGATAAGTTACAAAAACAAAATAGTTCACAATTATACGTGTCATTGCTGAAGAATTCCGCCTCAAAACATGTAATAGAAATTATGTGATCCTTATGGCGGGACATTGAGTCCTTTATCACATTAAAGATGAGCGTTTACTAAAAGAAACTAGGAAGTCAATGTTGTTGCATTGTTTAGCGTACACTTTGAATGTCTAGGCCAACTGATTTTTTTATTTTAGTAACTCCTATAAAGATAATCTGTTCTGGTCCTGTAGGTAAGCATCTTAAAAATTTGGTGTTAAGCGGTTATGAGGCGTCAGTATAGCGTGCTGCCTTCATCAAGTATTTAATTTTAAATAAAACATGTGAAGCAAAAAATCAGATAATCTTATACGTGTATATGGCCTATAATAATAGGCCTAACGAAAAGCAGCCTTATAAATTTGATTTAGGCCTATTAATTATTGTTTGTTCTGCTTGCAACATATAATAACTCTGCTTATAAGTCACTGTTTAATAGTATCTTTTTTACACTAAAGTAGATATAGCCTAATCAAAAGTAATCATCATTCGTACTTACCAAAAGCTGTATTTCGAGCTACGCATAACATTTTGCAGTTGTATTCCTTGTTTTTCGACTGAGCTTCGGCATCTGTTGATGTCTGGTTTGGTTCTTCAATCTTATCGTTTTTTAGATTACACAAATATAAGATAAAGTCATAGGGATAAGTAATCGCACTCAACGGAGTAGGGATCATCGGATGAGAATAGTACTCGCGGATGAGTCGATAACGCTGCAGTCTTGAGACACCTGTCTCGTTTTTGGTTATGGTCGTAAATGTGGCGCTGAAATAAACAGATAGGCTAATTGTTTACTTTTCACTTGATCACAAAACTTACATAGCGTCTCACGTAACACATTGTGACTATTTACTTTGCCGCTAATACGAAAAATAGGTTAACATAATTTTTTTTTAAAAACAGCCGCGACAAATCTTGAGAAACACTGAGTGAGAGGACCATTTATATTGTCTATCCAGAGCAGTCTTGGACTGCATTTATTTCGTCTTCCATATCATTTTGCAGGTATTATTCTTTGTCCAAATCTATCCTTCTCTAACCACAACTCGAAACAACGAAACTCTCGCGCACCTGCTTCATGACAATTTCTGTCTTCCACTGTAATCGACCCATTCTTGACTTTAAACGGCATCCGGTATCGCTTCCTTCATTATTCACCCAAAGTTTCATTGCTGCAATTCCTTCTCTTCAACTTATAATTCACCCAACTTAGGCGCTTACAATATACCTAGATTTTATTGCGCGACTTGTCACTACCACACTCCAACATCAACAATTCAACATACTACCCCAGTTCTGGAAACACTCAATCAACTCAAAGTCCTTCTTTACAGTCAATGTAACTTTACGAAAAACTATTCTTCATCAGCAGTCCCCCGGTCTACTCGATACTCTTCATATTTTACTGTCACCTTATCCTGCGTTAATAGCTGGTAGGCATAGCCTATAAGTCAATTAGGCCGCTAGAATTCTGAGCACTAGTTGCATTGCATAAGGCTTACATCGAAAAATCTAAGAGGTGTTGTTACAATAATTGACACACAATACTTCTATAAACAGCCATCCGTTATATGCACAATAATTTTGATAAACACAAGTAGGCTATATCAAAGCGTATGATAGGAAACTGTAACCTTAACGTACTTGAACATGGCGATGAGTACATTCAACAGCATGATGACCGTGAACAAGGCATAGAAGGCAAGTATGACGGAAACAATCCATCGGTTTGCTGGACAATGTTTTTTCTTGCACATCACATAATCAATGTCGCTATTAGACGTGTCTGAACAATATTTGGCTGTGACATTATTCTCGCATTTTGAACCTAAAAAATTCAAACATAATTAGTAATAATTATTAATGACCGTATGATAATGATATGCATATATATAATGCCACATCGATGTACGTGAAAGTGGGCCTATCAAGTCCTCACTGTCGGAAAGAGCAAGGAACAAAGACCTGGCTGGTTGGAGACTGGAACGCTGAGCTCCTCAATGTAGGCCTACTCCATTGACGCTCGTCCCATGATAATAATAACCATGTTATTCCTCCTCTCTGATATCTACTCGGCCATTGATTAGTCACATTTAACACTTCTGGCGCTATTTGATGTTTCCTCCGCCTTTGATATGGTTGACCATGAGATCCTGTTGCAGCGTCTTCAACTTTCTTTGGCCTCTCTGGACCCCTCTTAACTGGTTCAAATCTTAACTTTCAAATCGTTCTCAGGTCATTTTTGATTCCAGAACGACCTGGGCTGAAGTTAACTTTGGAATCCCACAGGTCCTTGGCCCAATATTGTGTCTACTTTATACTGCTGACAATCCTTCTTTATTTGCCACCAGTATGCTGACGATGTTCAGACCTTTGTAGGCTACATGGTCCTCCTGCTGATCAGGTTGCTATTGTGGGATTGATCGACTCCTTGTCACATAATCTCCACCGAGTCCACTCTTGGAGCTGCGTTTGAGTAGAAAGGGTTGTCGGTAAGAGTAGTGAATGTTAGCAACTGCACAGTATAATTATCTCCGTATCACATCAAAATAGCTTTACATACATGTAAACCAACAGTTCTTATTTTATATTGGACCTTATTTTGAACTTTTATCAAGTCGGATAGTTAACGAAATACCTGGGCGACCGTAGAAATCTTTGCAGGGGGGGGGAAACATTTTCGATGATTGCAGTTAAATGTTTTAGTAGCCTATCTTGAAAAAAGCAAAGCGAAATTAAGAACACAAGTATTTTTCAATGAGATTTCTTAATGTAAATTTTTCAGTTTCATTTCGTGTATCAGTTTTTATATGAATAGTCTATTTAAGCTTAGTGCGAAGAAATTTGTTAAAAATCCAAAGTTCTCTACAGTTTGACATCCCTATAACTCTATAGAGTCTGTACTGGCAGCATGCAAAATGGACAAACTGCAGCCAGGCGTCTTGCAGACTTGGTTTATATAAAACTGGTGAATAAGCAGATCTCCCTGACGTAAGGCCTGATTGAATTCGGTGCGCTGTTGAGAAATTTTAAATTTTGCCATTGGTATTAATAATTAATTTTGTGCAGTTGTGAAAGGTTGCATGACAGTGAGATTCCAATCAAGCAGGCCATAATCGATAGGCCTACTATTTGCATTGGTGCCCGCCGGAGATTTAAAAGCCAATGGTCATTGTTCCAGGTTTTAGCAAGATGTTGATAATGCAAGGCAGAAAATTAAGAGCTTGTCTATTTCTCCAGATATTTCTAAACATAAATTTATGACTTTCACTTTGTGTATCGTTCATATCATTAGGGCTTTAATGCGAAGAAATTTGTTGAAAACCTAAAAATAGTAGTTAGAAAAATAAGTTTCAATTTTCCAGGAGGGGGGGCAAGTGCCCCCTTGCCCCTATGTGCGGGCGCCCATGGTGAAATATAAAAAAATAATTGACAGCGAACAGTTATTGCAATATAATTTAAACCAGTGTAGATCCTTGCAGCATGACATAATTTTAATATAGTGTAACTCTTGCAGGTCTGATTTTATTACCAATCATATTCAGATAAACAGTAAGGCTCACGAGGAAAGACAAGGTTGCGGGTGATTGACCCTGCTACTAAAAAACTGTACTAGAAAACAAGATAAAAAGGATGATGCTCTTGAACACAACACATAACCTACCTTAGAAGTCGATTAACTGAACGAATACAAACGAATGAGTCGCAGTAATTTACCTGCTGTTTCTTCACTGTTGAACTGTTGAAGTACAGACCAACATGCATCATAGAAGACGTCGTGAAGAAGATCGAGATTCAGTGGTTGATTGGGATACAAAATGATATTCGAAACGACACCGTATGCCGCTATGAAGACTACCATTATCAGCATAAAACTGATGAGATCCCGAATCTGCAATTTTTGTTACCACGATGCTATCAATAATAGGACCTACAGTCATTGTTTAATTTGTAGGCTATAAGTGCCTGTAACAAAACCACTGTAATTTCTTTAAACTGCCAGTTTAACTGGTCAAACAAGCACTGTAAATTATATATGATATTCAAATGAAGGTAAGCCTACATGTATATTGCGTGATTCGTCTTTCTTTAGAATTTTACTTAGTGTCTGAATCATCACACGAGTTCGGCAAGCGTCACAGCAATTTTATGAGCCTGTTCCGCTTTTGCCTTTCAATGATTTTGAATGTGATATATATAGACAATATATGTATACATTACATATAGTATAGCCTATATATTATTAAATAATAGGCCTGCATATGATAACAGCATTTCTTAGTACCTGCAACACGATCGCATTAATAATCATCCGTATAAAATTCCTCAGCCTGCTCACCAGTCGACGCATCATGTAAATCTTGGGACCAATATCGATGTGGATCCATAGAAACTGAAGCGATCGAATGAAGAAGATCAACAGACTGAATGCCAGAATGATCCTTGCTACGTAGAGACAGGACGGACAGGTCGTGGGATCAACGTGGTATATCATACGCAATATAAATCCAACGATGTAACTGGTTATGGCTCCGATGTCGAGGGAGTTGTAGAAGTCCTTGTATTCTTTTTTCTGAGCTATAACCTGAAATATTTAGACAACAAGCTAAGCAGCAGCTACGAAACATCGCTTCTAATTATCAGCCAACTTGTTTCACGAGTAATTTCACAAAACCACAGACATGTAGGCTTACGATCCGCATGAACTGGAATTAGGGCAATCGCAAAAAAATACTTCCAATTTTAGCATTAATTTGAAAGGATAATTATGTAGGCCATCCGGGAAAGCGTTGCATTGTGGTAGAGTGGTCGTCCGTGGTACCAAACGACGATTCAAGTCCCATGGCCAGTAAGATTTGACCTACATAAGCTTATGGATTGAAACATGAATCTGGAGAGGAAACCCTAGAATAATGCATGCTGTCGGAGGCAGATGGCGGGCGTTAGCGACGATTTTGGTGGTAGAACTGAGACTTGTGAGGTATTCAGGAGGAAAATCGTTGTAAAGGCTAACATAATTATGAATAAGAGAACTTTAGGGAAATAGTGACAATATTGAAGAGGAAGTGAGAGACTGCCCAATAATGGAACTGGCTGAAAGGCGAAGAGTTTTGAAGGAGTGAATGACCATTTTGGTTGGTAGTAGTACATGTATATGGAGTTTTTGATCACAGATACTGCAAGACTTCGCATTTGTTGTTCTCCAGTATTTCAGAAAATCAGATGATAAGGCTTATAAGAATGATAATGTCGCGTTGTGCTGGTGATTGTTCGTGCGATAGAGACTTTGAAGAGTTGGTGAAGCGTCATCGTTGTATTTATAGAGCGGAAAGAAGGGCTCACAGTTATAAAGTGTGATGTGAAAAATGAAGGTAGCGGATAAAGAAAGCCGATTTAAAGTCAAAAATATTTCAGATAGCCTACGCAAAAGCCACGTATTTTGCATTAAACAGAAGCGAGAAGATGGAGATATCACCCGTGAATAAGAATATCTACCAGTGTTTTTCTCTGTCGAAACCTCTTCATGATTACCTAAGTAATTCAGCAGAAAATTCTGAGCAGGAAACCGTCTTAAAAGCTTGTGTTGCAATTTTGCCCAGGTTCATCATATATTTGAGTTAGATTGCCTGGACTAGCTCATTTTTGCAACATGGATCCCCTTTCGGCCTCTTTCGGCAGCTACCAATACTCAAATCCATAAACGAGCTCTGGAGTAACCAATGTCTTGTAAAGTTTCTTTTCTTGTTGATATAATTATGCTAACCAGTCACCAACTACTTGAAAAATGACTCTAAGGAAAGATGCGATTTCCTATTGGCCGCAGTAGGCCTGCCTGCTTACATGTAGACTTGGTTTAATTTTATGCCCTTGTTCTATGAAACACAGGTTATCGTATACATGTAGCTTTTTATTATAACTTACCAGACATCAAGCATAGAAAATCACTAATAATAATCTATTTCCATCACAGCAATGGCTAAATGGTCATTGTCGTAGTCGTTTACATTAGACACTAGGCTAAGTGAGCTGAGGGCACAAGTTTCGTAGCCTACCTGTTTTAGTTCTTCTATGAGCAGAATTAATGTCCAGATACTCAAGGCAATTTCAAATGGAGCAATTTGACTCCGAAAATCAGTTAGCATCACAACGGAAAAAAGTATCAGATAGCCAATGTAGGAAGCCTGCAACATACAATAACGCGGGTAGCTGAGTTTGATGCAAACACATACATTCTGATGACCCGTCAAAAGAGCGCCGACAAAAGAGCGCTCTTTTGACTGGGTGCCGACATTCTATGTAATGATATCAATTGTGATAATTGCCTTCGTCTTGATATGGGCTGCTTTTGCAAAATTAATAGGGCCTATTCCTTGTGCAAAATTGGTAACCCACATTTGCGCTCGTGACGTTTGCGCCCCGTCAATTGTGCCCAAAATGTATGCCTACATTTGATTATATTGATGATTATATTAATGGACGCATGTTCGTAGGCTACTTTTTAAAAATGGCTTCTAAAAGCAACCTGAAGTGAGACACATTTTTGCTGCAGCGGACTGTTCCAAGACTAAGGTTAGAATGAAGAATGCACGCGTGCCTTAGGGTTAAATATAGGAGACGACTTGTTCGGCTAAGTTTATCATAAATTATTATTAGGCCAGATTTACATATTGAAAACTGCATTAGCGAACGTCAAACGAATAGATAACTTACCATCCCGTAGCCAAATTTAACAAGTGGGGTGTTTATGAAACTTCCGACTCTCCTGAAATAGTTGAGCATAGAGCTGAAACATAAATTCACTTGTCAATGATCAATCCGCTTAGCTGATTTCCAAAATAGCCTATATGTCGACATACAAATTGAGGCCAACTTAGTATTCTCCACTTGGTTTTGTTCTGTCAGCATGCCGGGAGCAGATGCCTCTCCTCTCGTCTCTTTCGTCGCCAGCCTTCTTTCCTCAGTGGTTTCCCGACAGTGGCGTTCTTTCTTGGTGTTCTTCCTTTTGAACCGCATTGCTGGACAATTAGATGATCTTTCTATCTTTCTTCATGCGAATCGCAATCCCCCTTCCATTTTTAAAAGCGATGACACGCGTATTTGATAGTGGTTCGTTATGGCGCTTTCGTTTCGTTTATTATAATTTTCTACTCAAGTAAGTTGAAATCACATTATTTTGTGTATTATTTGAAAATATTCTGAAAGATAATTTTGAATCGCATAGCCTATTTGAGTTGTTGTTGTAGAGCGATCAGATCTGTCTTTAAATTCGAAAATATTTTGACTGTGCAAAGCTGTTGTAAGCTTAATTGTCTGTAATAAGCTGTCAATTTTGCGTAGGCCTATAATTGTCTGTCACAAACGCGGCACTTTGGAGGTAGGAGGAGAAAGCCTACAATATTATAAGAATTCGTGGAACGGATGCAGCGTTCAACTCAGACACAGTGACTGTTTGCTCCCTGACAGTGCCAGTCACAAGCCCGGGATATAAAAGAAGAGCGACGCTAGTCGTCTTTGTTATGACACATGTCGTTAAACAGCAATAAACGTGTTTCGCTCATTCGTCAACAGAACACGAAGAGAGTGGAATCAGGCTAAGAGCACAGGTAAATGTAGTTTCCACGGCAGCTTGGGTTGTTTGGCTGGCGATGAATAATAGAAAAATTAGTGGCTGTTTTTTGTCCAGACAATTTGACCCTACTCAGTAGCCTACGTAGTACGTAGTAGCCTACGCACCTGAGTTGCGGGTTCGAATTCGGAGAATTATCTTGAGCCACGTGTTCTGCATGTTCCGGTTGGTGAATCGATTCTGTCCTATTTGATTTAAAAAGCCAAAAAAAGAAAATAAAGAATATCTATTCATCATCGAAGTACACATTGTCTTCGTCGTTGTCGTCGTCGTAATTTCGAACTTTGGCGGCACAAATGACGATTTGTCTCCATCAGTGGCGGCGCCAGGATTTCAGGCTTCGTGGGGCTGAAGCTCATTCCCACCTAGAGCATTTTTATGAAGCGCCGAAGGCGCAGTGCTGCGAGAGCCGAAGGCACGAAGCCCATACCGACTAGGGGGTCTGGGGGAGCGTCGTAAGCTCCCCCAGCGGGGTCTGGGGCGGAGCCCCAGCCACCAACGCATTTTTAGCTCTGTTGACCTCAACTAGAGCCCTTTTTAGGCTCTTTTTTGCCAGCTATTTTATGAACGACAAAATCATGAAAACTTAAATAAGAAGTCGTTTTGCAGAGTCGCAGACTAGATACCAGTACAAGAATGTCAAAATTTTATTGTAAAAGAAATGGGCTTAGTCTTTACTATAATCACAAAAGTGAAAAGTGTAGGCCTATAGGCTAGCAAGTTTAAAAGTATACTGTCATATGGGTAGGCCTACTATATAGAAGAACCATAGGGGCATGTCATATGTAGGAGTTTTACGGGTGCAACCAGTGGCGGCGCCAGGATTTCAGTTTTTGGGGCTGAAACCCAAGCCCTTCCTACCAGGGACGCAAGTAGAATACTTTCCTTAAAGGCGGTAATTTTGAATGCGCTGGAGACGTGAAGTTGCGAGTGCCGAATGCACGGAGCTCATACCGACTAGGGGGTCTGAGGGAGCGTCGTAAGCTCCTCAGCGGGGTCTGGGGCAGAGCCCCAGAAACCATCGCGTTTTTTCGCTGTTGACATCGACAGGAGCACGTTTCAGGCTCTAAAGTCATGAAAAATGTTTGAATTTACATATTGTAATAATAGCATTTTGGGCTGTCATTTTTACTAAATAGCTCATCATTTCAATGCTGAAAGTCGTGGATTAGGCCTATGATTTCAAAAGTGCCCCTTGCAAGTAATTGTTTAACCCTCGAGTGCCCAAGGGGGGGGGGTCCGACCGGACCCCAGGCCTGTTTTCCCCGGATAACTTTTTAAAGGCTATGAATCTGCAGAAACGCTTTTAGGTATTCCTAGGCCAACCATTTGGGCATAGAATGGTATATTTTTCGTGAGTATTGTCCTACCCTGTACCCCACAATCACAGCATATACTAAGGGTACCGCATGATATTCGGCTGATATTCATGCACGCGTATAGGTTTCCTTCGGTAAATAACGCAAACAAGCATAAAATGTATCACGAGAATTTAACACTATTATTTTACACCAGGTGGTGTTATTGTGATATAAGATATATCAATCGATTGCAAATTCATTTGGGATCACATAGAACTAAATTCTG
The DNA here is from genome assembly GCA_945859605.1 of Lumbricus rubellus. Classification (NCBI taxonomy): domain Eukaryota; kingdom Metazoa; phylum Annelida; class Clitellata; order Crassiclitellata; family Lumbricidae; genus Lumbricus; species Lumbricus rubellus. Next base: position 36,956,406 of record OX243817.1, read on the forward strand.
TTACGATATTCCAATCCCTTCTCAAGATATTAACAAAAAACGCTGGGGTCCGCGCGGACCCCCTCCTTGGGCCTTCGTGTACCAAAAATTATCTTGTGCACTCAAGTGTTAAATTTTTTGGATATCAGCACTTTAATGGTAACATGTTAAGCTGCCATCTCAAAAAATTTCTCATAATTATTTCATTGCTGAAAGAAATGGTTTATGAGTTCAAAAATGTTCCTCCACGTTGTATAAATTATCAAATTCCACACTGCAAGGGTATACCAGTTTTGCTCTCGTCCTAGCAAAAATTGTTCATGATGGATAAACAGTAGATAACACTCTAGGAATAGGCTATACAATGACATTTCTGAGATAATTGTGTAATATTGGGGAGAACAGCATCTCCGTCCACGCGTCCACAACCACAAACTTCGGAGTCTCGTGGACCGTCACATGGCCCTAAGTCTCTGCCCATGACTGCTGTTGTTAAATGAACACTTCATTTCACAATGTATAGTTGTGTAGAACTACCAGTGGGCCGGACATGGTGCACATAACCTCATCACGGTCTGCGGCGCATTCTATTGCATAAGCATCGACGGCGTTCGATGCGCTATTGTAGCGAAATTCAAAATTGCTGTCCTTGTGAATCTCAGCCCCTTCCTCCGACAACCCGGTCTCAACACCCTTCTCCCGCCAGCCCGGACTAACACCGGGCCAAACCTCAGCCCCCTTTCTCCGCCAGCCCGGACTCACACCGGTCCGGACCTCAGTCCTCTTGCCCCCCGGGCAGACCTCAGCATCTTTCTCCCCGCCGCCTCGGACCTCTACTGTCCTCCAACCCCCTTCCCGCTAGCCCTCCAGTCCTCTTCCATCTTCCAGACCCGTCCGGACCTCAGACCGGTCGGTACCTCAACCCCCTGCTCCGCAATCGCGGATCTTTGCCCCATTCCTCCGCCAGCCCGGACTCACACCGGGCCGAACCTCAGCCCCCTTCCTCCGCCAGCCCGAACTCACACCGGGCCAAACCTCAGCCCCCTTTCTCCCCCAGCCCGGACTCACACCGGGCCGAACCTCAGCCCCCTTCCTTCCCCAGCCCGGACTCACACCGGGCCGAACCTCAGCCCCCTTCCTCCCCAGCCCGTACTCAGACAGGTTCGGACCTCAGCCTCATGTGAGTCGATGTATGACCGTCCGCCGCAGTTCAGGTCCAAAAATAAGATAATGATAATAACAAAATAAACCATTATATGGACATTCTCTGCTTTTTGCTTTGGGATGAGGCTGAGTCACATTTAGGGGCTTAGCCCCCTAACCCATCTCCTGGTGACGCCAATGGCATAAGCATCTACGCTATGATAATATATAGTTGATTTCGTTGCCGTTGGTCATTGTCTAGTTTCCTTTGTTACGAAGTAAGCCGTTTTAGACATTTTCAGCATTTTGTTTTTGGGAGGGCTGAGCCACGTTTAGGGGGGGGGGGCTTAGCCCCCCCCTAGCACCCCTGGCGCCGCCACTGGTCTCCATCAGTGGCGGATCCAGAACTGTTTCAAGGGGGCCAAAATCTTAGATATTGGACGGGAAAAAGTAAAATTTCTCGAAAGTTTGAAAAATAGTGGCTGGTCGTTGAGGAAAAAAGGTTTTTTCATCCTCCAAAAAAGTTGATGACCTTTTTTTTAGTCATCTGCCAAATTTTTCGGGAAAATTATAGCATTTCATCCGCCAAAAAAGGTGATGACCTTTTTTTTAGTCCTCAACTTGAAAACCGATTGGGGGGCCACGTTCCATACAATTTTCCGAATAAGGGGGCCAATATCCATTACACCTATATTCGCATTGCTAATTTCAGACCAAATGGGGGGGCCACGTCCCATGGCAGTTTTCAATGGGGGTGGGCCATGGCCGGATTGGTCCCCCTGGATCCGCCCCTGGTCTCCATGAAGATCTCTGCTGCGCTGCTCGAATGTCACATTGTCTTGCCTTATCGGAAATATGGTAAACACACATGACTGTATTGATTGACTAGCTTTTAATTGCTGGACCGCGCGTTGGCGTCGAAGCGTTATATCAATCTATCCTTAATTACCGTGATGATTAATTAAAATAATAATAATAATGTTTAAATTCAAAGGGAAATGAAGTACCAGGGTACCTCGGGTAAACAATTGAATAATTAAAATAGAAGAAGTAGGCCTATTGATGCCCTAAATAGATATCGAGTTAAAAGAGATTTTATTCTTCATGTCGAAGCGTCATCAAGAACAAGCTGCCATCTTGAAAATGATAGTAGGCATAAGTAATTTACAGCTTGATGGAAGCCAGATCAAGGTTTCCGGAAATTACAGCTGGTGAGAAGAACAACCCATATACCCTGCAAGATATTGGTCTCATAACTTGAACTTACTCAGACGTTACATTTCTTTCGTATTTTTCGTATTTTTCCGATGGTAGCGTAATTGTAAGCAACGCTGGTGCAAGCAATGGACACACTTCGGACAGAAGCATCTACAAGTCAAATACACGCAAAATCGTAATCTCCAAAATTGTCTTGACACGACTATGATAATATTATAAGAAAATCTCAATTACGGAGCATAATAAATTGTTGTTAGATCTAGGCTATTTGAGTGATATTATCATATTCAGCAGGCATCCAGTTTGCTAACCTATTTTAATTTCTACACATTTGTAATCGTAATCCAATCGTCTTAATCTCCAAATTTCTTGAGCGCCACTTGAAAGCCAAGCACAGGGTACCAGCTTATTCACGACTCACGAGCCCTGTGTCTAGTGAGAAGGGTTTCCAAAAAAATAGTCCGAAACAGGTCGTAGATCAATTTCCAAATAGGCCTAATCAGAGGTGGCAGAGTAAGGTGGGTGGCCTTAAGGTCGAGAGTTGGACGACGGAAGATCAGGTGAGTTAACATTCAACCAGCAATAATTTTTGACTGGAAATTTGAATAGGCCTACTCTCTATGAATTCTTGATATCTAGTTACATTATGGTTTCCATAGACTATAAGAGAAACGTAGCCTACCGGAATGTATTTCCACTTGTTGTGATCCTTTATGTCTTTAACCCAAATGTTGTTCAACATCTCTTGCGTGGGAACTAACGATATAAAAGCGGTGAATTTGGCTTTAACTGCTATATCTAAAGGCGTTATCGAGCTATCGCCGATGTCTTCCACTTTTCCGATGAGTAAATCATACGTCTTGTCAGGATCGTACGTGTAGCATGTTTTCAATAAGTTGATAGCATGCTGCGCGAAGAACCTGCGTCATAAAACATTTTCTTTATTGAAATTAAGCAGAACTTATAATATTATGTTTCATATGCAACTTATGGAGGCAGTCAGTTTCAGTGTTCTACCTTGGATCCGATAATGGACTTTTTCAATATCCTGGACTATGATCGTCGAAGCACAGGATTTTTAGCCTACATTCAAGTGTAGGGCCTACGGCGATCCAAATTACAATGCCCTTTGATATTATGTTAGTTTCAACTTCTACATCGTCGCCACAATAGGTAGGGTGTTAAGATTGTGTAATTCAGTTATTGGAATTAGCAACAAAATTAATAGACTTTCGTATATAAAATTTGAATTAGTAGTCTACGATAACCAGCTAATTACAGCTATAATTAGAAAACAATTAATAAATAATTAATCATGAGAAATTGAGAATATGGCCTACATCACGGCACAACACTTTTACCAGTTTGGCGGCCTACCATCAGAAGGTAAATGAAGAATTTATGAGGGCCAAATATAGAACTTTTATTTGAAATTAGACAACTTCTAACTGAAATTGAACTTTTCATAAATATACCAAATAGTTGGAATTAGCCACCAAAATAACGAATTAACTAATTAATTGTTTATTAATTAGTTAGTTACTCATGATTTCATGGCTTGCTGCCATCAGGCTATAGGCCTAAGCCTAATCTGCAATCGATAATGACATACCAAAAGCCCTACATGTACCTATTTGTGACGCCGAGGCTCGAAACCTGTCGTTTGTCGCTTCCTAGATATTGCGCTAGATGCTGAAATAGGCGAGAGGGGTCAAGAATGCAGTTTATTCTTCAGTTCAGCATATGATTGTGAATTCGCCCTAATTTGCGAAGTAGTGAACCGATTTTGATGCCGTTTGCGTTATTTGATTCAGAATATATGCCTCTAATGCCCAGAACAATTGCAGAATAATAACTTTGTAGGTTCAGTAGACTTTGATTACACGAATATTCAGTAGGTCTAACTTTTTGTTTGGTTTTCTCACTATAAACTAATGAAAGAATCAAACGAGCATAACTTCAGTTATAAAAAAATATTTTCATTCTGCTAAAAGCATTTTAGAGGTTGTTGCATATGACTAAATCAAAAGGTGAAAATCGACATATGACGGGTTTTGAACCCTGTGTCACATTAATTTTGATAACAATATTTTAAATTTTAAAATGAGTAAGTGAAGAAAAACTAGGATGGCTCTGAAGACACTCATATTCTGTAAATATATCTTCAGTCTGTGTGGCATTTCAGTTCTAAAGTCCGTTATGAACTTAAATCCATAGTTGAAATAAATAACTGCTTTGCATCACAGAATCTGGCTTAGAGAAACAACTGATGATATCTTACTCTTTTTGCTGAGCCATTTCCTCGTATCCTACTTTGGCTACGAGTTTCTTCTTCTGTTTCCTTGACAAATAGTAAGCAAGCAGAACCATCGCAAGACGGTCCTACAAAAAGACATGCAAGCTCTTTGTGTAAGTAGCAAAAATGAAGTTGCTTTTTCAAAACCTGCGGACACCTCTGTATAGTGGGCCTAATATTATACGATTATTTTGTCCATTCGAATGTCCAGGACCCTTACGTTGATTAAGCAATAATCTGTGTGCTAACAAAAAAGAGACAATTTGTCAATCCAATCATGGAGTTGTGAATTAAGACTTAACAATTGACGCCGCTAAAATCGAATGAAATATTAGACCTAAACTTATAGATCAGAGGATAGTGCTTCATTTTCCTCTACAACTTCGCATCTTGTTTATTCTCATCACCAAAATTAATTATTCTTTATTGTCACATGTCTTTTTTCGTTGAAAACATACCATGCTCATGAATTGACCATGTCCTGAGAGGGACTTACTCTTGAGAATATACACATTATACAGGGTGCGCCAAAAAGTAATCCCCTACGGTTGCTAGCCCGTATCTTGGCCAAACATACTAATTTTTAAATGAAACTTTACAGCCTTAAGGCAATTCATATATTATACGCACAATGGTTCAAATTTCAAAAACATATTTCAAACAAAACAAAAGTCACATCACTTTTAGTGAGGCCACCCACCGTTCTTTGACGATTCAAAAACGCGACGCAACAAAAAGTAACAAAACACCAAATTAATTATTCTGGCTAATATCTTGGCAGTAGGTAAGAATTTCGGAATGAAATTTTACAGGCTAAACGACAAGTCATATTTACACATGATGGCCAGATTCCATCAAAATATTTCATATAGAACAAAAGTTACATCACTTTTAGTGAGGCCACCAATCGTTTTTTGCCGATTCAAAGACGTAACGCAACAAAAAGTAGCAAAAACACAATTTTATTAAACCTCATCTCAAATAATTGTTATAAAATAGCCTTGATATTGCCAGATGATCATTATTATTACTATTTAAAAAAGAAACAGGGTACCAGCGTCGTTGCGCGTCACTGAGAAGTCACTTAGCAAGATGACAATCAAATTAGTAAATAAGAAATCAGGTCCATCAAGAACTTTGCAAAGAGACTCAAAAGAAGTTTTGGCACTGGTGGTGGGCACATTGAACACAAGTTGTGAAGCATTACCAAGTTCATTAAATAATTTTGACAACAGTTATTTGAGATGAGACTTAATAAAATCGTGTTCTTGTTACTTTTTGCTGCGTTTCGTTTTTTAATCGTCACAAAAGAAGGGTGGCCTCACTAAAATTGGTATAACTTTTGTTGTGTTTGAAATATGCTGATGAAATCTGATGAAATCTGGCCATCATGTGTAAATTTGAATTGTCTTTAAACCTGTAAAGATTCATATTGAAATACTTACTTGTGGCCATTATATTAGCAAAAAACCTAAATTTTGTGCGTTTCGTTTTTGAAGCATCAAAAAAAGGTGGGTGGCCTCACTGAAAGTGATGCAACTTTTGTTCTGTTTGAAATATTTTTTTAATCTGGACCATTGTATGTAAATATGAATTGACTGTAAAGTTTCATTTAAAAAATCGTATGTTTGGCCAAGATATGGGCTAAAAGCCGCAGATTACTTTTGTTGGCGCACCCTGTACAATGGGGCTCAGTTTGACGGATTAAGACAGGGTGAAGGCTCAAGCAAATGCTTAGCCACCATAGCAAGCTTTAAAAAGAAGCTCTTCATTTAGTGGAGTGTCGTCATCAGACGTTCGAACTTGAATGATCGAGGGCCGAGGACACGAAGGAGAGACAGTGTTCTGAGATTCACTTCACAAAGTTGTCTCACCTTTCCTTGTTTCCAAAAGATCATTGCAGTTTCAGGTTTTCGATTCTTAACGCACCAAATGAATAACATTTTACCTGAAACAATAAAAATAGGGCTGTTGATTTAATCGCGTTAACGCGTGCGATTACCGCGTTAAAAAATTTGCGATTAAATATTTTAACGCATTAATCGTACGCGTTAATTGTATCTGATTAAAATGGAATCAGAGGCAGAAAACTCGTTTTAAACGGAAGGCTCGTACTTAAAACTAGTGATACATTTTTTGGCAAATATTCAAAAACAAGTTGAGTATTATCGTAGCAATTCTTTGCTCAATTATAACCTGTATGCGAACCAAAACATGCGTTAAACGCTAACAATGAGCAGTCGAAATCCGCCGCATCGCATCGTCCACTAAGGTTGTTTCCTCACCCCGTCAGAATGCATTTTTGAACTCCAGGAGATGGCAAGACCAATGGATTCAGGTTTCAAATGATAAATGTTTACAGAAGGACAATAACTGAGACGAGGTTAGGCAAGAACCGCAACCTCTTGGGAATAAATGTGACTAAATAATGAGGTTCAACAATATAGTAGACCTACTATTGTTAATTAATAATCTGAGCATCCCTTGAACCGACCAATGCAAATAAATTGGTCTGCATATACAATTGGCTGAATAAAAGAGTAATTTTGATAGTCAGAAAACGGTTGTCTAGTTTTCACATTTAATTAAAGGTGGCTCAAATGAACAATTTAACGAATTTTGAGCAGTTGACTGATTTGAACAGTGTTTCATTTCTGTCTGTCATACAAAACTGTTCAATAAACTAAATGCAGAAATACAATAATCCTAAGCTAAAGGTTATTGAACATGTTTGCAATAGAAAGCATTCAGTCATGAAAATTTTATGCTTCAGGGGTCCTTAGAAAGTAGTAAGATTAATATATTTGACTGAAATGTATTGCGATTAATTTGTTGTTAATTGCGAAAAAAAAATTAATCGTGCGATTAATTTCGATTAAAATTTTTATTCGAACGACAGCTCTAAAAATCATAAGTTAGGCTACTGCTACGGTGCCACTAAGGTGACAAATACGACACAGCGATAATTGTTTTTCGAAGGATGCTGTAAAAGGAACGAGGATGAAAGAATGAGGTGATGAATAAATCGAGAGAATGAACCAGTAGGCCTACATGCAGAAGTAAGAAATGAATGACCCTTCAACTATGTAGTCTTCATTGAAAAGTTCCATATTAACATCGTTACGTGAAATACATTTACAAGTATTACTATGTATAAAAGAGCAATCTACATATTTAAATTACCATAAATACAGAGCAGAAATGCAACATTGGACCCTACCAATTAAGCTGAAAATCCTGTCCTCGTTGTGTGGCTTGTCCTCTAGGTTCTTGACTTTTTTCTGCAATCTGCTGAGTTTTTTTCCTTTGAGGACGCCCGCCTTTAAAATTGAAACAACTTCAAACAAAACGCAGCCTGACACAACTAAATGAATAATTTTTATTTTACAATCTCGCTAAAGTTGGGCTCAACAATAGTTTTAAATTTAAGTTTTGAGTTCATGTCACGTTGAGAATCCGTCCGCAGAGGTGAATGACCTGCGCTCTATGAAACTTAAACTGAGGCCCATTCTTTTAAAGTAGTGAACCACGATCACAAGCACTCGTTTAGGTGATCTGTCGCATGAGTTGGTCTGAGATCGCTCCTTAGTACTGTAGGCCTAGCTATTTTGGAGGAAAGCTACTTAATCATGGTAAGCTTATCCTATCAACATGGCGCAAATAAAAAAAAGGCCCAATCAAAAAGGGCGTAATTAAAGGGGCGAAAATCAATGGAGCGCATGGTCATTAGAGAGCATTGTCGAAAGGACGAAAATCAAAAGGGCGCATGTTTAAAAGAGCGAAATTCACACGAGCGCATGCAGGCCTACTTAATAGGAAATAGGCAAAAACTGGTAAATATTAAGGAGTAAAGATTATTATTATTATTATAAAGCTTAATTTGGAATCCTTCAAAAACACTAAACTTACTGGTACTAGATGACCTCCAGATTTTGCCAACCACTTGCTCCTACGGTTGTGTGCCATCATCAACTCAACGTATTTATTCATATTCATATTCTTCTCTTTCAATAACAATTGTGTAAGCACGTATTGATAACAACAACTCTGCAACCAAAAATTAACCGTCGTTAAGCAATAATTTTTGGTTGTCCCATTGCTGGAATACAAGAAATTATTAAATATAGTTTTTATCAAAAAGACGCAGACCATGCTACTAATATTAATTTATTAGTGAATGCATTCGACAAAAATTAAAGTTAGGCCTGCAGGCTATTTTAGACCCAGAAGTCATAATCAAATTATTCTGGCTTCTTTATCTCACTATTATGGCATCAAATACTTTTTTAATGGACGTATAAACTAATGCTGTAACACACATACATTTATCGATAATTTCTATCTCACCTTAATTGTAAGAAGCTTTTAAAAGCGTTCATTATTATTACCAGTCAACTGAAATAAGTTTTTTTATGGTATGCGAGTATGCTCAAGATATCAGAAGGATTTGGCAGGCAGTCTCGGGCAGATAGGCTACGGAGATGCCGACCCACACACTGAGGGGTAGTGACAGTAGCAGAATTATAAGTAGGCCTATAATAGCGGTGAAACGTAAAATAATGCTAGAAAGCAGACCAGCAACTCGCAAAGGTAGTGTGGTCCGTTGTAGCATCAGCAGTAAGAATCAATTTTACAGGTAGTTTGAAAAGCGCTCATTTGGATGTAACACGTGCCCATGTGTTTATACCTAGAACCTTAACACATAACACGTACGGACTAACCATCCATTTATCCAATAGCAGTTTCCTGAACATTGATTCGTCATCCCAATCGGCAGCCAGAATGAAGAGGCCTGCATTTCTTGGATGCACTGAAGGAAAATAATCAGTAGCAATGAATCATAATGAAGGACTGTATGTCAAAATAGTATTTTAGTATCTAATACTTCACAGGTCTAAAACGGTGTACCATTGGGGTTCCTTTCTAACTGTATCAACTCATCCGACCCTACTAAGTCTTGTCGACACGTCAAAAAATCTCTTCCACCGCAGTCCCCGCTGCTCGTGTGTTGTCTACGTTCTTAAAAAGAACCCTTCAAAGACCATCATTAGACTAGGCCTACTTGACAACAACTCGATCGCTTCATTGTTTTAGCTGATCAATTAAAATTCTACTGACTGCGCTCTAATTTACAGACTGTTACCTGGAAAGAAAAACCAATCAAGTTTACACGCCGTAGCCTACCTCTCGTTACTTGCGCTATCACCTATTAGCAGTGCACCCCGGATACTAGAAAAAAATGTTGCAATTAGCCCACATTACATAAGTAGGCTAACTAGGTCTTATGCCTTACTTACTGACTTGGTCAGTAGATGCTTTGGCGACTAGCATTTTTTGAGTTAGGCCTACATAGTCCTTCCAATGCAGGTCTGCACATCGGGCAAGTATGCATACGTCTGCATAATAAATATAAGAGTGTCTTCTATGTAGGCCTACAACATTATTATTCCTGCTAATTTTTTGGCACAAAAATCATGAAAATAATGTGTGGGTTCCAATATATAATTATGGCCTACCGGGGTATTACATGTATTATCTTTAACATTAAAAGTTAGTGATAACTAAAGAATAGATGCTGCTCCATTGCTTATATTAAAATTTTACCATTCACCGTACGCAGGCCCGTGCTCACCTTTATTCAGTGCATCTGTGATGCTTTTATGCTGGCTGTCTGTGGCCTTGAAGCTTATCAGCATGTCCATTTGTTCTTCTGCTTTTATTTCTGTCAGTAGATCAAGAACCAACTGAACTTTGGCCAGCGTGTCACTCAGAACGTCCGAGTTTAAATCATCGGCAGTTTGCCTTGCCATCTTCAGTGGCATTCCGTTAGGGACCAGCATCTGCCCAATAATTACTTCACACATTCGGTTGCAAGGGTTGGATGGATTTTGCTTGCAGATAAGGAGATCTTTGACTCCATCCAACAATTTGACAACATCATCTTTAAATTGCTGCTTATCTTCTTCAGAAAAGTTTGCAATCTCCAGCAATTTTACAATTTCTGAGAACAGCCCGAGTTTGGTTTTATCCTTGGCATCGGTAATGACTTTCCGGACTTCGTCAGTAGGTGGTTTGGCGACCAGCATTTTCTCGAGTTGGTAAAACAATTTTTCAGCGATTTCTTGTACATTTTCCAAGTCTGCACGACTGATTGAACGTAAGAATCAACACAGTTTTTTCTGTAACCCGTTGTATGGTAAAATACAGAGAGTCATGCAAATCAATAACTAAACATTTTTTAGTTTTGACCGCTTTGAAGAAGAAGTTATGGTCAAGCCGCAGGTAAATAATTTACCATCATTTTGCCAAAAACAGCAAAGCACTGGTAGTAGACAAAAATAGAGATGGAGAAGGAGAAGGGAAAGTAGATGTGCGTTGCAAATGCACCGAACATTTCCGTAACATCCTCGTGGGCCTACTGGTTTCATGATTCAAAACCAGTGACAGTAGACCTACACAGTACACATTAGACTGCACGCAGTGCACAGTTGAAAGACAGAAAAATACACGCCTGTCAATTATTTTAAGTGCAAGAATACTAATCATTCTCCTTGTATTTGATCAGAAATATATCGCAAATCGGTTATTAAGATAATGAGTGAACAGTGTCAAACTTACGAAAACCTAATGAGCGCTGTTTACAGTGTTTAGCCTAATTAATAACCGTTTCAAACGGTGTGACCACGGCATTCCTGTGCCAAGAAAACTTTGATGATGCTACACGCCAATCCAAAAGCGTGTCACAAAATTGGGCTCTTCAACCTCAACATGTCAAAGTGTATAGGCTAATGTTTCATTAATCATGACTATATGTAAAAAATCGTCATCGTTGACCCAAGCTAAATGGACGATACCAGAATTTGCACGAAGGACTGCGTTAAAGCGTTGAGTGGAAAGTACAAGACTAGAGTTCCAAATTCTGGAGTGAAAAACTGCTACTTACTCTTTGGACACAAATGCTCTCGAAATTATATCAGCTGCTCCTCCAGTTCCCTAAAATAAAAGCAGTTGGATCAAAATTTTTGTCTCTCGAAATTATATCAGCTGCTAAAATATGGTCTCTGACATTTGTAGCGCGAATTGGCACCATAACACACCCTTCGTAAAGCATTGAGCTATACTGCCTATACATTTTGAGTTCAGTTGAATAAGAGATTTTACTGATGGTTATTACGCCCAATTATAGAATAGACCTAGGCCCTACTCTGAAAAATGAGCGTGCAGTGCGAACTATTTTCATACAAAGATCAATGGTCCAATGAAATCACTATTATTAAATAGGCTACTATCATACCTATTGTTAGTTCCAACTTCCAACCTAACGGACCTATAACTGCGAACAGTAAAATTCTGAACTGTCTTAGGAACTGCTTTCTAGCAATTTATTCATGTCCAGCCAATTACAATCTAATGCAATTTAATCTTATCTTTTCTATTTCAGTGCATTGAATAATCTACAGTAGGCCTGCATTGTTGTATAATGTATCAATATTTAATCATCTGCACACTTACCGTAGCAATAAGAACGGGAATTCGGTTTGCCAAGGCATGTTTAACAAAGTGGAACGCACTGATGCTGCCTCCAATTAGGACATAAACCAGTCGAGTGCCTACAAAACATCTATGATGCTAGAAAACGAAACAGAGGAACTAGACCCTACTCGTCCGAGTCGTCCGAAACCAGTACTGTAGAAGAACTAGAAGATGTGAAAATTAACAATAACAATAAATTTAAATCCCGTGACCTAGTTCAATGGGAGATAAATGCTGCATCTATTTTTGTAATATATTTTTTAAGGATTTCGTAGGCCCCTGGTAAGTTCGTAGGCCCTAGGCACAGTGCCTACTGTGCCTAATGGATAAGAGGGCCCTGTCGTAAATGTCAATACGAAGAAATTCGGAAGAATGAAAAAAAGCAAGCTTGCAGATAATAAGAGCGACATACAGGGTGGCCCAAAAAAAGTGATAACACCTCGTATAATGTACTATAATTAGTTCGAATCTGTTTAGACTATATCCATAATAGCTGAAAAAGTTCACTGATTTACTTACTTGTGTGTAGTCATTTGACATCTTATTACGACAACTTCCGGTCGACATTTTTTATTTTTTATTTGCCAATCGTCAACTTCTGCGTGTTTTGAAGACATTTTAACCAGAATGACAAAATCACAACAAAAGACCGTATTCTGATTAAGAATTTGCGAATTGAGAAACATTGGAGTGCAAGGCTTATGAAAAATGAGTTTCCACACAAAGCCTATAGTGTCAGTCGGGTTATTAAATAAATTGATAATGACGGTACAACAGAACGTGAACGCGGAAGTGGTCGGCCAAAGTCTGCTAGAACACGACAGAACATTGAGCGGGTGAGTGAGCTGATCTGCAGTCAAGACGATGATCCTATAACAGTCACAAAAATCCGTGGGAAATTCAAAGAGACACGGGTACATCACGGACGTCGGTGCAACGTATTGTAAGGCGATATTTACAACACTGAAAACAAACAAGCGTGTGATCGGGCAGACGCTCAACAAAAATTGCAAATTGAAACGTTTGCAACGCAGTCAGCAACTACTTGAGCAGTTTCCTAATGGCAGAAGTGTATGAATCATCTGGTTTACAGACGAAAAGATATTCACCTTTGCTACGCCAGTTAATTCTCAACATGGTCGTATTTATTCAGTTGAATCAAAGAAAATACAATTAAGTTCCAGAAAGGAGACAAACGAGAACGTGAACTTTTCAGCTGCGGTATCATGGTATCAGTTGTTATTTCTTGCTTGCAAAAAGTTGTTGAGAAGCAAGGAGGACACATTGAACATGTTTTATGCGTAGCGTAATTACTACTTGGCATACGACAGTAAATCACAACACGTTATATTGATTCAATTATATTAAATGACCCGTTGGTACGAGGTGTTATCACTTTTTTTGGGCCACCCTGTATATAATTATGCATTTGGCCGATGTCTACCTCTAATAAAAATCAGTTATAATGTTGATACAAAAAACTCCCATATGCATTCATTGCATTTTCCAGTAGTATTAGCTCATTAAATGCGTTTTCAAAAAATTAAATTTTGTGTGACATACACAAGCAATTTTTGACAGCATTCGTTGTTTTCGTCGACAGATATAACTCGACCTTTCTTCGTAATTTGCATTCGCAGCCTGACTTCTGTGTACCGTCATCGACAAGAAGAAAGTGGGTGTGATGTGGATTCAGCGACAATCCAGTTGGATTGACATTAGATTCGTCGAAACCTGGACCACGACGTCGTGAATTCTAGAGAAAATAAGCCGTGAATCGAAGACTTACGCATAAACACATAGCATAGTCTTCCACGATGAATAATAGAGCGCCAATAATTATGAGTATCTGCAACTGTCTTCATATAACTAGAATTCACTTGTTCTAAGGCATAGCCAGACACTACAGGCTCCGCTCAACCACAGCTCTAAGAGCATAGAGATCTTGCTATAATTATGCCATACCACTTTATGTTTTATTATAATCTGTCCTCACACAATTCGTTTTAAGAACACTATTAAAGAAAATAATGAGAACTCGGTAGATTATCTTAGCCGTTTTCATGCAGTAGAAATAGTAACAATAAACATTACTGGTTCACTCAGGAGACTTTTCGTCTCTCCAAGACATCCCCAGTGGCTGATCCCGATAACAGCCTGTGGAATCTTCTCATCACTCGCCAGTCTCCGGTCGACCTCGTCTCCGATCATTTGGTCTACGCCGATGTTTAGTCCACCAGTGATTATCCATGCGTCTGGTTACAACAATTCAACTTCACTGCGTTTATGTTGTGTATGTATGCATGTAGCCTATGTATGTATGTATGTATGTACGTATGTATGTATGTATGTATGTATGTATGTATGTATGTATGTATGTATGTATGTATGTATGTATGTATGTATGTATGTATGTATGTATGTATGTATGTATGTATGTATGTATGTATGTATGTATGTATGTATGTATGTATGTATGTATGTATGTATGTATGTATGTATGTATGTATGTATGTATGTATGTATGTATGTATGTATGTATGTATGTATGTATGTATGTATGTATGTATGTATGTATGTATGTATGTATGTATGTATGTATGTATGTATGTATGTATGTATGTATGTATGTATGTATGTATGTATGTATGTATGTATGTATGTATGTATGTATGTATGTATGTATGTATGTATGTATGTATGTATGTATGTATGTATGTATGTATGTATGTATGTATGTATGTATGTATGTATGTATGTATGTATGTATGTATGTATGTATGTATGTATGTATGTATGTATGTATGTATGTATGTATGTATGTATGTATGTATGTATGTATGTATGTATGTATGTATGTATGTATGTATGTATGTATGTATGTATGTATGTATGTATGTATGTATGTATGTATGTAAGTATGTATGTATGTATGTATGTATGTATGTATGTATGTACGTATGTATGTGTAACGAACTATAACTTCGTTACACGGACTAAGGGATGAGTTCGCTCTTTCTGTGGTAGATAATTGGGCAGCTGTCTAGTTTTCCCGCCTGCTAGTACGCAGTCGTTCGATAGAGGGCGTATAGGGTATATAAGCTAGGGCTTCCGTTGGTCAAAAGCTTTTACCTGAAGACCGGAGAAGGAGGAAGACGTCAGGTGCGCTTACCTTTGGAACGGAGGAAGAGGGAACCCGTCTTGACTGAGCTGCGTAGTTTAAGTATTTCGATAGTTGAAAGTGAAATAAGTGCGTTGCTGTCTTGAAATACGAAGTTGCGAGAAGAGGAACGATAGGCCTTTATGTGCAACGACAACAGTTCGGAGGAAGACTGGTCATTTCTGCCTATTTCGAGTGAAGAATTGCCGGGATACGCCCACTTCTGCGGAACGGGGTAGTAAATAGAAACTTTCATTTATTTGTGTAAAAGGAATATTTAATTGTGCGCCTCTGCTTATTTAAGTACTAAAGCTAGTTACTGAATGCATAGTTGGTTCCGCAAAGCCTAATGTCTTGAGAATTTCGTCTATATTGTATGAATGATTCTTGATAGTTTGGTCGCTTTACGGGAACTTTCTTAGTTAGCTCTGTCTTTATGAAAGTGAACTATACGTGCTAAATTAGTTTATGTTACTTGAACTTTCCTATATAGCTTTGTTGTTCACCGTAAAGCGCATTACTATTGATAATTTAGTTTGTATTAATTGCATAACGGCATTCTTGATTACATTATTATAACGCATATGGCTTCGTCTTCTCCTCAAGTAACTTTAAATGAGGGGGGTTCTAACTCTGAAGAAGAGGGAGAAGGAAGGAATTCTTCTCCTGAAGTGGTCCTCGAACCCCTTTATGCCCAAATGTTTGCTCGTCTTGGTAAAATGAATGACGCATTGCAAGGAATGAGGCAAGATACGAAAGAGACGCGAACCCAATTGTTGGAATTGGTAGAGGACATGACCGACACGAAAAGGGACAGGAAAGAGTTACAGTCGGAGGTGCTGGGAATAAGACAGACGTTGACTGAAATTACTGGACGACTGGAAGAGGAGGCTGAGGAGGACTTGAGAGTTCAGAGAGAACAGAGGGATTTGACAAAACGGGTGGAAAGAATGGAAGAAACAAATATTAGGACGCTCACAATAGGTGCACAAACGGACCCAGATATTCCGGACTACGATCCGGAGGTTGTCAACCGACCAGTGACCGCGCTTAGGCCCTCGAACACCTCGATCCATTATGACACTTTCCCCCTCCGAAGGGATTTGAACCCGAACACGGGAGCGAGACCAAAGGAATTTGGTCTGACCGGTTCATTTGCCCCAGGTCCAACGCACCTATTAAAAAGTATGGCCACCTCTCCACGGCAACGATCGGGAGTAGCGCCCCGATCGGGAGAAAGGGGGGCCTACGAGCGTTACATATATGTATGTATGTATGTATGTATGTATGTATGTATGTATGTATGTATGTATGTATGTATGTATGTATGTATGTATGTATGTATGTATTTATGTATGTATGTATGTATGTATGTATGTATGTATGTATGTATGTATGTATGTATGTATGTATGTATGTATGTATGTATGTATGTATGTATGTATGTATGTATGTATGTATGTATGTATGTATGTATGTATGTATGTATGTATGTATGTATGTATGTATGTATGTATGTGCACCTGCAATAGCGCTCATTCACGAAAGAACTACTCAGGGGCGTCTTGCCCCAAATGGCTAGCTGATGTTATACTTTCGACAGCACTCAGCTTTCTCCAAACGTCCACTGCGTTGTGGGAATGATAACCATTTCCCTACATTTAAGACAGAAGCAATAAGGAACTAGCGGATAAAGACACTCTTACACTCGAATCTGAACCAGAATTCTGGCAGAATAAGGGGGTAAGGAGAGTTGCACCTCAAGTTCCCGAGTGGGGACCTTGGACAAGTCCTTCACTCGCAATAATATTACTCAGCGCTTCGGCGTAAAACTCAGATGTAGTGTCCGCGCTGCAGTCGGGAACGCCTCTGAGTAGCGAGCTTGATGGCGAGCTATAACAAGTGCGCATACAAACAAACAAAGTGATACCACCTTCTGATAAAAGGGTATTCACCCAAGAGGGCCGAATCGCACACGCATCTTTGTCTAAACCCACCACACAAACAGACAGATAAATAATTATAATAATAATTATGAGAGTGTGTACGTACTTGTTGAAGTAGCGGCTTCCACAAGGTGTCTGCAGGTCGTTTCCATCAATGTTTGCACCGAACCATTGAACGTAGACTCAATTATCTCATTCCCTTTATGCGCGAAACCGTCGCCGTCTGATATCACCGAAATTATTATATTCGGTTTTCTCATTTTCCAACGGTTAAACAGTTCCGAAACGTTGCTGACGTCTGTTTCGTAATCCAAGCGGACATACTACAATTTTAATCAAACGCAAAGATCATCCATTCGGTGGAACTTTATACCAACCCGTCGAAGTAAAGTCCTACTAACGCCATGCACGTCTGCTCTATGATAGTTGACTTTGACCCTCGAGTGCACAAGGGGGGGGGAGGGGTCCGACAGGACCCCAGGCCTGTTTTTCCCGGATAACTTTTTAAAGACTATTGATCTGCATAAATGCTTCTAGGTATTCCTAGACCAACCATTTGGGCATAGAAAATTGTTAGATTTTGCGTGAGTATTGTCCTACCCTGTACCCCACAACCACAGCATATACTAAGGGTACCGCATGATATGCGGCTGATATTCATACAAGCGTATAGGCTTCCTTCGGTAAATAACGCAAGCAAGCATAAAATGTGTCACGAGATTTTTACACTATTATTTTACACCAGGTGGTGCAATTTTAATATAAGATAAGCCTACATCAATCGATTGCAAATTCATTTGGGATTACATTGAACCAAATTCTGTTACGATATTCCAATCCCTTCTCAAGAAATTAGCATGAAAACGCTAGGGTCCGCGCTGACCCTCCCTTGGGCCTTCGTGTAGGCCCACAAAAAATACCTTGGGCACTCAAGTGTTAAGTGGATGCCATGCCAGTCTCGTGCTAAGATAGCGGAGATGGTTAGGCGAACTTGTAATGAGTCTTGAGTGGGCCTAAACAACATCAGTTCCATTGTAGCCTAGTGAATCAGTGATTGTACTGTGTTTGGCCAGGGGCAGCGTACGGTTGTGGAGGATGAACTATTAAGACAGAGGAAAAGAAAGATCAGATATTAGATCAGAGTTGAAGTGTCTAAGATACGTTGTAGGATTATCATGGATGGAAAAACTGTACTATTCAAGCAAATTCGCTGAATGTAATAATGATCTGAAAAAAACTTGGAGAAATATCAGACTGTTGTTAAATTGTGGTAATAAATCTATCAATACGGAGGTATTTGTATTTAATGGTATAAGCACCTCTGATAAATCTGAAATTGCTAACAGGTTTAATGACTACTTTGTAAACATTGGCCCTGATTTAGCCTCAAAAATAGATATACTAGGAGACCAGCCTACATTTGACAAATTTTTGACTGACTCCCCGTGTGCCTCTATGGGCCTCTTAACTATAACTGAAAAGGATGTTACTGATGCGGCTGACCAAATACGGGTCTCCTCAAGTTGTGGAGTGGATGAAATTGACCCTGGAATTGCTAAAGCCACAATTCTAACCATAGCACAGCCACTTGCAAAAATTATAAATTCATCCTACTCCTTGGGAAGTGTTCCAGCAGACTTAAAGATTGCCAAAATTATTCCTCTTCATAAATCTGGGGAAAAAAGTAAGGTAAACAATTACAGGCCAATCTCGATTCTTCCATACTTTTCTAAATATTTTGAAAAAATCATGCACAATAAGCTAATGGATTATCTAACTAAAGTGAATCTATTATCACCTAGCCAATACGGCTTTCGTAAGGATCATTCTACGTTTATGGCATTATTGGATATGCAGTGTAAAATTATCGACACAATAGATAATAATGAATTTTCTCTAGGAATATTTTTTGACCTGTCGAAGGCTTTCGATACTGTTGACCACAAAATTCTTTTGAAAAAACTTGAGCATTATGGAATTAGGGGTATTGTTTTGAACTGGTTTTCTGATTACCTTACAAACAGATCTCAGTGTGTTTGCTTTAATGGCTCATTATCTGGAAGTAAACGTATTACCTGTGGGGTCCCTCAAGGATCCATTTTGGGGCCATTACTATTCTTAATTTATGTTAATGACTTATCAAAAACCTCAAGAATACTCCATTTTGTGCTGTTTGCTGACGATACAAATGTTTTTATTTCGGATAAATCTTTGGAGTCTCTGTTTAAAAGAGCCAACTGTGAGCTTCAGCTAATCTCTTCTTGGTTCAAGGCAAACAGACTGTCTCTTAATATTGAAAAGACTAACTTTATAATTTTCCGCTCCCATCGCAAATCTCTGGGCCTACCCCCTCATGATTTTAGGATTGCCATGGATGGGAAATCTATCTGTCAAGTTTCATCCTGTAAATTTTTAGGTGTGTATATTGACCAACATTTGACATGGACGGACCACATCAACCATATATCTAGAAAAATTGCTAAAAACATTAGTATATTGTCTCGTGTAAGACATTGCTTACCCAGAACTTCTTTGGTTGGCCTGTACTATGCCCTAATTTTCCCTTACTTATCATATTGCATTATAGCGTGGGGTTCTAACTATCACTGTCGCTTGAATGCATTGGAAATTCTTCAGAAACGTGCTATCCGTGTGATATTTGGTCTGCTCTGGAGTTCAAGCACTAAACCTATATTTCTTAAACACAAAATTCTACAGCTCTGTGATATTACTAAATTGCAAATAGGACTGTTTATGTTCAGGTATCATCATCGTATGTTGCCTCCCAACTTTAATGGATTCTTTTCCCTCGGCTCTGATATCCATGACTATGACACCAGGTCATCTAATAGTTACCGGTGTGCCAGCGCAAGACTCAATCTTAAGCAATTCTGTATTAAATGCACTGGCCCACCGGTATGGAATTCTCTCCCTGAGGACATAAGAACTGCTGTTTCCATCAAACATTTTAAAAACAAACTAAAGTACTTTTTATATTTGTGTAAATTATAATGGGGACTTAAAAAGTTTATGGGACTGCCTCCTCCTCCCCGTTTGAATGAGATACATGCTTGACCTTAAGATGTTCTCAGGCTTTGCATTTACATTTGTTGTGTGGCCCTCTGTTATTCTGTTATTTTTTGTGAACCGCTTCATATTCAACTTAACCTGATGTATGTGGATTGGTGTCTCCTCGTCTTGGTGGAATTTTTGATCCTTCACATTAACCTTTGCAGGAATTAAGTTTGTAAATGAGCCAGCCGAGTCTTAGCGGGTCTTTTAGACCTTTGTCGGCTGACTCATTGACCTGCACTGATAATAAGTTCATAACAATTTTCTTGTTGAAATTTTATTGTTGTTAATGTCTGTTACTGTTATGTGAATATTGATGTGACTTGAAATGAATAAAACAAAAAACAAAAAAAAAATAACAAATGAATGAGGGATATAATAGGAGAAAAATAAATTTGTTCAATTCAATCAAAAGAAGAAAACTTTCTAACTTCGGACACCTGATGAGTAAGAAAGGAAGCTGTTTGGAAAGAGAGATCATACAGGCAACGGTGACAGGAGCAAAAACTCAGGGAAACCGAAAATAGAATGGTTCGACAACATGATAACCTGGATGGAAATGGCATTCGATCGGGTCTTGACGGAAACAGAGCCAGAAAATATTGAAGAAAACTTGTCTGTGTAGGGACCAACTCTCGGACCGAGGAAGGTTAAAGACAAGACAAAGTTGACTCTGTACAGTCACTATGTAGGAGGGTTGACCTAAAAGTTTATCTAAAACTATTATGTGTAGCCTATCTTTCTTCAATATAACATATAATAATATTATATTATTATATTGTTATTATATTACATTATTGTAATTATATTATATTATATTAATTAGGGGAGACCGGGGTTATATGTTACAATTTTCACTTTTTTGTAAATTGGCTGTTCCTCAGCACCTCAGTTTTCCTAAGACCAAGGGGGTTTAATACTTCAATATGTCACACAGAAATTGGTCACAGTAGATTGTGCTAATAGTTAATGATTTGTGTGCAATATTGGTGTTTGTCAAGGTACTGGAGTGTAACAAATAAGCTTAACCCAGATAGCGGGGTTACATGTTACATTCCCCGGGGTTGTAATGTTACACATGTAGAATTGACATTTTTACAGTAAATGTAAAGTGATTATTAAACAGGAACATCACTAATAACATAAAAGATTATTCAGAACTGATTAGGCCTATGTAAAGTCTGAAGTTCTTCAGCAGTTGATGAAAAAAAACGACGTAACATAAACTAAAATACTAGTTAAATCAAAAATCAGCTAAATGGGTTTACTTAAGCTTAGGCCTAGTCAGAGTTATAACAGTTGTGTCATACATAATAATCGTTTCCATCAGTGCAATTGCATGTATGTATGTATGTATGTATGTATGTATGTATGTATGTATGTATGTATGTATGTATGTATGTATGTATGTATGTATGTATGTATGTATGTATGTATGTATGTATGTATGTATGTATGTATGTATGTATGTATGTATGTATGTATGTATGTATGTATGTATGTATGTATGTATGTATGTATGTATGTATGTATGTATGTATGTATGTATGTATGTATGTATGTATGTATGTATGTATGTATGTATGTATGTACGTACGTATGTATGTATGTATGTATGTATGTATGTATGTATGTATGTATGTTTGTATGTATGTATGTATGTATGTTTGTATGTATGTATGCATGTATGTACATGTATGTATGTATGTATGTATGTATGCATATATCTATGTATGCATGTATGTATGATTGTATGAATGTATGTATCCTTGCATGCATATTTGTATATATGCACGTATGTATGTGGGTAGGTATGTAATTATATATCTGCATAATCGTGTATCTGTGTAATTATGTATATGTGTAGGCCTACTGTGTCCATGTATGTACGCAAACGTTGTCTGTAATAATGTAGGAATGCATGCATGTGTGATAACTATTTGTAATAATAAACATAGATAGCACACATAACATATAGCCTATGGGCTATAGGCTGTTACACATGTAACATATAGCCCCTAGGCACATGTAACATAATTATAGCCCCTAGGCACATCTTCGGAAACAAAAAGATTTTACATATACAACTGTCAAGCTACATCGGTAGTAATGTTCTGTTTATAAACACATATCACCATGCCACCAACACGCCGAATATGACAACCGAAGTAGTAAAACTGGCTGCAGAAATTACAAAAGTGCGCACTTACCTTTGAAAAAATATCAGCTCAAAAAACGTTTTTTACCCTAAATTGGTCACGCTGCAAAATAAATCAACAGCTCCGCCACTATACCTGCAGACTAACTGTGCGCATGCACTAGAACATAGATATACGCTACAAATAAGTAAACACCATATATATATAATCGTTGTAACATACAACCCCTGTAACATACAGCCCCGGTCTCCCCTATATTACTATTATATTAATATTATAATTATTATTTTATTATGGCTTCTCTTTCCTCAAGTTTAATAAGGCTGACAGGACGTTGTGACTTGAGCCTAAAGCAGATAGTTTACTCTTTGGACAGAAACGAGCCCATATTATTTTACACTAAGCTGTTTAAATATAATTAAATATTATTTGTTCCGCATGTAGACTTCAATATTTTGTTTTCGCCCATAATGATAATTTCAAAAGTTGAATATAAATAATATTAAATCGTAATACATGTATGTTATTCCAGTTGGATTCTTCCTCTGCATCTTCAACGTAGTCCAGTTTTCCAAAGGCGTCGGTTTCTAAGGTTTTCGTCAAAGGTTGTGAGCGATCAAATATGTTCTGAATGGCCTCTCTGCTGTGGACGTTTTTACTGTATCCACACTCACATAAACTACAAAGGGAAACTTGATATGACATTGCGATAACAACCGAATATAAAGTCTATTCCATGCTTACTCGCTCATCATACTTCCAGCTACAGCGTCTCGGGGCTATTCGCAGATCTTTTTCATTCTCGACCTCTACCTCAGTTGTTCTGAGGGGTGTAGGCTATTCTAAATTATTATTTCTTAGGTGAGTAGCCTACACGTTGAAAAGTAAAGTAAAGTTCCATCCCGTTCCTAGGAACATAGGGAGGCGCTCATCTCCTTTTACATAGCCCTGAGCCAGCAATGGATGAATCCCAAGGTCCTGGACACGGGGCCAGTGTGTCGCAGGACTGTCTTGCTGTTTACTTCCCAGCTTACGCCGGTACCAAATTATACTGCTTGGTGACAGAGGCACGTGTGCGTAAACAACTTGCCCAAGGTCGTTACCGGGAGTCGAACCCGCAACCTCCCGCTCCGTGAGCGGACGCGTTACCGGTCCGCCACCAGGTCGCACTGCCTACACGTTACCGCCGAAAAAATCGACGTTGTTGTGCCAAACATTTCTGACGACATTTTTTAATCATCAAAATATCTGACGACCTTTTTTAGACATCGGGTGGTATTTTGGTGATTTTTCGCCTGAAAAGCTTTCATCACGGTATAGAACAGAACTACTGTCTAATTTCATGGTTTGTTCATCCTAAATTAGTGCCTAAGAGTGAAAGTTTGGATCTCGTGGATCCAATTAACTTCAGGCCCATAGCAAATATTTATTTCTTGTCTACAATAATTGAAAAAGTTGTAGCTGACAAGCAAACTCACTACCTTAATACAAAACATTAATGCTTCCATTTTTTCAATCAGGTTTCCCGAATGACCACTCCACGGAGACTTTACGTCGCCTTCTTTCAGATATCTAAGCGGCCATTGACAACTCCTAGGTCACCCTTTTGGCTTTGTTCGATGTGTGCACTGCTCTCGATACAGTTTACCATGATATCCTTATAACTAGACTTTCTATGTCTTTTGGCATATCAGGAAATTTTTCTCAACTGGCTTACTTCCTACATTCAGGACCGTTCTTACACTGTTGTTTCTGGGACTACTAGATCATCATTGAGCACCTACCCCGTTTGGATGCCCCAAGGCCCTGTCCTAGGTCCTCTGTTATAGGCTACATGTACATAATATACGCCGCATACCGTGGACCACTCTTATTTGCAAATTCAACCCTAAGTCAATCCTACGCTGATGACCTCCTGGCATATGTTCAGTTCACTGACCAGCATCTACCGATGCTGCTGCGGTTCGAGAAATTAGCAGGGCCATGGAAACCCTGGAGGCCTAGATATCCTCTAACCGTTTGCGACTGAACCCTACCAAGACGTAGGCCTAATATATCTGGTTTGGGACGCGTCAACAACTGGCAAAAATTTATTGAAAAACCTTAGCATTGGAGTTTTTTTTGACTACTTTCTCGCTTTTTGTGCGGGGCCTTAGTATTATTTTAGACCAAGAGCTAACTTTCACTCGGCATATAATTATAAACCTGCTATGTCGAAACAGTTAGGCTACTACCAGTTGCGTCAGCTTAGGTGGTCTTCCGCTCTCTGTCTGTTGTTGCAGGCTCTACTCTTGTTCACTCTTTTCGCAGTTTCCCGCCTTGACTACTGCAGCACCCTCTGTCATGGACTACCGGCTGACCGGAGTGGCTGTCTGGAACGGGTCCTCCGCTCTGCGGCGCGAGTTGTTGGCCATATCCCAAAATATGGTCGTGTCTCATCTTATAAGGATATCTTGCATTGTTCTCTTCTCCACAGCGGATTGAATACAATGTCTGTGCGTTAGTTGGGAAGTGCACTGAGGGACTAGTTCCACCGTATCATTGAGAAACACATTTTTTTGTATGACGACGGCGACGGCGACGACGACGGCGACGGCGACGACGATGATGATGATGATGGTAATGGTAATGGTAATGGTGATGTTAATGGTGGTGGTGATGGTGATGGTGGTGGTGACGACGACGACGACGACGATGATGATGATGATGATGATGATGATGATGATGCTGATGCTGATGATGATGAAGTAAACCAAAACTGTGTTGCTTACTCTGGCTCATTCTTGGTCGTTTCACTGCGGAATCGATTGCATTTTCGCTTCTTGAAGGTATCTTTGATGAATTTCGACACCTCTTTCTGAATTCAAATATTAATCTGATGATTGTAGAATGCATATCTATACTATTACTGCTCGTTCTTATAATTTAACACAGTGCTAGTTAACACTTGAGTGCCCAAGGTATTTTTTGGTACACGAAGGCCCAAGGAGGGGGTCCGCGCGGACCCCAGCGTTTTCATGCTAATTTATTGAGAAGGGATTGGAATATCGTAACAGAACTTGGTTCTATGTAATCCCAAATGAATTTGCAATCGATTGATGTATCTTATGTTACAATTGCACCACCTGGTGTAAAATAATAGTGTAAAAATCTCGTGACACATTTTATGCTTTCTTGCGTTATTTACCGAAGGAAGCTATACGCTTGTATGAATAGCAGTCGCATATCTTGCGGTACCCTTAGTATATGCTGTTGTTGTGGGGTACAGGGTAGGACAATATTTACGAAAAATATACCATTCTATGCCCAAATGGTTGGTCTAGGAATACCTCAAAGCATTTATGCAGATCCATAGCCTTTAAAAAGTTATCCGGGAAAAACAGACCTGGGGTCCGGTCGGACCCCCCCCCCCTTGGGCACTCGAGGGTTAAACTATGCAGGCTATTTATGTGGCTCATCCTGCTTCGCAGCACGTGGACTTGGTCGTACGAAGCTGATGTGCCAGATCTATCAGATGCGTGCAGCGTGCAGCAGCATCATGGGACTCTATCCCATGATGCTGCTGATATAATTATGAGGTCCATGTTCAATTTTGTTCATTGTTCACGCCTTCGTTACCAGCCGAATTAATTATTGCTGCTCATTTCGTGCTGGTCAACCGCCCGTGCAGACGTTGGAGACGGGGGTCCAGAGAAGGCAAGCCCCCACTCCAATTTTGGGCGAGTCTGTTTTTAGAGCTAGTAGACCCCGGGAAAATATCAAACTATACTTAAATTTCTACGCTCGCTATCACACCATGCACATTATCTCCCAGTTCCAATTTGGCCACATCAAGTTGGATACCAGCTCACAACCAATATGGATAGCAGAAATTCCTGGAAAATTTCTGAGTTCGCGGTACCATTAATTTTTGTAAATAATGACGAAAATCGAAGCATATTCACGAGCTGAAATTTGTCTGAAAATCGCGACAATTCGTGGCATTTGGACAAATTCACAGCATTCTAGCAAAGTGTCAAAGATCACGGAATTTACAGTTTAACAACGATTTTTTTTATTATCCCTAGCCATGGAGCATGAAAGACACGATTATCGTGTGATCAACATTGAACTAGCTTTAATAAATGTGTAGGCCTATGCATTTTCTGCAACTGCAACTATACACCAGTCCATTACTGGGACTTTGCAGGATAAAGCAGCATATATGAGAGAAATTCCAGGCCCTAAGCAGAGCTTTCACTGGTTCATAAACTATCTTAAGGATAGGCCCATACGAGGAACAAATTAGAAACAAATGGAAGTAATAAAATGTCAGACACGACTTGTCTATTTGGATATATCTATTAAAAAAATTGATGTGATCACGTCTCTAGCTATTTGCTGGAGACATTGCACGTCCTACTGGGCAGCGCATTAAGCACAGGAAAGCGTCTCTGGTTCGGGCAGTGTCAGCTTGGTATTGCCCAAAACTACTATCGCACGAACTGCAACCATGCAGGATAGAACCTTTTCTGCGATGGGTCCAGTTGTCTAGAATGGGATCCCACAGGACCTACGTCTGCTTCCTGTGGTTCTTACTGTTGATGCAGTTTTTTAAAAACCCTCAAAACTGAAAACTGTCTTTTTGCCGTGCTAGAGTCGAGAGTGCTTCTGCGCAGAGCCCTTCAAGAAGCGCTATAGAAATTATGGAATGGAATTAATGAATATATATACGTCGTCTGCGTTTCTTCGGAGTTTTGATTCCAAGGTCACCACCCCTTCGTTCTGCACAGAAGATAGTTTTGCTTCGAATTCGGACTCTATCCTTCCCAGTTCGATTGGCTCCCTGTCCATCGCACCTTCTGTCTTCTCGCAAGATGTCTGCTGAACCTGTCAATTGATATTTTGACATTCGAAATAAAACGGGACAGCAGCAATGCAACTTTGCACAGTTGACTATAATTGGTGTCAATTATTTTTAGATTGTCTGAAGGAGAGACTACTTTCTCTGTTTAAATTGATTTTTAGAAGACAATAATCATCATTATTTGTTTGTTTGTAGGCTATGTGCACTTTTTATAGCGCCCCTTCAAGCTCTCGCCCCTCAGAGGCGCTCCCGAATGCAGACACTGCATCGGAGTTTCACGCCGAAGCGCTGAGCAATTGCGAGTGAAGGACTTGCCCAAGGTCCCTTGTGCGGTGGCTTGAGGGTGGATTCGAACTTCGAACCTTCCGGCTCTAGGACAACGACGCCACCACTACGCCACCGCGCCCCACAAGCAGGAGCGCAACCAGAACATTTTCCTGGGGGTGCTCAGAATTTTTATTGTAAGCGCCGTAGGTGCGAAGCAGCGAATGCCGAGGGTACGAGGCCAATGCCGACTAGGGGGTCTGTGGGAGCTGACGACGCTCCCCCAGCGGGGTCTGGGGCGGAGCCCCAGAAACCAATGTTTTTTTTACTTTTGTCATCAGCTATAATTATATAAAGCGCGTTTTAGGCTCTTGTTTGACAGCTGTATTTATGAGCAAAATTTAAGGCATGTTCAACATGTTCGGCCGAACAGGCCTTCTCCCCCCCACTTTATGGGCACCACATGCGATTTTTTAAAGAAAACATTGGTATATTCTAAAGAAATTTCGACCAAACGACTATAAAGGTCATCACATTTGCAACCGCTAACAATTTCTTAAATCCAGGGCAGGATTAATCGAAGACTCCC
Source organism: Lumbricus rubellus (assembly GCA_945859605.1). NCBI lineage: Eukaryota > Metazoa > Annelida > Clitellata > Crassiclitellata > Lumbricidae > Lumbricus > Lumbricus rubellus. The sequence continues at coordinate 36,984,611 of OX243817.1, forward strand.
CAAAATATTTCCGAACAGGCCCCCACATTTCTTAATCCGGCTCTGCTGAAGGCTAAGCCTAAACCCAATCCAAGTAAAAAATACTCATTTCCGCGGCAGGGAAAGAGTATCCTACAACTCTGACTCAACTCTGTGAATCAAAAGCCAGGATTTCGTCGTAGTTTATCCAAAGGATTGTCACATTTTGAATTGATTTCATTGCGAGCGTCAGTACTGTTGTCTTGAAAAATATTATAGCGGCACAATCATGGTAGCACGAATTGCCTTGCAGTAGACGGAACACAAGTTCAAGCGTCTCAGACACTCGGCCATTAAGTCGCATGCCCAAGTTACAGTGGTGTGAAAAAGTTTTGCATCACCCATAATATTTATTATATTTTGCGTTCATGTGCATGATTTCTTCTGTGGTAAGATGAATAAAGTTCTGGTAAGCATGTGGGCGTTAATTAAAGGTTTTATTATTGTTAATCATGCATTTAAAAGCAAAATATAATAAATATTATGGTTGATGCAAAACTTTTTCACACCACTGTAATTATTTATAGCCTATGCCTACTGCTTAGGCTACAACACGCTCCATTTAGCCTGCGCTTTATGGAGTCCGTTGGGATTGTCCAGTTTCATAACCATAACCATAGCTTACTCATAAGCACTCTACTTATTTGAAGTAGAAACAGCAGAATACAATTCATTCCTTCATTCATTATTAGAATTTATATAGCGCCCCTTCAAGAAACTACTCAGATCTGTGGCGCTCCCAGCCCAGCCACGACTAAGGAGAAAAGATTTAAGGGACTTAAGAAATAAAGATTGACTGGTCAGGTGAAGGAGATGGAGGTTAGGGGGGGAGGTCATTCCAGATTGACGGCCCCACAACCGAGAAGGCTCGGCGCTGTCTGGTAGCTAAGCGAGCCCGTGGAACAACTTGTCCCTTCGCAGCAGAGCGAAGGGCCCGACGCGCTTCAATGAGAGAGAGAGCGAGCAATCACTCGGAGTTGACGAAGCTGATAGTAAAAGCTTCGAGCCTACCTGTATAAAAATGGAGCGTTATACATGCAAATTGCAGGCGGAGGGGGTACGGGAGGTTCGCATAACAATTCAACCGGTAGTACCAAAGTTTCCTTAACCGGTACCGATTACCTCGAGATATTCGTTTTTTCACACATCGCACTAAGTATATTAGCTAGAGACTTTTCAGTGGCATTCTTACGACCTTGATTTGTAGCTAAACTACTAAGAACTTTTAACTGGTTTCTAGCTTATACAAACGACTAAGACTTTTAACTGATTTTAGCACCATTTTAACTTAATTTATCTTCAATGGAAAACACCCCCAGATTGCTCGTTTATTGCCTCAAAACCTTTCCCTAGCTACTCCTTTTTTCTTCAATGGAAAACACCCCCAAGTTATTAACTAGGCCTATATACTGATTTAACTGATACATTAGCTGATTTTTCTTCAATGAAAAACACCCCCAACTTATCCTTTAGCACCATTTTAACTTAATTTATCTTCAATATCAGGTTTCTTAAAAAAAAGCCAAGTAATCCATTCTATTAAGAATTTTTCTTAAAACCAAAATCAGCCAGCTTATTTTAGCTTCAATAGGGAAAAAACACAAAAAACACCAGCTTATCCATTTTGTAAAAAGTCGTATCTTAAACCATTTTACAAAGAAATTAACTGGATTATCTTCAATATCAGATTTCTTAAAAATCAGCCAAGTAATCCATTCTGCATCTACTATCATGGCTCCTTTATACTTAGATGGCGTTGGAGTAAGAATCGCTGGGTGTGGTCCGGAGTTTTAAATTCACCTTTTTGCAACGATTAACGAGAGTGAACAAACATTTAAACTAACTAAATGACGGATTAATCGAGCTGGAGCTACTTCGGACGGAACTAATTCAATTTTGAAACGGATAATGTTGAAAAAAGGAGCGAAGTTGGATGACCTCGTTGAGGCGGTACAGGACGAATGGGTCATCTCCGCCATTCTTGCTCGCCTATCAGCTGACATAAACAACACGATCGAAACAATGTTCGCAAAGCTCGAGGCAAAATTTGAAGCGACAACCCGTCAAACACTCGAAAGATTCGCGGAGGATCTGGTTACTAAAGCGACTTCTACTCTAAATCTGAAGATATCAAATCTGGAAGAAGAAAACAAGAAATTGAATCAACGCGTAAACGATGTGGAGAATACAAGCAGATTGAACAACTTGATTGTATACGGCCTTCCCGAGTCACCTGTTAATCTACCAACACTTGCAGAGGTAGTATCTCATCGACCTACGACTAAACCAACCCACGACGAAACAACTATAGCTGTAGAGCTATGTCGGGATCGCCTTGGTCTGGAAATCGATGAATCAGATATATCTTATGCTCACAGGATCTCGCGGGGCGACAAAGACAAGCATCGCCCAATCCTCATCAGTTTCACGTCGAGGCGAGCTAGAGATCAGGTCTTCTCGGCGAAGAAAACTCTACGCACGCTACCGTCATCATCAAACGCAGAACGCATATACATAAACGAACATCTTACCAAGGACAATGCTCACATCTACTCGATGACCAGGAAGTTGGTCAGAGAAAAGAAAATACATTCGACCTGGTCGGCAGGTGGCTTGATTTTCATCCGCAAAACGAATTCCCTGGTCGAAAAGCCAGCAAGAATAACTTCGATCAGCAACCTGGATCAACCGGGATTATACTACTAGTTACTGTTTACGTTTTCGTCATCTCTTCTTTGACCCGGATTCGCCTGAGTAATCAGTAAGAAGCATCTCTATCATCTATGTAACAGTAAGAAGTAACTATGTCTTATGATCAGAACTGAATTTTTGTTGGTGAATGATTGTTTACTTTCCGTGCAATGATCGGAGCAACTCTTCGGATCGCTCTCAGTCGATGGACCATCCTTGATTGTGTTTATTAGTTGATTGTGTTTACTAGTTGATTGTGTTTATTGTATGGACAATTTGAACCTATGCTACCTATGTAAGAACCCTGAGTCTGTTGACAATGTCTATAAGCTAATCCAATGCTGTATGTGCAACTACTACTATCATTATAGATGTTGTATGATTCAACCATCGAACTCTGTAAACCCTAACTGCTGGAATTGCCACAGTTGTCTAGCATCTATGTTGCCATTTAACCACATAACTAAGGCAGATGATTTTATTGCTTGCTTAACAGAAGCTGTTGATGCTCAGCCAAGATTACAAACGAGTAAGGAAAGCCCTAAACTTAAATTTTTTGATGAGGACCAAGGGAATAACCCACTTATAAATAACTCTGACCTAGATCCGGACGACAATTATTATGTGACCAAACCAATAGACCAAGGCTATAACACTCCTCTACAGTTGAGTTTGAAAATGAGTACCAACTCGGGCCTATGTTCATTCATGCATATCAATTGTAGGAGTATATCTCCTAAATTAACTGACATACGACTTCTTCTGCACCAGCTACCGGTGGGGATCCTGGCCGTGACAGAAACATGGTTGGACGCACTTTCATCTGATACTGTACAGATTGAAGGCTACAATTGTGTACAAAAGCCGAGGGCTACTGGTGAGGGAGGGGGCGGTGTAGGCTTCTATATAAAGAAAGATATGGACTTCCAAGAATTACCTCCACTGAAGCACAATTTATTACACAATTCGTATGAAAGTCTATTCATAAAGGTTCCCCAACAGAAAGGAACTCAACTCATAATGGGAGTTATATACCGAACACATGGAACTCCTCTGACGATATTTAATGAAGAATTTAATCAACTATTATCTGAGCTAGCGGAAACTAAAAAAGAGATCGTTTTGATGGGTGATTTCAACATTGATTTATTGAAACATAGTGATCATGCGCTCACTAGCAATTTTCTCGACTGCATCTCATCTCATCACTTTATACCTGCCATACTACAACCTACACGTATAACTGACACATCATCCACACTAATTGACAACATATTCACAAATACATGGCCTAGGATTATGAACTCCTCGATTATTGTTTCTGACATTTCAGATCATTTACCTATTATGGGTTGGTATCATACGCAACCCACTAAATAAGACAAGCCAGCTACTTATACTAAACGAATAGTGAATGATCAGGCGATGGAACAATTTAGATTCCTTCTATCACAACTAGATTTCACCCCAGTCTCAGACCTGTGCATTGTAGGTGACCCACAAAAAGCTTATGAAACTTTTCTCGATATGTACACGAATGTATACAACACAGCCTTCCCACTCATAACAGTTAAGAAGCGTAACCCACGGTCTTTCGATCATCCATGGATGACTAAGGGGCTGTTAAAATCATGTAGAAAAAAAGCTAATTTGTACCGTAAATATATAAAAAAAAACAACTCCAACAAATAAAAATAGGTTTATTGCATATAGAAACAAATTCAAATCAATCAAAATTAAAGCTGAACGTAATTACTATGCTGCCGAGTTCTTAAAATATAATAAAGATATTTAAAAAACCTGGAACGTGATAAAATCTATAGTTAATTCGAAAACTGAAGATAATATAATTGAATCGTTAACAATTAATGGGAAGCCTATAACTGATAATAAATTAATGGCAGAAAAGTTCAACAGTTATTTTGCTGGAATTGCTCAGAATTTATCTGATAAAATCTTGGACCCAAGTACTTCGTTTATGCAGTATCTTAAACCGCCACCCCTTAACTCTTTTGCTGTCAACCCAACATCGCCTCAGGAACTGATGGAATTTAATCAGACTCTGAAGCGCACTCACAGTCCGGGACCCGATCAACTTGATCCTAGTATAGTTAGTCCAAACTTAGACCTTATTGCTATCCCTCTGATTGACATAATTAATTGCTCATTATCAACAGGAATAATACCTGATAAACTGAAAAAATCCTCAAATACACCTATATTTAAACAAGGCAATAGAGATGACGTAGCAAATTATAGACCGATCTCTATACTGCCTTTTTTTCGAAACTATTAGAAAAAGTGATGTATCAGCGACTATACGATTATATCTCTAAACTAAATATTTTGCATCCCTTTCAACATGGTTTTAGGTCGGGCCACTCGACGGCAATGTCACTGATAAATATTCAAGATAAGATTACAGAAGCCATTGATAAAAATGAATTTTCTATAGGACTATTTTTAGATTTAACCAAAGCTTTCGATACTGTAAATCATAATATATTAATTAAGAAACTTGAAAGCTACGGCATAAGAGGAATCCCTCTTTCTTGGTTTAAGGATTACCTTAGTGGTAGACAGCAACAAGTTAAATGTAATGGCATAACATCAAGTTGGAAATCGATTAAATTTGGAGTACCCCAAGGGTCAATATTGGGTCCTCTATTATTCCTGATTAACATTAACGACCTTCCGAATGTATCCCCCATCCTACACTTTGTACTATTCGCTGACCATTCTAATATTTTCCTCTCTCACAAATCCTATGAGGAATTATTCCGAATCCTTAATGAAGAACTTGTACTAGTGTCTGACTGGTTAAAAGCAAGCAAGCTATCTCTTAACTTGACAAAAACCAACTACATTCTTTTCTGCTCTCATAGGAAAGCAACACCACAACTGAAGGGAAAAGTCCACATAGACAATATTGATATTCCACAAGTAGAATCTGTAAAATTCCGTGGAGTCTATGTGGACCAACATCTCACTTGGAGTGTACACATTGAACACATTCCATTAAAACTGGCTAAAAACATAGGTATACTTAAGCGAATATCTTACTTACTGCCTAGAAATATTTTGCTCACTTTGTACTACTCTATGACATACCCGTACATATCCTATTGTAACTTGATTTGGGCATCTAACTACAACTCTCGATTTCACAGAATTATTGTCTTGCAGAAAAGAATTGTCAGATTAATAGCCGGTTCTCCTTACAACTCACACTCAGAAAAGCTATTCACGCAGCTCGGGATTCTAAAAGTTTTACAAATTAAGCAACTGCAGATGTGTGAGTTCATGCATCGATATACATATAACACATTGCCTATCTCCCATGCCAATCTCTTTACTCTATCCTCAGATATACACTCATACAACACGAGAAACTTAGCCTCATATAGAACTGTGCGCGCCCGAACAAACTCAAGAAAATTTTCCATTAAGTATGCAGGTCCTATTGAATGGAATAGAATACCTCTAAACCTTCGCAGTATCCCAATTCTTAAGTCATTTAAGCATTGCTTGGGTTTATGGTTGATTAACCAGAACTGTTAGTCGGGTTCATACTTTAAACTTCCTTCTCCCTACTTAGTTAAGGCTTTATGTTTTTTACTTAAGGTTTTCTTCCTTTTTTCAGTTTGGTATTTATTTATTTTTAAAAATTAAGACGTGTTTGCTTAACATCATATTTAGATATTCATATTATGTAATATCGTGATGTTAAAATTTGGAACGTTTAATTTTCGTAGTTAAGTTTTGATTTATTTTTGATTTATTGCATATATGATGGAAAATAGAATATAATTTTATTGTGCTGAATTTGTTAACGCCTAGAACCAGAAAATGTGCTTAGGTGGCCATAACCAGCGGGACTCTGCAGTTTCTTCTGGGTTTCCTTTTGTTGCCAATTATAACATTCATGTTATATTTTTACGTGATGATATGTACCTTGTGTGCTTTTCTCTGGCTCAATAAAAAAAATTTGATTTGATTTGATTTGATTTGATTTACTTGCAGGAGCTCTGTTGCTCGACCACGCTTGTTCAACGCCGCTGCTCTCTCCGCTCAGCTGCACAAGCGGAACTTGTTCCACGCTCACGGACTGAAATCAGGAAGCGCCGTGCTTTCTCCGTGGCTGGCCCTGCGACCTGGAATGAGCTCCCTGTTATCCTTCGTCAAATACCTAGGCCTATTGGCCTTTCTACCTCTACTTAATTTCTTTCTCTTCTCAAGATTGTTATTATGTGAGATTATACGTATCTCAGTGTTGACGTCTTCGAGATTCAGGCCAGCATTGGGGGTAAATATAAATTCTAATAATGAATGAATGAATTGTATTCTGCTGTTTGTGACCTGGGTTGGACTGGGAGCGCTCCTGAGTAGTAACCTTGAAGGAGCGCTATATCAAATTCTCAGTAAATAAATAAATAAAACTTCTCAGGTTAGCCTAAGTGCTGCTTATAAACGTGCCTTAACTGTAAGTATGATTATTATGTGTTAATCGGTGTTGCACAATTGTACTCAAGTTTAGATAAAGTCATTCTGAAAAGTGTTTTCAATATACAGTCTTCTAATTGCAAATTTGCAATGAACCTGTTTAAAACAGATTCGTCAAATACTAGCAATAGTAATTATAATCTTATCAGAGATACTAATACTATAACATTTGCTGATTTATAAAGCGCCTCTCACAGCAGGTCTACAACCCTGTCAGAGGCGCTTACAATGCGAGGAACCCATCGAAAAAAACGTCAGAAAAAGGCAGGAGGTAGCCGCTCGGTCTGAAGGGCAAAGAGCGCGATGTTCAAGAAAGTCGCCTGGTAGTCGATCGGGTCACGTTTGAAAAGCACATCATGGTTTCTGCTTTTGCTGGTGCATGTTATGGCGGCAAGGAAAGACTGCATCGCGTCTATTCAGTAATCGTTGTGTTAAGCAGACTCACTGAACACTGCAGATAATATTATGCTGGACCATCTAATTTTTTGCTAGCTGCAGGGAGCCCCTGCTCACACCCAAAGTTGGCTCAGTGCTTTACTGCCATCAACTGCAGTAAATGCATTGGCACAAATGATAGGCCACAAACTCGCCAGATCTTAACCTTATCGATTATCACATCTCATGGGCTGTGCTGGAATGCTGCAAGACAGTTTCATCATAATATGTGGAGAACACTCACGACCTGAAGAAAGTCTTGCCACGTTCATTTCTACGCAGAAATGTGAAGAAAACTTGGAAAAGAACGCTTAATCTGCTGTAGCTTTTGCGAAGCTAAGACGTTTTAGGCGACAATTTCAAGGATTGTTGAGAAATCTGTCCTTTGCAATTTCAGAATTTAAAAGAAACCAATTGACTGCGAATAGATTTCTTTGCCCGGTGACACATTTTCATGGGTTGCCTCCATGTCTCAAAATAATGGATTTACTCTACTTTATGCGCCACCAATGTGTTCCTTGTGAAGTGGACAACGGCGCTGGAGAAGTAAGCCCCTAACTGACAATTATTGTCTCATTAGGCTATATCGGACTGAGTGTAGTAAGGTAGGTCTAAATCACATGTCAATTGACTGCTTCCAACATGAATGTGCATAGGTTACTAATTTTGTTATCATTCTGTCTCAATCACTACACGTTAATACTGAATAGAATATTTTAGGCTACATTTTGTGATAATTCTTCCTGCAACTGTTTGTTGTGGTCGATCTCTTTATCAGTGTGGTCTCAATTAAGGATTTGCTTTTCAGTAACTGTTGGCTCTCGTACTACCAACAGCCATTATCTTTCTAACACTAGTTATCTGAGTATATAAAATACTGATTTAGTGCATCAGAGAATGGTTATTGCGTGTAATAAGGATGTTCAGTTATCAAGTGTTACAAATTACTGGCCTTCAAACCAATAGCCTATGTGAAATAACAATGAAACACATAAAACAAAACCTACTTTCCTTGCAAAAGATCAACAGAAGGACATTGTAATTATTTCAAAAGAATGACAAATTAGGAATTTATTTAAATATAGGCCTACAACAATAGCTGCAGCATCTTTTGCAATAAATATGAATGATTAAGCTTACTGAAACTTGATTCACTCCCAATTTGAAGGAATTCATCTATAGGAATAACAACTGCAGTCCTCTCTTCCCTATAATGGATCTGCTCGTTTCTTCTTTTTTAAACCTGAATAATTATTCCCTACAATATTAGTCTATCTGTCTTTTGATCTTCGCGGATTTCCATTTTTCGAAACTCATTCAGCGTTGACAACACTACCAGAGGTGGTGTCAACAGCGTTTTGAAAGATTTTGGTTGTTTGTTAATCGAATTGAAGATGGAAGATAGTCGACAAAGTCTGTGAATCGTGTTGAATGTTGTTTAATTCGTTGTGGTCTTTTCTCTCACG